>CM052437.1:95342936-95416200 GCA_028533085.1 Varecia variegata | reverse complement strand
TGGTGTGTGTGCCTATAGTCCCAGCTGCCTGAGAAGCTGAGGCAGGAAGATCACTTGAGACTAAGAGTTGAAGGCCAGCCTGGGCAACACAGCAAGACCCCATCCCTCTAAAAAAGAAAAAAAAAATAAGCACAACTAAGCTAAATGCTGATCTCTTATTTATAATGTCATTTACCAGGTGAGGCAATGTGTCTACAGTTGCCCAGGGAAGAGGGACCCTAGAGTAGGTTCCCTGATTGACAGAGTGCAAATGGAGAGTTCATGGGTAATATGAGGCTCCAAAATGTGTTTTGTTTTCTCTTCTGTGCACTGTCGTCTTGCCCAATCTTTAAAAATTGAATCCGTTTCCCACGTTTAAAATTTAAGATATTACACACACACAAATCTAGGTTTCTGTCTTGTTGCAAAAAAATCAAAGCTTTGTCCGTACCTGGCCTATACCCACCTGGCAACTCTCAGCTAGAGTTGAGTGTGGGCTGGCCCCCTCTGCCCCTCGTGTTTCAGGAAAGCTCTCTCCAGTCCAGCATGGCCCCACACTACCTTATTGAGGCAAAAGGTCAGGAAACATCTGAGCTGCTGTTTTTTCTGATAGTGGAGTTAAGAGGAAAGTGAAAGATTTCTTGGGCTCAGGACTCTTATCAAAAGTAGAAAGAAAGAAAGCGACTGCCCCCCTCATTGCCTTCCTCGCCCCTGCAGGCACTTAACAATCAACGTTCTCGATCAGCATCTTATATGCTCTTCATGTTCCTAAATACCAGAATTAAAAAAAAACACCTTTATTAAAATATTATCCACATAGTGTATAATTTACCCATTTAAAGTGTACAATTCAATGGATGCTAGTGTATTCACAGGTCTGTGCAATCCTCATCACAGTCCATTTTGGAAGATTTAAATAGTCATTTTACACAGCTAATTTAAAACAATTTTCATCACCTTGAAAAAACAAAAACCTATTAGCTGTTACCCCTTTCTCTATCCCTTGGACTTAAGCAATTTCTAATCAAATCCCAGGATTTTTGATGGCACACCAGAAGGGATGAAAAGAGAGTAAGACACTAAACAATCAGCCAAAATTCCAGTGCCACCGCCGTGGAAGCGTGCCGATGTCCCCCGTTGCCTGGGACAGCACAGCGCTCCTCCGCCATTGCTCCCTGCTGCTCTCTCTGGCACACTCATGATGCAGTCTCCTCCTTGGTCCATTAAATACAAGATCTTTCTTTGGAGCAAAATAATCTGTGGTTGTAAGCAGCTCATCACTGCATCCCAAGGCTGACCAGACAGCTGTCTCTGATGGGCATCCAAGAGAATGAAGATAGTTGTAGCTAAAATAAATCTCTCTGCTTGATCAAAGCTCTAGCTCCCGCAGCACCCTGGGAGCCTCTAGTCTCTCGTCCCAGCCAGTGACCTACTCTGTGAATTTCAGAAATCAAATCCTTTATGCTCTCCATGGTGTGGTATTTGGGGGGAGTGTCTTAGCTTCTCCCCTATCCTAACACTTCTTCCTACCATTGGTTCTCCTTTGAGGAAAAGGTTCAGTTTGAATTAGACATAGTAAGGATCTTCCAATTTTTGTCAATGTTCTCTTTGGGTATTCAGTTGTGACACTATGACTCCTGAAAGTGAAACTGCCCCAGAAATAATTACCTTGCTTTAGAACCATTGAATTTTATTTTAATTTTTTTAATTTTTTATAAATGGTGCCTTAGCTACATTGAACATTAAGGTGCATTTGGAGTAGAAATAAACCACACCCCCAAAGAATCATTGAATTTTAAATGAGGAAGCCTTGGGGAAGCTGGAATGTTCTCCCACAAAACCTGCTGGACTCACCCTGTAGGCAGCCTTGAGTTTCCTGTTGGTTTAAGGCTGCTATATTTAGCAAATGAAAATCACAGGTTGTTTATCTGAAATGCAGGTTTAACTGGGTGTCCTGTATTTTATCTGGCAACCCTCTTTGTCTGTACCCCAGGACACCCTGTGGCTTTGTGTTTGCTGTGTGCTTTGTGTTTGCTGGTCCTCTGAGTTGCAGGGCCTCAGATGCAGGCCCCAGTGGGGCAGGCATGGGGTTGGGGTCCCCTTTGCAAAAGATGTAGCTGCACCCCATAAACTGGCCAGGCAAAAGAGAGATTCTCTTGTTGCTGAGAAATAGAAAAAGCAGAGACTGCAAAGCTGCACACGGTGCTGTCTGGCAGAGACAGGCCCGAGGCCTAATTTCAGTCCTGGTTTAGTCACCCTTGACCCTGGTCACTTACTATAATTCCTTGGAAGTGCAATTTTGTTCCCCTTTTTTTGTGTGTTTATGTGTGTGATAGGGTGTTTCTCTTTTGCCCAGGCTGGAGTGCAGTGGCATCCTCACAGCTCACTGCAACCTCAAACTCCTGGACTCAAATGAAATTTTGTCCTAAATTTTGTCCTTTTTACTTCCCTGAAATGAAAGCAATGAAAATGCCAGTAACCAGCATTTGTTTAGGGCGTTGCCATTTGCTTGTCTGATTGAATTAACAATCCTAACTAAGGGAGCATCACTCCCACCCTACCACCATCTCATGGAATTCTCACCTGCAATGGGTATTATTATGCCCTTTATATAGACAAGGAACCAAGGCTCTCAAGGGTTAAAGAAAGTGCCAGAAGGTCTTTCAGCTATAAGAAAAAGTGCTGAGAATGCCCCACCCCACCCCTCCAATAGTTATTTGGTGAAATCAACTTAAACTGCAAAGCATGCCTGGAGGGGAAAAGAGTCATCGCAGTGAAGGGAGGGACAGTTCCATCCTTTTGTCCAAATATCTACAGTGTCTTCTGTTTCTCCCTCTCACTGGGTCCCCGACGCCCCCCCTGGCCCCACTGCAGCCCAGTGCTGACTCAGGGCTCGACGCGTGTGCATTGGTGGGGAAGTGTTTGGAGCCACAAGGGGGGTGAGGGGCTCGGGGCCTCTCTGTCTCCTCAGTGTCACCTCCCCGCAGTTCCTCCCGCAGCACTGCCTGTGGCCCCTTAGGGCCCTCCCCACTCAGCGGTGGGGGCTCCCCAAACGCACCCGAGCAACCCGAGATCTAGTCTCTGAGTCTGTCCTAACTGCTCCTCCTCTTGCCCTGCTGGGCCTAGACACCCAGACCCTCCTTCTCCCCAGCCCGTGTCCAAGTCCTGCCCCTCATGAGGCCCTTTCCAGGCCCTCCTCCCTCACATTAGTCTGGGTGGCACATTTGAGTGTGCAGGGTGGTGGCTGATGTCAGAGCAGGAAGTTCCCTTTGGTAATAGCCAGTCCAGCCCCCTCAGTTTACAGATGAAGACACGAAGGCCCACGGAAGTCATGTGATGGGCCCAGGGCCACACCGTGTCTCAAGTGTGTGCCTGCTGCCTGCACACACCGTCGCTCCGTCGTGCTGCCGTCCTGGATTTGTCCACTGCACGTGTGCACACAACGTCTTCTGTACGGAAACCCAGAAAACGCCCGTGATAAAAGTTGGCAGTGGAGAGAGGGTCGCCAGTCGGGTGCTGGGCCTGCCTCGGTGTGACTCTTGTTTCCAAGGGCCACCTTCATCCTGGACAGCCCTGGACAGCTGCCATCACTCCACCTGCCTGCTCTCAGGACTGCTGCTCCCGCCTTGAACCCAACGTACCATCACCCTGAAGGCAGCACGCTTGAGGGGCTGGAATAAACGCGGCAGGTAGGATGTAGGTACATACTCTGGTGGACAAGATAAGGCCTTTTTATCTTTGCTTGTAACTGGACCTCTGCTCCCTCCCTGCCATGAGCCCGCTGTCATCCAGGAGCACCTCCCAGGTGCCTGCTGTCCTGAAGACTGACGCCACACCTGGGAGAAAGCCCCAAATCACAGGAGGTTCTGTTCCTGGTGGTCAAAGGCTCACCTTCCAGATTCTCTTTCTAATTTGAGGAGACCTTCTTTTCAGGGTGTTTAACATTCAGAATTATCATATTCTTTAGAGAAGACATCGACCACCACCACCACTCAGTTGGATTCTTTACCGCAAACCTGAGCAGAGTGAGCTTGTGGGAACACAGCACAGTTGCCCAGCGGCTGACACCCCGCAGCGGGGGTGGCGGGGCGGGGGTGTTCTGTGCCATCTCCCGCACCTGAGAGAAGTGTGCCCTCTCTCCTCTTTCTGTTTTTTTGTTTGTTTGTTTTTTTTTTTTTTTGAGACCAGGTCTTACTCTGTCACCCTGGGTATAGTGCAGTGGTGTCATCATAGCTCACTGCAACCGCAGCCTCCCGCACTCAAATGATCCTCCTGTTTCAACCTCCCGAGTAGCTGGGACTACAGGTGCACGCCACCACACCTGGCTAATTCTTCTATTTTTTTGTAGAGACACGGTCACTCTTGTTCAGGCTGGTCTCAAACTCCTGGCCTCAAACCATCCTCCTGTCTTGGCTTCCCAAAGTGCTGGGATTACAGGCGTGAGCCACTGTGCCAGGACCCCTCTCTTTTTTCTTATGTATTTCTGCTCCATGGCATTTAGCATAGCGAAGGGCATTTAGTGAACACTTGTACTGAGTGGCTCTGACACATCGAGTATATCTGGGGGAAGGAGCTTGGTGTGGGGGGAAGAGTCTTTTTGGCTGGTGTGGGAAGAGATAAAGAATGCCATCCTGCTCTTTGCCTTCCAGACTACCAAGGAATACCTGCTCTGCTCTGTTCCCCAGAAAGTATTCAGTCATTCCCTCATTCAACAAATATTTCTGGAGTGCCTATTTGCCAGGCGTTATGTTAGGTGCTGGGCATCAGCAGTGAGTAACAGACTGTGTCTGCCCTATAGATCTGTGTTGTGTGCTTTGTGCTGGATGACCTATCATGGCTGCGTTACTGATAGCAGGGGCATGGTTAATAAACCATGCTTGACCACGTGCTGAAACACCTCCGTCTTGTGGAGCTGTCTGGATGTGCTTTGATTTTGTTGTGAAGTGTGGATGCTCAGACAGGCTTTGCCGGGAGAAGCCCTACTGCTGTGGTCACTCTGGTTCACCAAGGCTGCCAGCAGGAGGCAAGGTAATAACAGGCAGTTGTAATGTATGTACTTTTTCTTTACACAAGACCTTTAAAAGTCAGTTTATTAGAGCCTATTGAAACAATTAGGAATATTTATGGGGTGATTTCATTGCTTTCTTACCTCTACAATAAAAGTCATAGATCTTGATGATCACAAACATGTTCTGGTGCTTGGAAATAAATAGAACACATAAGCATTAGGCTCAAAGGAACTTGATCCCCATTGGCACACGAGTTCCATTCCATATCAGTTTTTTCCCCTTGTGCACAGCAAAGTTTTAAAACAAACAGCAGCAACTCTGTTTTCCTAGTTTAGCTAACATGGAAACACCTAATCCTCTTAGTTTTCTTGAATTTGCAAACAAGGATTTGTTGGGATAAAATCTTTAAGTAGTTCAGTCACATGAACTAGGTATTCATTTAATGATCCCAAGTAAAACCTGCTGCAAAAGCAAAGCAATGAATTAATAATGTCCCCAGTCATTTTTTCTGCCTTAGTTTTCAACCACAGGTTGTGCAACTTTGGTGGAAGTGTGGATGAGGTCAGTCGCCTCCGTAAGTAGGAACAGTCAGTTCATGTTGTAAGCTAATGTTCTGTTCAGTTTTCTGATCTTTCCATTTTAGCATGTGAAAAGAAACCATACACGAGCCACTCATCACTTGTGGCCACTAAAATGTGGCCAGTGTGACTGAATTGAATTTTTTATTTTAATTAATTTAAATTTAAAAAGTGGGCTGGGCACGGTGGCTCACGCCTGTAATCCCAGCTCTCTGGGAGGCCGAGGCGGGCGGATCCTTTGAGCTCAAGAGTTCGAGACCAGCCTGAGCAAGATCGAGACTCCCATCTCTACTAAAAATAGAAAGAAATTAGCTGGACAACTAAAAATATATAGAAAAAATTAGCTGGGCATGATGGCGCATGCCTGTAGTCCCAGCTACTTGGGAGGCTGAGGCAGGAGGATCACTTGAGCCCAGGAGTTTGAGGTTGCTGTGAGCGAGGCTGATGCCACGGCATTCTAGCCTGGAGCAACAGAGTGAGACTCTGTCTCAAAAAAAAAAAAAAAATTTAAAAAGTGGAACAATGTAAATTTTTTTTTTGGTAACCACAACTTTATTGGGAAACTTGTAAGTACATTTGGAGCAGTGTGTGTGTGTGTGTGTGTGTGTGTGTGTTGTGTGTGTGAAATCTACTTTTTCAACAGTAAATTTTATGTGATACACAACAACTATTTAGCATCCAAATTGAGATGTGCTAATAAGTATAAAATACACACCAGACTGTGAAGACTTAGTCAAAAAAGAAGAATGTGAAATATCTCATTAATAATTGAATAATTTTTCATATTGATCACATGTTGAAATGATAATGTTTTGGATATGTTGGGTTAAATAAAATATATTGTTAAAATTGTCACCTTTTAAAAATACTTTTAAAATGTGGCTTCTAGAAAATTTAAAAATCATACAAGTGTCTCCCATTGCATTTCTAATGGACAGCACTGGTCTTTTGGATTGGAATGGAAGTTTCCGTGTCATGGCTCACAAATTTTCACCAGTTTACCTTGTGAGAACATCATGATGAGCTCAGTTTAAAACATAAACAGAAATAGAAGCATTGATGGTAGATTTGCATTTTAAATAAATTCTATATCGTAACAAATCAAAAAATATATTTAATAATTTTGATTGATTTTATTAAGTCTTTGATACTTTTTAAAAAAATATTATTATTATTTTTGAGACAGAGTCTCACTCTGTTGCCCGGGCTAGAGTGCTGTGGCATCAGCCTAGCTCACAGCAACCTCCAACTCCTGGGCTTAAGTGATCCTCCTGCCTCAGCCTCCCGAGTAGCTGGGACTACAAGCATGCGCCACCATGCTCGGCTAATTTTTTCTATATATTTTTAGTTGTCCAGCTAATTCTTTCTATTTTTAGTAGAGACGGGGTCTCGCTCTTGCTCAGGCTGGTCTCGGACTCCTGAGCCCAAACGATCCACCCGCCTGGGCCTCCCAGAGTGCTAGGATTACAGGCGTGAGCCACCGTGCCCGGCCCTTTGATACTTTTTTAATTCAAAATTACATCACATCCAGGTTCACCTATGTTGAAAAAAAAAAAAAAAAGAAAGAAAACAAAATTACATCACATATTTAATTCTCTTCATCAGAGGGAAATCTTGCAATCTAAACTTTGAATTTTAAATACTTCAGCTGATTAAGAGAGTCATTCACAGCATGGCTTAATGAATCAAATTATAAATAAATTTATAAAGTGTTTAAATAATATTTTATACTATAAGCACCATGGTAATTGTGGTTAAAAGCTCAGGTTTTGGAGTCAGGCACACAGGGCTTGAATTCCAAATCTTCCATTTTCTAGTTGTGTGATCTTGGACAAATATTTTAAATTTGCTAAGCCTTGGTTTCCTCATCTATGAAATGGGACAATGATAGTCCTTACTTTATAGCATTGGTGTGAGGATTAAAAGATATAACCCATGTAAAATGCCTGGCACATGGAAAGCACTTAGTTGTTGATAATTGTTGATTATGTAGTTTTTATTGTTGGTATTATTATTATTGGCATTATAAAATGTCCAGCATTGTCCTCAAAGACCCTCTCTGCCATCTCCTCTTGTCTCTGGAAGGGTTGTCAGAGCTGTCATTCATTTGCAAATTGTATTTAGTATTAAAATTGCTTGCTCTCCTTGCTGCTAATCCTGATGATCTGACTTGACCTTGGTTTTCTTTTGTTTTTTTTGTTTTGTTTTTGAGACAGGTTCTTGCTCTGTTGCCTGGGCTAGAGTGCAGTCACATTATCATAGCTCACTCCAACCTCAAACCCCTGGGCTCAAGCAATCCTCCTGCCTTGGCCTCCCAAGTAGGTGGAGCTACAGGCATGCACGGCTACACCCAGCTAATTTTTTATTTTTTGTAGAGATGGGGTCTTGCTATTGCCCAGGCTGGTCTCAAACCAGCCTCAAGCAATCCTCCCACCTCGGCCTCCCAAAGTGCTAGGATTACAGGTGTGAGCCACCTCACCCGCCTTGACCTTGCTTTTTGTCTCCTTTTCTTCTTTCTTATTCTTTGCCCCATTCTGCAAATAGGCTTTTAACCGTGAAGTTTCTCTTCTCTTACTTTGTCTTTTCTGTACTTAGCAGAGTCCATATACTCTACTAGTTTTGTTTGTGTGTACTGAGCACTTGCTACATGCCAGGCTCTCTGAGAGGTGCTAGGAATATAAAGATGAGTCCAAAGTGCCTGCCTTCAAGGTGCTTATTCACTAACACAGGGAGAGTTTTAAGGGCAGTTAAATGGCACAGGTGCTCTGATAGAAGTTGGAAGAGAGCGCAGCGTGGGCGGGGGCAGTAATGAGGCTTGGACTCTACCAGGGTGGTGAGTGGAAGATTTCATGGAGGAAGCGACAGTTGATTGTTGTAATGAATGAGTAGTCATGCTTTGCTGAGTCGTTGGTAGGGACACAATCAGATCCCAGTTTGGGAAGATCGCACTGGCAACAAGGACTGGATTTGGGAATGGAAGCTGTTGGGAAGCTGCTGTGAGAGCCTGAGTGAGAAGCCTGCGCTGAAGTGTGTCCGCGGGGCCGAGCGGGCGATGAGACGTGGGCGTTCGGGGTAGGTTCCGGGAGTGGACTCACCGAGTCCCAGGGATGCCAGGCTGAAGGGGGCGAGGGAGCAGGGGCAGAGATGCCAGCCAGGATTCCGGCGTGGTGACGTGGGGATGATGAGCCCTGAGCTGGGATGTGCACAGAGGAGAGGCGGGCTCGGGGGAAAGAAATGAGGCCGGAGCTGGATGTGGTGAGCCTGAGGCACTGCCCAGGTGAGGGGCGAGGCCCAGTTGCCCTGCGGGCTGGCATCAGGAGAGAGCGCAGGGCCCGCCGGCTCAGCGACGGCTCAGCGACGTTGCAGCTGCCGCTTCTTCTTTCTGCCGCCGCTTTTCCCGCCGCTTTTCCCTAGTGCGGGACTGACCGCGCACTCCAGCCAGCTCCGAGCTCCCTGCGCTCCCGCACGCTCGAGCGCTCTCCAGGTTATCGAAAAGGCGCCTCTGTCCGTGGTTTATGAGCTGTCTTCTGCAGAAGAGATGATTTAATCTTACCTCCTCCCCCACATTCCCGTCTTCTCTCCTCTCGCAAGCAGATTGTACCAACCTGGAAGAAGCCTTCCTCCAGGAAGCCAAGCAAACCGTCCCTACATGATGCTTTCTCAGCCTTCGTCTTCCCATGTGTCCCCCTCAAAGCTTAACACTCTCCAGCGGCCTCTCCTGTTATTTCGAATAAAACCCACACTCCTCGCCGTGGCTCATGAGGCCCCGCATCACTCCCGGGGACCCTGGCCACCCCTAGCCTCGGTGCTCCCACCTCTGCTTCCATCACCGACTCCAGCTGCCACCTCCTGTTTCTGGAATTAGAGTCAAAACAACATGAACAAACAGACTTGCTCCTGACGCGGGGCATTCGCACCGTCTGTGCCGGGACTGCCCCCACGCCCCAGCTCTGCGAGGCTCCCTGTCTCTTCTTTCAGCTCGCAGCTCACGTACTCAGAGTGGCCTCCTCCGGCTCATCCTTGCTGATCTGCATCCTGTCCCCTGCTTCATTAACCTCACGGCACTTGCCGCTGTCTGAAATTGTCTTGTTTATCTGTTTCCTTCCGCGTCGCCCGTCTTTCCCCCTTAGCGCGTCGGCCATGGTGGGGTCGTCCCTCAGCATGTGAGGCCGAGCCTCGCTGAACGATACGGCACGTAAGCAAAGGCGTTCTGCACCCAGAGTATTTTGGGCAAATCTTGGGAATGACAAACATGAATAACAATCTGGCCCTCCGTGACAGCATTTGCCCCCGTGCCCAACACGCAAGAACAGTTGACGGCCAGCTTTGTGTGTTGGTTTGCTTGTTTTAGTGCATCATTTGTGGCCACAATCATAAAACTCCATTTTCTTCCCAAGTCAGACAAAAATTTCTTCTTCTCTGCGGGGAAGTGGACAACTGATGAATCTCCCAGGGCACGTTCTCCATCTCAGAGCTTGCTCTACTCTGAGGATGATTATTACAAAAGGGTTAGTGATGCATTACTTCAAGTAATATATTTTAGGAGGGAAAAAAGGTGATTTAATTTGATGTGAAAAAGGCAAAATTAAGTTATAACATAATCTATTTTTTATATTTGTTAGGAGCTCAGGATGTAGAACATGAGTCCCAAAATGTAACAAAAAATAGTAGCTGCCTCTCTTGAGCTCCTGCTGGTTTACCTGACGTCCAACAGCTTCATGTGGTTGGCATTATCATCCCAATTTTATACTTGAGGTGGATTCAGAGTCCCTAAAGTCATCAGCAAGAAAGAAAGGGATTCAGCATTCAAACTCACATCCGTCTGAAGCCCAGGGCCAGATGCTTGCTGCCTGCGTAGACGCCCTGGGCTGAGGCAGCTGGAGTCCGCACTGGGAGCCTGCGGCAGATGGGACCAGAGAGCTGGCCACCCACCAGGGCAGGCCCGAGGACTGCCAGGGAGCCACTGTGGGGACACAGGAGGGGGTGGAAAGGGACAAGCTGGGCAGCTAGCACTGCTCGTGCCCACCGGTGTGCGCAGCCCACAGGCCATGGACTAGGTGGGGACCAAAATTTCAAGGCCCTTCTCCCTGGAGGCTCCAGACTGGCCGTCACTATGCTTATGGCCAGCGGCCTCTCCTGTGGCATCCCTCCCAGTTGTCTCACCTTCTATTGCACCTGAGATCTGCTCTCATTTCATATCAGGGTTCTGAAGGATTCTTAGAACCAGAAAAGGAGAGTTCAGATTCTAAATGAGGAAACTAAACTGATTTGTTGTTGGGTTTTATTATCTTTTACAACAAAGAGAAGGTACTAGAAACTTGTAGGAGGAAAATGAGGAAGTGGAAAGGATTTAAGCACACAGGTAAGTCATGTGGATTCTAAGATTTAAAAAAGAAGTATAAGGAAACAAATGTAGAAAATATCTATGAAGTGAAATCATTTCACTTTGCTAGCTAAACCAGGTTTGGTCAGAGATTTCCTGTTGGTGAGAGGCCTGGGATATTTGGCATGTTGGAGTTTAGACTGAATTAGGATTTTTCAATATTCTAAAAGCATTTCTGAGTTCAAAAACAATGTATTAGATTTTGCATAGGATTTTCTGTATAGTACTGGTCAGTTTGGGGGAAATGCTTTGCATTCCTGTTGGTTGGTAATTACCGTAAGGCTCACTTTCCCAACTTAGTAGCTGCACCATGGCTGGGAAGACTGAGGCCAAGAGAGACCCTCAGGGAGAAATGCTTTGGTGGCTTTCCCTGGAGCTTCTTGGGAATAGAGACTGACCCACCTCCATAAAACGGGTGAATTTCCTTCAGGGCATCTCCCTAAATTAGACAAATCAGATCTTATTTTTTTGTAATTTTAATAATTTTAGAAATTCAGAATTTACCTAGAAAATCTGAACTAGTAGGTCCCATCTAATTTAGATTTTTCTGTTCATTGATTTTTGCTGTTGTGTTTTGAGCAGCTACTGATCATTGTGCCAAGCACTTGGTGCCCTTCTCAGCCCTCACCGAGAGTCCTCTACACAGCACCGTGTACAGATGGAAGAACTGAGGCACAGAGAAGTTACAACTCTTGTCCTCTTGAGATGTAACTTTCTAGTAACTCTAGAAATTCAGGTGAAAGAGAAAATGATAGAAAATGTCCGAAAAGATAAGTTTTCGGATGTAAGAGCAATGAAATTTAAGTAGGCTCTGTCTGACACAAGGTGAAGATGTGGAAATGAATGAAAGTAGAAAACAGGCAGAGGAAAGCCATTTATTCTACAAACATCTATTAAGTGTCACAGGGAAAAAAACTAAAAACATGCTTTGTCAAAAGACTAAATTGCAACAAATATAGTTTAAAAATCTCAATTGGCTTTATTTGCAATTCTAGAATTGGACAACACTTTATTCCAGTAAATACAATAAGTGTACCAGTGAGCTGAGCAGAAGAGCTTGGCCTTACTGACAGAGGAGGGCTGAAGAAAGCAGAAGCAAAGGACAAAGAGTACTACTTGTTTCATAGACACTTTTCTTATAAAGTGGGACAGGGAGCCAGAACAACAACAAAAAACTGGTTAGTTAACATCAGCTTACTTCAGGCCACCTTATTTGTGTAAGAATTAAAGCAGAGAGAACTTCATTATCACTCTGATTAAAGATTTTAAACTAGCCTGTCTGGGAAACTGGCTGTTTTTGAAGGTCAGACAACCACTTAGTTTGGGTTTGGGACTTTAGCATGGGTGACTCCATTTTGATTTTCAGTCTGGCATTTTGGAGCCTAGCATAGGAGTTTAGTTCAAAACAATGGCCTCCTATAATTTCTTTTTTTTTAAGAGAAAGCATCTCACTATGTTGCCCAGGCTGACCTCAAACTCCTGGGCTCGAATGATCCTCCCACCTCAGCCTCCTGAGTAGCTGGGACTATACAGGTGCCTGCCAGCATACCCAGCTTCCTAAAATTTTTATTTGACAGTTTGTTGGATTTTTTTTTTTTTTTTTTTTTTTTTTTTGAGACAGTGTCTTGCTCTCTTGCCTAGGATAGAGTGCTGTGGAGTCAGCCTAGCTCACAGCAAGCTCCAACTCCTGGGCTCAGGCAATCCTCCTGCCGGAGTCTCCTGAGTAGCTGGGACTACAGGCAAGTGCCACCACCCCTGGTTAATTTTTTCTATTTTTAGTTGCCTGACCAATTTATTTTTTAGTAGAGACAGGGTCTCGCTCTTGCTCAGGCTGATCTCGAACTCCTGACCTCAAACAATCCTCCCGTCTCGGCCTCCCAGAGTGCTAGGATTACAGGCATGAGCCACCGCGCCCGGCCTGTTGGATTCTTTACCAGGCAATAACACAATGGTACTGCATCTACCTAATCATGAGACTTGTGCTTAAGTAGGAAAAACCTCCAGAATTTGAAACTGTCTGTGATAGGAAGAGATTTAGGGCTTTTGGTTTCTTGTTTGGCTGCATTCCAGTTTCTTTGTGACCATAAACTTATTGTAGACATTTTTTTTTTTTAAAGTATGAAACACGGTAAGGGAAGGCAGGATTTTTAAAAAACTGGGATATGAAAGGAGAGAATAAATAGCAGAAGGGAGTATCTTTATCTTTTCACAGAATCTACCCAGGTACCCAGCAGGCAGTCTGCACTTGTTTGGACTGTCACTTGAGCCATTTTCCAGAGCTGTCTTCGTGTAACTATTAACTCCCTGATCTTTCTGAGGCTGCCTGTGAGGTGTTCAGTCTGTAAACAAGCTGTTGTTGAGGACCCTTAACACAGCAGGCATTTCCCAGTTTGAGGAAGTCCCCGTGGCCTGGGTCAGACTCAGTCACCAGCATGCGGAGAGCTAGAGAGCTGGGACAGGCACTGGTTTAGCCTCTTTCCCAGAACTGAAACTGGTCCCAGTTCATCCTTTGGCTCAGCACTCCAGGAAGGCTATTTCAGGAGGCAAACCTACAAGGAACTAAGAGCGCAGTCATGTGTTCAGGAGTGACTCACTCAGGGTTTCCTCTTCAGCACGTGACCCTCAGGCCACCAAAGGCTGGGTGGGCTGAAAGTTAATGATTCATTGCCACCAGGGGCACTTTAGTTGAGCACCTCCCTTTCTTCTCCTGGCTGGAGTCAGAGGTAGCATTCAGGGTGGACTTTGGAGCCAGCCTGTCTGAATCTAATCTCCCAGCTTCACCCCAGCTCTGTGTCCCTGGGAAAGTTATTTAATGTCACCGGTTTCTTCATCTACAAAATGGGCATTATCATAATAACACTTCATAAGATTTTTGTGAGTATTATATGAGATAACACACGCAAAGCTTTTATCACAGTGTCTACCACAAGGTAATCTCAGTGTTGAGAGAAAGAAACAACCGTCAATTGCTAAGTTCAAAGACAAATGATTTCTCACTGTGACATGCTGTGTTACATTTGGTCATTTGTGAAATGCTTTAATATATATTATCCGAGTTGAGGCTATGCAGTAGTCAGAAAGTTTCCCTTTATAAGAAATGGGCTGACGAGAGTGCAGTCTGAGAAGGGTGAGGCGAGCACGGCGGGCCACTCTCAAGCGACGCGCTCGGTGGCCTGGGGAGCGCCCCAGGAGCGTGAGGACAGTCGCCCTGCGAGCTGTGTGGGCTGGGCGGGCTGGGCACGGAGAGCACCTCTGAGACCAAGCCCGTCCCTCCTGCAGCCATGCCTTGGGGGCTTGGGGTGTGTGTGTGAGAAAAAGTATAGAGGAAACCGTGAAGGAACCAGATGTTTCTCTTCAGGGGAAAAAAATTCCAAATGAGCAAATGTCACTGTGCTCTTGGCGAACAGAGTGGCTTCATTTGTCCTTTCCATGCTAAAACCAGGACAGTCCTGGGCAGACTAGCACGGGTTGTTCACCCTGGCACATAGTAGCTCTTATCCAAGTGGCCTGAGGGTGATTAAGGACAAACCCATTAAAGATTCAAATTTGAAGGCTGGATAACTTGGTGAGACTCCTTTATGGATAGCTACCCAGTAGTATTTCCTTACAGGTAGCTGTGTTAATGATACTCCATCTGTGCATGTTAGCGTTTGTGCAGTGTTTCTGCGGGGCCAGTCTCCCTCCCTCCATCCAGGTCAGGGCTTTGAACCTCAGCACAGGTGATGTTCTGGATTGCCGTGAGGGGATTGTCCTGGCCATTAATGAATGTTTAGCGGCACTTCTGGCCTCTACTTACCAGATGCTAGTAGCACCCACCACCAGAAACGTCTCCAGGCATTGCCAGATAACTTCCTGGGGTCCCAGATGGCTCCCAGTTGAAAACCATTCCTCTGAGGTCCATAGTAGCTTCCATGTTTTAGGAAAATGACCAAGTAATGATCTTTGTAACCTATCTGACTTTCTCTTAATTTTGTGTTCTTTTCCTCCAATTTTGCCACTTGTAATATTTTAATAGCTGTTTTGCCTTTTAGTCCTCCCATCCTATCATCTTTGATCTTGTGATTACTTACGAAATTTTAAAATGTACCTACAGAACACAAGTTTGTCTGTCTGGAAAAAGTAATTCCGTTGAGTTATTTTTAGAATCTGGAAATTCTTTCTTCCTTTAACTTCTCAATTTGTCCCAGTTGGGTGTCCCCTGAGGTTCCCTGGAATCAAGCAAATAAGTCTTCATTTCTTAGAGAAAACATAATTAATTTTTTTTTTTTGAGACAGAGTCTTGCTCTGTTGCCCGGGCTAGAGTGCTGTGGCGTCAGCCTAGCTCACAGCAACCTCAAACTCCTGGGCTCAAGCGATCTTCCTGCCTCAGCCTCCCGAGTAGCTGGGACTACAGGCATGTGCCACCATGCCCGGCTAATTTTTTCTATATATTTTTAGATGCCCAGCTAATTTCTTTCTTTCTTTCTTTTTTTTTTTTAGTAGAGATGGGGTCTCACTCTTGCTCAGGCTGGTCTCGAACTCCTGACCTCAAGTGGTCCTCCCGCCTCGGCCTCCCAGAGTAAACTTGATCTTCTTACTAGAAAGCATGTTTCCTCTCATGGTGCTGGCTTTCCCCAGGCTATTTCGGAAATAATGAAATGATATTCTATGTAAAATCTTTAGAAGTTTCTTATACTCTTGGAAAATATTTTAAATCTCAAGTCTAATAACCCACAACACCTGCAGAGAGGCTGCAGAACTGAAGAATCTAGATTTTCCTACCTTGTGCAGTCAGTCCCATTCTTTCTCATTATTTAAATGAAAAATATTCTAAACACTGCTTTTCAGTTGCTATGCTGGCTTTGTGGCAAAAGGTCATCTGATCTACCTTTTAGCCTTTATCAAATGAAAATTTAAATCAAAAATGACTAATACAATTGTATAAAGTTTTGGAGAAATGGAAATTCCAGTCTTTCTTAGTAAACTCTTCCAATTTTTAATGATCCTCAAAGTCAAAATTTCTCCCCTTTCTTAATGACTGAAGACAATTTCTCTTTATGATATTTACTTTACTAGAACAAATTTTAATCTAATTATAAAAATAACATAGGCCATTGGAGAAACACAGAAGAACACAAAGGAGAAAATACAAATCACCTGCATTCCCACTACCCAGAGAGAACTGTTGTGGGAACTGCATGACTCTTAAAAGTGCCTGTAATAGATGCTTAACAGATTCTCTCGTCAGATTTCTCTTGTTCAGTTAGGCATAGAAAACACTCTCATAATTTTATACTGAATTTTAATATATTTTACTTTTAAATGAGTAAACAAGGAGTCTCATAGGAAAATTAAAGAATGCACAATGATGAAGGCATAACACTTTTTCATGATTTAGTTGTTTTATTCAAACACGCTAGGTATGGGTACCAACTGTTCTTAGTTTCTAATCTGTCTTTCGGGAATTTCTTTACGCCATGCAAGCAAATACACACATAGCTTCCACTCCTTCCTTTTCCACAAAAGGTACAATGTTAGTTGAATTGTTTCACAACCTGTTTTTCTACACTTAACAATATATTAATATCTTGGAGATCTCTCAATAACAGGACATTGAGAGCTTCCACATCACCTTTTTCTTTTTCTTTTTTTTTTTTTTGAGACAGAGTCTCGCTCTGTTGCCCTGGCTAGAGTGCCGTGGCGTCAGCCTAGCTCACAGCAACGTCAAACTCCTGGGCTCAAGTGATCCTCCTGCCTCAGCTTCCCAAGTAGCTGGGACTACAGGCATGCGCCACCATGCCCAGCTAATTTTTTCTGTATATATTTTTAGCTGTCCAGATCATTTCTTTCTATTTTTTAGTAGAGATGGGGTCTCACTCTTGCTCAGGCTGGTCTCGAACTCCTGACCTTGAGCGATCCTCCCGCCTCGGCCTCCCAGAGTGCTAGGATTACAGGCGTGAGCCACCTCGCCCGACCCACATCACCTTTTTCTTTTTATAATATGGTGACATAGTTTTCATTGTATGGATGTACCATAATTTATTTTACTGTTGATGGACATTTGGTTATTTGGTTTGTTTCCAGTCTTTTGCTATTACAAAAAAATACTGTAATAAATTACCCTGTACACATGTCATTTTGTAAGCATAAAATACATCTGTAGGATAAATTCCCCAAAGTAGACTTGCTAGGCTAAAGAGTCTATGTGTTAGCAATTATAATAAATATACTAAATATTGTCAAAGTGCACTCCTTAGGGGTGGTACCAATGTAGTATAAACTCATACCAGAAATGTATGTGAGTACCACTTTGCCCACAGCCTTGTCAACACAGTCTGTTATCAAACTTTTGGATTTTTGCCAATCTGAAAGGTAAAAAATGATATTTCAATAGTTTCAATTTGCATGTTTCCCTAAAGTAAGTCATTTGTGCCTTCTTTGTCAACTGTCTGTTCATGTCTTCTGCCCATTTTTCTATTGATTTATTGATCATTTTCTCATTTATTTGTGCAAGCTTTTTTTTTCTTTTTTCGAGACAGGGTCTCTCTCTATTGCTCGATTGCTCGGGCTAGAGTACAGTGGCGTCCTCATAGCTCATTGCAACGTCAAACTCCTGGGCTCAAGTGATCCTTCTGTCTCAGCGTCCCGAGTAGCTGGGACTACAGGTGCAACACTTTAAAAAAAAAAAATTTTTTTATAGAGAAGGGATCTCACTATGGTGTTCAGGCTGGTCTCAAACTCCTGGCCTTAAGCGATCCTCTCACCTTGGCCTCCCAAAATGCTAGGATTCTGGGGGTGAGCTACAGTGCCCAGCCTCAAGCTTTTTATATATTACAGAAATTACCTCTATCTGGTATGAATTGTTGTTATTTTCTTCTTTTTATCATTTGTCTTTTTTTTTTTTTGAGACAGAGTCTTGCTCTGTTGCCAGGGCTAGAGTGCCATGGAATCATCATAGCTCACTGCAACCTCAAACTCCTGGGCTCAAGTGATCCTCCTGCCTCAGCCTCCCGAGTAGCTGGGAGTACAGACGTGCGCCACCATGCCCGGCTAATTTTTTCTATTTTTAGTAAAGATGGGGTCTTGCTCTTGCTCAAGCTGGTCTCGAACACCTGAGCTCAAGCAATCCTCCCGCCTCAATCTCTCAGAATGCTAGCATTTGTCTTTTGATTTTGTTTGTGGTTTTAAAAAATGTTGTATGTAGCTGAACTTATCAACCTTTTACTACAGTTTTTGGATTCCGAGTCATAATAGAAAGATCACATTTCAAGATTATAAAAGAATTCTCCCATGTTTTCTTCTAAAACTTTTCGTGGTTTTATTTTTCACATCTAAATATTTGATCCTTTAGAACTTACCCTGGTATGAGATATGGGATATAGAGCCAACTTGTTTTTTGTAGATGAATATCTAGATGTCCCAACATCATTTATTCACTAGTGCCTCCCTGTACTAGTGTGACATGCCTCTTTCATCATTTACTAAATTTCTGTATGTTCCTAGCTCACTGCAACCTGAGTTGCAGATCTTAGATATGTTCGTAGATGTATTTCTGGATTTTCCATCCCATTCCATTGCTCTGACTACTCATGTGCCAGTATTTTATCTTTGTATGTGGGTGTCTGTGTTTTATCATTCCATTTTTTCCACTATTATTTTAGAAGTCTGTTTTTTTAAAAAATATGTTTAGTATTTACCCTGTAAGTTACTTCTTTACTTATTAAAATCCTACCAGTATTATTACTTTTACCCTCCTGCTGGACAATTCAAAGACCTTAGGCTGCTGTTAAGTGCACTTACCCACTTTTTGACTTATGTGCCACTCTTGTCATACCTTGTATTTTAATTTTATCTGTGTACATATTTAAAATTTTTTAGATATTTTTTGTTTATATTAAAACCCCATAAAACATCATGATTGTTTTACACAATGTTTATTTAATTTTATCATTTTTATTGCTCTTTATTCTATCCTGCATTCTCTGACTTTCCATCGTGGAACATTTGCCTTCTGCTTAAAGAGGACCCTTTGCAGTATCCTTTAGTGGCAGTCTACTTGGGACAAACTCTCCCACTCTTTAGTTTATTTTCATTTTTGAAAAATATTTTCAATGAGAATAGAATTCTAGGTTCATAGTTGTGATTTGCTTCCTAGCACGTTGATGCTATCATTCTACTGTTTTGGCTTCCATTGTTGGTGCTAGGAAGGCAGTTGTCAGCCTGTTAGACCTTTGCAGATAATTCCATTTAGTATAATAAGCATAGTTGTTTATAGTCTGTCTCATAGTTTCACTATGTGGCACCCCCGTGAGCTTAATTTTATTTCCTATATTTCTTCTGGTTCTCACTCACGTTGTCTTCATGAACCAGGTTACCTTGTATTTGAAAATGTTTCGTAGAAATAATTTGAGGTCTATGATTAAGGTATGCTCCCCTGGGCCATGCTCCAGTGCTTGGTCCTGCTGTCCCAGCATTTGGCAGTTCTGGTGCCCCTCTGAAAATTCTTTAGGATCAACTTACCTAGTCCAAATGCCTTATGTGATTTCTCCCTTCCTTAAAATACACTCCTTTTGTGGTGGTGGTTGTTGTTTTTAGAGGGGAACATGTTAAATTTATACTTTAATTTAGGGAAAAAATGAAAAAAATGAGGTCCTGAGTCTTCCTAGCCAGGACTATAATAGAGATAACACTTCTTTAAAAAAGAATACTTTTGGGATTCTTAGGCATGAATTTCATTCAGTTTGGGACTTTAGAACATTCCCTAGATCGTAGTGGAGGTCAGTGTCAAGGTATGGTTTACCATATAAATATTCATTTTAGGTGGGCTCTATAGGGCTATAAAGCATAACTTTACCAATGATATTGTAATATTAGATTTGTAACCTCTTGAAAATAGAAGTGTTGGTCTTTATCTTGTACCTTTCTGGTTTTGCCCCATCCTGAGTCACACTGGAAATAAAATGCCCTGGCCTTTGTCTTGATTCTGTTGGGCTAGCCCTCCATTTCTTTGGTTTTTAGGGACACTGGATTGCAATCCTTTCTTCAAATGCATTTGTGCTACAAACCACTATATGAGATACCCATGCGTCCAATGCTTGCGCAGAATCGTGTGGTCAGAGACAATAGAGCACACTGCTTAAGGGAGCAGGATCTGGTGTCTTACTGAGCTGGCTGGAGGTCTTGCTGGGCTTTGTGACATGGAGCTAGAGACTCAACTTTTTAAAGACATAGTTTTGCCCTCTGGAAAATGGGTATAATCATGGAATCTTGATCTAGGTACCATTGTGAGCTTTAAACGAAAGGACTTACAGTATGTGCAGTAACAAGCACGTAGTAAGTGCTCAGTAAATGTTACCTATAATGAAGTACTCTTATTTTACAGATAACTTATGATGTTCAGTCACTTAAGTAACTTCCCTAAAATCCCTAACTTGTTAGGAAGTGGCAGTGCTTTTTGTCTGAGTCCAGTGCTTTTTTTCTTGGTGCCACCAATGAACAGTAAGAATAAAGAGTAGCTAAAAGGTCTGGTCCTGATGAAGCAGGTGCTGCTCTCAGCACTTTATCCACGTTAGCGCAGTTTATCCTTCTTAACCAGAAAGTAGACACTGTACTGTGACTGTCCCCATTGCACAAAGGAAGAAGCTGGGACATAGAGTGGTTAAATGATTTACATATATTATTAAGTGACAGAGCTAGGATTTATAGCAAGACAGCCTATTGCTTAATGATGTTGGCTTCAGAGATGACACCATAGTTCGTTTTCCAACATAATTCGGAGCTCTGGCAGGTCACTTATTACGAGAATGAGCACCTGGCTAACCTGCAGGTGTAGCTGCAGTGGGGATCCTGCCACCCTGGAGGCGCTGACCTGTCCCAAAGCAGCTCTCTCCGCAGGGTGCTGCAGCCACTCCACATTGCTCTTTGCTTTTTTCCTTTCTCTTGTCTCTCCCTCATTCCTCCTATTATTTTAATTCTGTGTCCTTATTGTTTATCACCATTTTTTATAACCCTAGCCCCTGTGCTTTGGGCTTGCTCTGAAGATGGTGTGAGCTGGGGAGGGGGTGAAAGAGACCAGCATATACTAAGAAATTAAAGCTCAAAGAATGTAAGTAATAAATTGCCCGCTGTCCTTCTGTTGGATTGTAACAGAATTAAGATTAGAACCCAGGTCTGTTTCCAAGGCTTGGACTTTTCGCCAGGGCTGCTAATCGTAGGCACTGGTACAGCCGTGCCGGCTGTTACGATGCCCAGCCAGGCTGGGTGCGGTGGCTCACACATGCAGTCTCATCGCTTGAGCCCAGAAGTTCAAGACCAGCTTGGGCTACATAGCAAGACACCGACTCTACAAAAAATATAAATAATTAGCTAGGTGTGGTAGTTTGAGTCTATAGTCCTAGCTACACAGGAGGCTGAGGCAGGAGGATCACTCCAGCTGGGGAGCTCAGGGCTGAGCAACAGAGCAAGACCCTGTCTCTTAAAAAAACAAAGAAACAAACAAAGTTCAAAGTTCAAGTCTCTCTGTCCCCTCTTGGTGGAGAGCTGCTCCCTGAAGCTTCCTGTCTTTGTGTCCACCACCCCCAGCCTGGCCTCCCCAACTCTTCCCAGGGCGCCCCTAATCCTGCCCATAAGCCAGCAACGGCAAGGTCACGGCCCAGCCCAGCAGGGCAGACGGGCCGGGCCCCAGCGCGCAGCTGGCCGGCTGGGAGGTGTGCGGTGCCTTTGAGGCGCCCCTGCTCTCAGCCACACTGCCCGGTGGCATCAGTACCACGCTGCGCTCTGCTTCACATCACCGGGGAGTTCAGGATGAATGAGAAAGAAAATAACTTCACAGCTCATTAATGAAAATGCCATTTGGGATCAAATCAGAAGCACTGTGGCAGCTTAGTTGAATTCAGTGCCTCCCTTGGTAAAGCACAGCGCGAAGAGTGGCCTCTGTGGACACAGAGATTTTGAGCTGGAGGAAGCGTTTCCTCAGCCCCGGGCCCTCTGCCCCCTGCCACTGCGCAAGCCACCCGCGTCAGGCCCCTCCTTCCGCTCGCCAGGCCCCAGGGCCCCTGCTTGGACGATGCGCCCTCATGCGTCCCCGGCTCCCTGCTGAGGGTCCCCGGACCTCAGAAGACCAAAGGATGGGCGTTGCTTTTAGAATGGTTGGTTCCTCTTACACTGTTGTTCAGTAGGGCCTGGGCTCCTGAAAATCATTCCCGACATTCCTTCCTTGAGAAAAGCCTTGTACATGTCAAGAAGTAACTGGAAGACAAGGAGCTTTTCTAAAAGTTAAATAGGAATTTCTTGCATTCTAGAAGGAAGCAAAATTAGTATGTTTTACTCTTCCCCAAATTCTGTTGATTTCTTCCTGTTGCTTTATGTTTGATGACAGGCCAGCAGATGTTTTACCTGCGTTATTTATTTCTTTTACTTTATTTATTTGTTTATTTGTTTTTTAGATTTGAGCGCGGGCCCACTGCGGGCGCTGCGGTGAGGCGGCCGAGGACGGCGGCTCCCGGGGACGTGTTTCTTTTACTTTAAAGTCATACTTCTCCTCATCGTCAGAGATTCCCTGTGTATTCATCAGGATAGGCTAGGTGGCAATAACATAAAGACCCCAAAATATCGGTGGTCTACCCAACAGAAATGTATTTGTTGCTTACGTAGCATTCCTGGGGGGGCGGTGCTGGTTGGGGGTGGCTCAGCCCTATAAACTCATTTGGAGATGCAAACTCACAGGAGCTCTGCCATTTCCCACACGTGAGGTCCAAGGCTGCCTGGGCATCACCCTCCCAGTCAGAGGAGAGAGCCCAGAGGACGATGCGTGGTACGTACGTCTTGATGGGCCAGGTGCGCATCACGGCGCGGTGACGCATCCAGCTCTTCGCCACCCACCGGCCAGAGCACAGTCAGCGGTCACTCCTCACCGCAGTGTGGGAACTGTGGTCGAGCTGTGGACCGGAGAAGGGGCGGCCTCTACACCTTGTATTCCTCATACCCCTTGCATACATCGGGCCACTGCTGTTGTCAGTGTGCTCTGAAGCCTGTGCTTAGAGGACATGCCACAGCAGTTCTGTTGCTCTTTTGTTTTGATTTCAAGAAGTAGCCTTGGTAACACGGTCACACTGGGAGGCGTGTTTCTGACATCTGTGGATGAGGCAAGTCCAAAGAGGGGAGCAGGTGGAGGCTTAGCACGTGAGGGAGGACACTGGGCTCTGCTCGGTGGACACTACCTCTCTGAGCACCACCAGGTGTGTGGGGCAAAGGCCTTGGTTTGGGGCCCCCAGCTGACCACTGGCCTGTTGTGTGACCTTGGGAAAGTCACCTGACCCTCTGAATCTTTTCTTATCTAGATCAACAAGCTGATATCTAAGGTATTTTACAGTTTTAAGAGGGCACGATGCTAAGAATTTGGCCCATAGGTCATCCTGCAGGATAATCACAGCACAAGCACAGAGTTTGGAGAGCATTTTACATCTTTTACAGCCGTTTAATCAATTTTTTTAAAGAGCAAAAAAGAAAAGAAAAGACAGCATCACAGATCATTAAAGCGTTCATGGTTTAAATACTGTGTGGGAAGCAAAACAGATTTATGTGGGCCGGCCTTGTGGAATGGTGAGCAACTCAGTGGTCACCAACCACGCTGAAGTGTACTTTTGATTTTAGCAAGGGCTAAAAAAATGCCCTTGCTAAAATATAACACATGGACCCATTCATTTTGGATAATTTAATATATTTTTTAAAATTTAATTTTTTTAGAGATGGGGTCTCACTATGTTGCCCAGACTGGTCTCAAACTCCTGGGCTCAAGTGATCCTCCAGTTCTAGTCCCCTGAGTAGCTGAGATTATAGGTGTGAGCCACTACACCCGACTCTCATTTTGGATTATTTTAAGCAGCCTGTTTACCCTACCTTATCATTGGACTTGACATTTTTTGCAGTATGGCATTTGGTGCATCACACCCACCAAATGTGACTCTCAACCCTTAGAGTGAATTCTTCCTTGCTGTTGTCTTTTCCAAGAATCATATGGCTTGAGCAGTCCTATAATTATATTGTCAGTGAAACAAGCTTTAGCTTCTAGGGAGTAGTAGTCACAAATAGGAAAGAAAAATTTCATGGACAAGTTATGTATATGTCATCCACTGTAAGAAGCAATGTATTGTGCACATAAAAATGTCTGCAGGCTTTGGCCTGGGAAGAGCCAGTCCAGGGCTGTTGGAAAAAGTATTGAGTGCCTATTTGCACAAGGTGTTGGGCTAAGGATTGTGTTAGCATTTTTGCATATCAGCATTAGCTAGGGCAACCTAGCATTGGCCGATCTTCTGAATATTACGTCATGTAGGATTTCAATGGGGCAGGATTTAAGTTTCTGAGACTTCACTTGGTAGGATTTGGGGCAAAGGAGCAAGGAGAAAGCGTCCTTGGTTTGACAATACGAGCTGTTGTAGTACTATCTCTCAAAGCAGTTTTTTAAACCCTGAATCTTACTGCCTCTCACCGGGCCCACATCCATGATGGGCTGTATGAATTGCCAGAGAACTGTGGTAGGCAAACCTGCCTGGGGATTAGAATTGCTGGGGCAGCGTCTAAAAGGAGAGATTTCTAGACCCCTTCTTTGGAGGTGCTGACACAGAAGACACAGAGCAAGGCCCAGGAATCTGAGGTTGAACTGCCGCTGCAGAGCAGTTGTCCCCAACCTGTCAGGAGAAGGGTGCTCCGAGGGGCAGTGTGGGAATGAGATGTGCCCCCACTCTAAGGACCAGGCGGCAAAAAATCAGTGTGACCATCTAGCACAGCAACGGCCTAGAGCAGGCCCTGCGTGGATATTGGTTACCTATTGAAGATAAGGTTCCGGTGGGGAAGGAGCACGTTCTCTCCCTCCGGGCAGCCTTGGGTGCGTGAGTCAGGGAGGGGAGTCAAGTCACATTCGGAAGACGACCTGGTGAGCAGAAGGGTCTGCAGTTCAGTGGCGCCTGCCTGCTTAGACGGATGCGACTGCAATCTCCCAGTAGAGTGATCTTGGCTTTGGGACCGGAACCCTTCTGCAGCCCCTCTCCTGGTCTGCGCCCCAGCAGGCCTTGTCAACTTTCACCTGTCCTCTGTTTTCTAGACTGCTGAAGGAGGACCACTCCGCCTTCTGATAGCCGCATTTTTCTTTGATCATGTTAATCCTACAGCCTGGTTACCCACCCCTCCTGTGGTCTTGGAGCCAGGCGGACCAGGTGGTCTCTTTCTATTGACTTTGCATATCTTTAAATCTAGTGGATCCTGCAGATTATCTCTCAAGAGGTTTGTTCTCTGGATTGTGATCTTACTGCACTGATTGTAAAACTTGTGGTTGATTTAATGATAGCTTTTAAAGTGAGTAAATATACACTTGGCTTATTTGAGAAATATTAAAATGTAAAATGTGGTGTATTGTACAGTGGAAGAGACAGATTTCAAGTCATTGAGGGAACCACAAATTGTAGACCTCTAATGAATGTTAACTGATTGGCTGAATGAATAAATAAATGAAGGAAGGGCATAGATTTCTGATCTCCTTGTGGAAGGAATGGAATAATTAAGACAATGAAATAATGCCATAAAGACCAAGGTTTCAGTCCCAGTCTGCCTCTTACAAGCCTTTTAACAAGACAATCTCTCTGGGCCTCAGTTTCCTTCACTGAAAATGGGTTTAACAGTTCCTACCTTCCTTGGTTTTGGGGAAGAATAAAACTAGACACATGGTCTTGGTCAATGCAGTGCCTGGCATATAGCCAGTGCTAACAATATGGCAAATAATGGAAGAAAAGGGAACAGCAACAACTTTTGATTTGTTACGGTGGTCAGCAAAGAGGACATAGGGAAATACCACATAGAGAATATATGAAAACATCGGATTCCCGAGTAGGCAGGGGAGAGCCAGGGGAGGTCACCTTCTGGCTGCTTGGGCTTGCAAGTGACCGGAGGCCAGCATTCGGAGAAGGGGGAGAGCCCGGGGAGAGCCTGAGGAATTGTTTGTATTGTGAGCTGATTTTTTTTTGTTTAATTGAACCTGGCAAGTTTGCTTTGAATTCTGTTGGTCATCTGAGAGTGACAAGAAAGTTCTGGGCCATGCACATTCTCATTCCTCCGAAACACCTGCACCTTGGGAAAGTAGAGCCAACCGCAATTGAGAGTCTCCAGGCTCTTGTACTTTAAAGTCTGACCTTACTAAGTGCTAAAAGCATTTTAGGGGTTTTCTGCACTTTTCATGGAGTGGGTTCAGATTTTGCAGGTGATGCTGGGGAAACCTTTAACTGTCAGCGACCCTGGCCATGTTAGGAAATTCCTGACCAGTGTGAGAACTCTTGAGTAGTTAGGCTGTGTTTTGACAACAGTGTTTCAGCTGACTGGTCTGGAGTTTAGCTGTTGTGCCTCTTGGAGGGTTGGGACGGAGCAATGAGAAGAGGGTAACGTCGTGAAAGCGAGTGCGTGGCTCTGGGAGAGTGATTCGCAGACCTACTTGCTAAGCTATCTAACGGCTATCCAGTAATTTGACCAAAAATTTTTTAAAAAAGGTAAACACTAGAAACTGCTTGAAACTTACAGATTTGAAGGAATACTGAGTTATCTCTTTCATTTGTGGTTTGTTGTGCTTGAGAGTCAAGTCTGGGACCTATTTGTGCTGCCCACAGGAATCAAAAATTCAGAGATCTGGAACAAGTGTTCTTTCTACTCTATCATAAAGGGCCTGACTTAGCAAAAACAACAATAATCCTACTTTGGCACCACCAAAAGTCTTCCTGATTTGGGTGGAGCCTTAAAAGACAGTGGGGGGCTATTTCATGAAACTCAAAAGAACTTTGCTGAATCAAGATTTTCTCTACCCTGGTGTTGGTCACTCATAGGAGCAAAGATAGAATCTGTATTTTATATGTAAACACCACAGTTTTTCTTCCTTGGCAGTCTTATTTTTTAAAAAATTTAGATAAAATCTCCATGTTTGCTTCAGACTTTCTCATTTGACATTATCCTGCACGTTGGTGCTTTCAGGAGAAAACACAGCTTCTCTGTATAGCATCTGAAGTGATGCATTGCACACCCGTGTAACTAGATTTGTTATTGTAGAAATAACACCCACATTATGGGCTACCCATATCATATTCTGTATTTGCCACCTGTAATGGTTTTAGGAGACACAGTCTGATTTCATGTTAGACTCACTTGAAAAATATTTATTAGGCTCCTTTCTTCTTTGCGCCAGATATAGAGGCAAAGGTCCTACTTTCCCAGAACTTATGTTCTAGTTTGGTTAGGTAGCCTCTAAAGAAACAACCATTACCAAGAGGAAAATGGTATCTCTGTAATGGTAGTATTTTATACCATGTCATATGGCTAAAATAAAGGCTGGGTCTGCTCTGCTCACCACAGTGACCAGCACAATGAGTGGCACATAGTAGAGGCTTCATAAATATTTCTTAGAACAAATGATTGAATAAATGAATGTCTACATATTAAAAATCATAGAATCCAATAGAGCATAAGACAAAACACATGAAAGACCCAAAGTTCACAGGGATAAAAAATGATTTCTAAGCCTATGTTGAGACCCTCTGTCAGAAGGGAAGAGCAGAAGCTTGTCTGAATTCAAATCCCAACTTGTATGAACTGTGAGTCACTTAATTTCTCTGAGCCTCAGTTTCTCCATCTGTAAGAAAACAAGAATAATAATACCAGTTTTGAGCACTAAATGAAGCAATAGTATAAAAAGGGTAGGTGCAAAAAAATACCACTATGGGAGTGCTCAGAAATTCAAGATGGTATATTAATAATTTATATTCAGTGTATTTATAATCTGGTCAGGAAGACAAGATCTAACCGGGGTAAAGGTTAAATAAGAATAATACAATTGGGCAACAATCCCAAACTACAGAGGTGACAGGTCACGGGGCAGCGCATGGTCAATTGCCACATGGGATTACCCAGGCAACAGCAGCTGCACAATTCAGAGGTGGGAGAGGCCTTGTGCATGTCTGCTGCAGAAGTGCTGGCCGACCCGTTTTAATTGTGAAATTCTAGACTCATTCATTCATTCAACAAATATTTATTGAGCTACTAGGATGTGTCAGGTGCTGGGCTCCATGCTGGGAACACCGAGGTGAGCAGATGGACAAATCCTGTCTTCATGGAGATGACGGTCTGCTGGGACAGCCAGAGACAGTGAACCAATAAAGCCACGAGTGTTTAATCACAACCCACGATGCATGCTGTAAGGGAAAGCCTATACCAAGAGTGAGTGAGAATAAAAGGAGGGAGACAGTCTGATTTGGGGTGGGGGAAGGCTCCTCTGAGGAGGAGACATTTGCACTGAGATCAGAAAGGGAGGTAATCCCACGCACTTGGTGAGGTAAGAACACTGCTGACCCAAATGAAGCAGCATCTTTTATTTCTACCAATAATTAATTTAGGGACTAAAAATAAGAGCTGAAATACGACTTAAGGTTGTTCTGCATTCTGGACATCAGAGAAAACTCATTCTGCAACGAGCACACGCCACGTGTGCAGCCCCTGTGCACGCTCTCACGCTCACCCTGCCCTCAGTTTTTCCACCCACCGCATAGTGTGATGTTTTTAAAAATGTGGAAGGATCATTCCAGATCCCTAGCAGATCTGCCCTGATGCTTCCCAGTGGCTCCTGTGCAGAGTCAGGGAGGTGACAGTTTTGATCCCCAAAGCCTTGGATGCTCTCGTCCCAGGTGTGGGCCGTGAGGCCTAGTGTGGGAGCTGTCACGCCGGAGCACCGACTCAGCCGGGGCCACTGCTAGTCCAAATCGGCCTTCATAGGTGACAACACAGGCTGCTCCGGCTGCTCACCTTGCTGAATCCTATTTCCTGGAGCCACATTAGAAGAACAGCTGAGGCAATCATTGATTTCACATCACACCCTGCTGGCCACCAGAGAGGCAGTGTGCTGTGGTGGCTGCGGGCACAGGCTGCAGAATTAGACTCCCTGGAGCACAGTCCTGGCTTTGCCACTTATTAGGTATGTGATGTGGACAAGTTACTTCTCTACATTCATGTACATTGGAGACATCCTCATCTGAAGCCCTTTATATCAGATGTGTTTTAGAATCCCAGAATATTTCAGATTTTACAAAGAGAGTAAGTTGCACGTACCCTGTATTGCTTACTGCGACTAGTCTTGGGCAGCCTTCCACAGTCAGAGGTGTCGCTATTTCTTCGGCAAAGCGTATGAATGCTCAGACTTGCTGGAAGAAATAAAATCTGTAGAGAGTCTCATTAGAAACTAGAGAATCAGATTTTGCTGCTAAATTGTTTCTAAAAAATACTTGGGTTTTCAGAGTTGTAGTATCTCTCTTACAGGTGACATGTACGTCTTGGGAGAATTCGATGAGATATTATACATAAAATTTTGAGAGCAGAAGGAACCATGCAAGTGTGAGCTCTTATAAAGTAAACTTATTTGTCATGGTGAAGCCAGTGTTGACTGGGTGTACACTGGATCTGCGGTGTCCTCTTTCTACTCTGCTCCCTCCCTACAAACAGGTCTTGACTATGTGCCAGGCACACTGCTGGGTGCTTCGAGAGTACAAATGCCAGCCAGACAGGGCATCTGCCTGCAATGGCATTTAGGGCACCTGAGGCCAGTCTGCCTGCTTCTGTCTTTTTTTTTTTTTTTTTTTTAAGTGCATATCCCACTTTTTTCTCAGGTATTTTCCAGGCTGGGCTATTTGAATTATGTTAGAATCAAACCAGACCTGAGATACACTATTGTGCCTGGTGTGTTGTCAGACTGCACTTTCACATATTGGCTGCCTCACCAGAAAAGAAAATATTTTGGGGGGTGGCCACATTGTTCTATTATGAAAATAGAATAAAAACTTCAAAAGCAAAATAATCCTTTCTAATTTTTTTTTTTTTCCCCCGAGACAGTCTCACTCTGTTGCCCAGGCTAGAGTGAGTGCCGTGGCGTCAGCCTAGCTCACAGCAACCTCAAACTCCTGGGCTCAAGCGATCCTACTGCCTCAGCCTCCCGAGTAGCTGGGACTACAGGCATGCGCCACCATGCCTGGCTAATTTTTTCTATATATATTTTAGTTGGCCAGATAATTTCTTTCTATTTTTAGTAGAGACGGGGTCTCACTCTTGCTCAGGCTGGTCTCGAACTCCTGACCTCGAGCGATCCACCCACCTCGGCCTCCCAGAGTGCTAGGATTACAGGCGTGAGCCACCGCGCCTGGCCGATCCTTTCTAATTTAATGAAAAATTTGTTATTTTTTATTGTTTTCTGTGCGTGAGTTATACACAACTGGAAAAAGAGTTCTCGGGACTCCCAAGGTGAAGAGACGTGTGAGTTACATACGCTTTATGAGGCCCAGGCTCAAAACTAGCATGAGTTAAATACAACTCACACAGCAGTTAGTGTGCTAAAAGGAGAGAAGACACATGACTCGAGTGACTGGAATGGTTCTCTGATAGGAAGTTATGTTTGGGGCAGTCACGAGAGGAAGTGCAGTTCAGTGGAATGAGCACTTAGAGTGGGGCTGAGGGCACTGGTGCCTCGGTGCAGTTCTGCTGAGCCCATTCTTTGTGCCAGGCGCCGGGCTGGGTCCTGGCGTCGTGCAGATGACTATGGCACTGTGCACTTTTACATTGTCCCAGGTCTGCCGATGTTCACCATTTCCGAGTGAGCTTGCAGAACCCAGGGAATCTCTCAGCACCTGTGCAGCTTCAGAACAAAGCCCTGGAGTAGGTTACAACTGTGGCCAGAGTCTACCTTCAAAAATCTGTGATCTCAAACAATTACTTAACAAAGGGTGTTGGTCAACCACTATCCATCACTCTGGGATTCAAGTAAAGGCCATGGGCTTTTATTGCAGCAAGAGGGACTTGAGGTAGACCTGTGGAAGGACTTGTTGATAGTGACAGTGTTGGAACGAGTTTGATTAAGGGCTTATTATCTCTCCAAGCAGTGGTATTTTATTTCTTAAATATTGTCTAGTGCCAGGCTCTGCTTTATGAGCTGGGGGTTCCTTTGTGAAGAACAGAAAGTTCTTCTCATGGAGTTCATGTTTCAGTGGGGCAGATAGATATAAAAAATGATAAAAAGGAATATGTAATGCAATTTCCATTCAATAAGGGCAAAGAAGAAAAATAAAGCTAGGGAAGAGGAGAAAAAGGCTGGTGATTGAAGGATTCTTTTAAAAGAATGGTCAGGGAAGACTTCTTGGAGGAGGTGACATTTTGAGCAAGACCTGAATCCAGTCAGGGAGACGGCTGAGGGCAGAGAGGTGAAGAGGGCAGGGTGAGGCTTGGAATGGAAATTCCAGGTTGGGGCAGCAGTGGGTGCTAAGGTGGGGAGGAGGGAACGAGCTGGCATTTTGAAGAAACTGCCAGAAGGCAGTGGTGTAGCTGTGAGGCTGCTGGAGGGAGGCAGGAACAAAGCGGAGCCCCGTGTGGCGCAGGCTCGTAGAGGGAACCCCAGGAAGGACTTCGGATTTTATTCCAAGCATGAGGAGAAGCCATTGGAGGGTTTGGGAAGGGAAGTGAGGCAATTGGATTTAAAAAGAGATGGATCTGTTAGAATATGGATGCAGCAGCCATTTGTCAAGAACGAGTCTGACCAGGTGCAAGTTAATTTAGTCCAGCCTGATGTTATAGGATCTGGACTAGACGAATTTCTACCATCTCAGCAGTTGAAATACAGCATCTATTTCCATCTATAGTCTTATCTTTTAAAAGCTCTGTATTTTTCTTTTAAAAGTGATCTTACAGGAAGATGGATTGCTTTCTAAAGAGAAAACTTTGCCATTTTTTGAGTCAGTGCTTGTGTCCCTATGTTCTTTCTTTAGTGCAACGTTTGAAAAAATATGCTATTTGATCCTCCCTCCCTTATTTCTTTCCTTCTTGTCTACTTCTTTCTTTCCCCCCTCCGTCCCTTTCTTTTTTAAACAAATCCTTAATGTTTTATTAGACACCTGGATTCCACATGCTAATGCTAATAAAAAAATGTTGGGTACTATTTGATTGATTTTGTTGTTTTCTTTCTTTGTACAAAGATATCTTGGGAATATGGAATATATTCACAGGTGGTAGAATTGGAACTTGCGGTTCTGCTTTCTTTGCACTGACCTAGTTTGAGACATGCTTGCTTCTGATAACGCTGATTTCGCATTGCAAAAGTGAAAGTATGTACTAAAGTACATTAAAATTAAGCAGCAATGTAAATTGAGATTAAATCGTCTCTGGAATATGTCAGCCTCAAACCTTATGTATTTTCTGCCAACCCCATTTTCTTACTTATTTGAAACTGTGACCTAAACCCATAACGACGCGAGCACCCTCTCGCGTGGAAGCGAGTCGGCTCACTCACTCTCAGTCACTGTGACAAGTGCTTGTGGGCAGGCTGGGCTTGTACCTGCACAGCTTGATACCTGCCTGCTTTTGTGCTCCAGAAATATAGCGAAAGCACAAGAGGGCAGCTCGTCCAGCGAACCTAAGGGTAGAAAGTGCCGTTTTTTAGCCAGAGGATAATGAGGGGAAAGACATTTGACTTTTTCAAAATGTTGTTTGCATAAGGAAGCTTTTTGCATTCCTAGCTAGGTTCATCCATTCACAGAAAGGATAATTTTGGAAATTAAAATTTTAAGTTAAGTTCTTTCACACAAATCTGTTTTTCCCTTATCTTTGGAATATAGATGCCCATTTCCCCTTGAATCTCCTAATCCCCCATCTTCCTTCCCTTCAATCTTTACTGAGGTATAATTTATGTATAAGTGATGACTTTTAACAAATGTATACAACAGTGGAACCACTGCTCCGATCAAGAGAGAGAAATTTTCATCTTTCTGGAAGGTTTCCTCAGGCCCCTCTGCAGTCAGTCTCACTGTGTCCCCTTGAATCTTGAATACTTGAACACATTTTACCTGAGACAAGGCATTTTATAAATTTAAAGTAATGGTCATGCATAAATAATGTGGCCCTTTATAGGAGGCCATGTGACAATTCTGGAGAGATCTGAGGAAATCAAACCCAGCTCCCTTGCAAAACAATTATGTAGGTTTAACCTTTGTGGCTGTGGTGCTTGTTTTAATCTGGCTCATACTCAGAAAGAGAGAGAACTGTCATTAACTGCACAATCGTTAATTTCCCATTTGTTCTTTAATGTTTATTTCTGCTTTAATTAACATTTATCATTCTTAAGTGCTTGTATTATTTAACTCAGGAGTCCTCCCGGTGAAGGAAGAACTAGCGTTGTCCATATTTACAGAATGAGGAAAATATCAGGAAACTGAGGCACTATCACATGTGGCTTTGACTGATAAAAGGAATGAGTGAGGCTAGTTTCCTGATGGGAAATGAAGACAAGTGAAATTAAAAGTTTCTTAAGAAATACATTTTCTCATTGATCGAAGTAGTACCCAGGTTAAAAAGCCAGTGCTTTTTTTGTGTGCATAATACCCTTGGGCGGTGTCGTCCGTGGCCGGACGTCCCTGTGTCTGTTTTCCTGGTTCCTGCCTTCGTCTCCTCCTGGCAGTCGCTCTGCCTTTAGCCCTCCTCTGCATGGTGGTCAGAGTTATCTTTCTAACATGCAGTTCTGGTGATGTCACCTTTCAGATTAAAATTCTTAGTGGCTCCCCATGCAGTGTGAGCTCCTGGTTCCTTGCCTGTCAGCGTCGTGTCCTGTTGCTCTCCGCTGCCCACTCTCAGACTGACGGTGCCCCAGTTCATTGTCATTCTACAAAGACACTGTGCTTGCTTGTGTCCCTGGACCCAGGAAGTGACTGTTCTGTCTGGAAAATGCTCTCTCATGCTTCATCCCTGTCTGCAGGGTGAACTGTCACTCATCCTTCAGGACTGGGCTGACGTCGTCCTGGGTTAGCCCAGGCAGACAAGGGGTCATCCTTTCCTTAGTCTCCAGTGCCCCCGGTGTGTTATAGCCAGTGTCACGTTTTATAATGGTCTCATTCCAACCCTGCCCCCATTAATCTGCACCCTCCTGGCAGTGACTTTGTTTTTTCACCTTGGTATTTCTAGTCTAGCTCAGTTCCCGGATTCACTGTCTAGACTGTGTGTACCATGAAGGCAGAGGGTACATCCGTACATTCCATTCACCAGGGCTATTGCGAGCACCTGTCATAGGGCCTGGCTTGTAGTAGGTGTTCAGCTCATATTTACTGAAAACATGAATGGTGGATGTTTTTAAATGTCAAGCTGTAATGGTTTAGGCTGGGGATTGCAAACTGAAGGGCTACCAGCATAATCAAGCTTTGGCCACCTTTTGTGAATTTGATACCTGTAGATGCAGCAGTATACCAGTAGATGTAGCAGTCTCCCGTTCAGCACTGTGCACAACACTCCTATGATCATGCGCTTAGCCTACATGACATCACTCATTTGTTACCCACCTGGTCGAGGGACATAAGGTTGTGGGCTATGGGGAGAGGGGCAATGTATTCATTTGCTCTGGCTGCCGTAACAAAATACCACAGACTGGATGGCTTCAATAACAGAACTTTGTCACAGTGTGGTGGCTGGAAGTCCAGATCACGGTGTCAGCAGGTTTGGTTTCCCTGAAAGCCTTTCTGTTTGGCTTGCTGTTGGCCACCTTCTTGCTGTGACCTCACACGATCATCCCTAAGTCTGTATTGTCTGTGAACTAACCTCTTCTCATAAGGACACTAGTCATGTCAGATTAAGGCCCACCCCAGTGACCTCATTTGACCATAATTATCCCTTTAAAGGACCTGTCTCAAATACAGTCACATTCTGAGGTACTGGGGGTTAGGACTTCAATTTATTAATTTGGGGGAGGACACTCCCTATCCTATAACAGGAAGGGACATGAACTCTCAAGTATGGAGATCCATTCCTTGCGTCTGGTTCCTGCTTTGTAATGTGTCAATAAAGGGAACCCAGGGCTGTCAGAGCAGTGTGCTCACTGAGGCAGAACCTGGGTGGTCACATGTGCACCTGCCTAAACACCTGATCGATATTCATGTTTCTTAAACAACTGACATGTAGTCAAAATGCCAGGTAGAACTTAGGTGCTTTTCAGTTTGGAACTATATACCCTTTCATTCTATTTGCTCCCAAAACTGACAAGTGGGCTGCAAACCTTCCTTGCAAAAGGGTTCGGTGGACAGCAAAGGTAAAAGCTGTATAATGACATGGCACCACCTCCATTGGCTATAAGCAAACAGCCAGGTCCTTTATCACCCTTGAAACGGGCACTCGTGACACAGGTTGGACTTGAAGAAGCAAGTCAGATGCCAAGTTTCCATGGGTCAAAGTTCCTTCCAGCCCTGTGTGTTAATCAGAAGCTCAGCCTTAGTTAATTTGGCTGTAGCGTTGGGCAGAACTTTGGAACAAATGCTTACTGAGTTGGACTGCAGGAGTTAGCATAACTCAGTATTTTCTTACCCAAGAGATAGGTTGCAGTCTTTCTTAGAGGGGGTAGCGGGAGTGAGACACTTGTCATAGCTTTATTTATTCTTGGTGGAGTAATAGTATAATAAAATCTGCTGTACAGAACTGAGCTTATCAAAAACCATTTACTTAAATATACAGCTGAATAGTTTTTTAAATGATTTTGAGTGTTTGGCGATTTACCCTAAAAGATCACTATTTAAGGTACCTCTGCAGAAAGAATTTTAAATGAATATGGTAATCATAGCTGCCCTTCATTGAGCATTTTCTCTGTGCCAGGCCCTAGGAACTTTATATTAATATCTGTTGTTGGCCGGGCACGGTGGCTCATGCCTGTAATCCTAGCACTCTGGGAGGCCCAGGCGGGAGGATTGCTTGAGGTCAGGAGTTCGAGACCAGCCTGAGCAAGAGCGAGACCCTGTCTCTACTAAAAATAGAAAGAAATTATCTGGCCAACTAAAAATATATAGAAAAAATTAGCCGGGCATGGTGGCGCATGCCTGTAGTCCCAGCTACTGGGGAGGTTGAGGCAGGAGAATTGCTTGAGCCCAGGAGTTTGAGGTTGCTGTGAGCTAGGCTGACGCCACAGCACTCTAGCCTGGGCGACAGAGCGAGACTCTGTCTCAAAAAAAAAAAATTTGTTGTCACAATATCTCTGACAGTTGGGTAACATCAGGCCCGTATGAGGTGGGAAAACTCAGAGGCTCAGAAAGACTGAGTAAGATGCCCAGGGTCCCCCAGCCAGCAAGCAGTAGAGCCGACTTCGAGCAACCTGGTCAAACTTGTGAGTTTCCTCTTCCTGCTACTCTGCCTCTTTATGCATTTTCCTCTTCTCTCTTTGGCAGAGTAAGGTGTTTTTTTCTTTGAATGTCCTTTAACTAATGTGAAACTGAATAGTCTTTCAGAGCTGGCAGAAGGATGTGACCTATTTCCTCCACGTATATGTGGGCCAGAGACAATTGCCTATACCGCCCGTTTATACGGCTTCCCTTGGAATTCCACGCGCACACGAAGATGTGTGATGACAGCAACACACTCTACTTCTTCGTCTTTCCCTTCCGCCTCCAGTGCACGTCGTGGTCACTCATGCAGACTCCTCGTTATCCGTCTTTGGGTCGGTAGTGCCGTCTTCTCCATTTCACAGTCCCAGCGAGGGGCGGTGGAAGAGCACCTTGTGCCAGGGCCCCCAGCAGTCCCCAGCAGTCCCTCGGCTCACTGAGGAGGTTTGGCAGGTCAGCATCATCCTCGCCACGGCGCGAACATAACCCAGGGGTGGAAAAAAGTAGGTGAATATGACATCGTGACATCTAGTGCTAATCCCCCCCTTTTTCTTTTTACAAACATGTATTGTTTTTGTGTTTTTTTTCTAATTTACTAGGCCAGCATGCCCTGTATATTTGTAAGCATGAATGTCCCCAGAGGACTCCCACGGTCAAAAAGAATTACAGAGCTGTATTTGAACGAGTTTGCTTAAATTTTTTTAGTACTCATTTTCGTGGCAAGAGTTGGAGAGAGTTCTTCCCGTGGTGATACCAGTTTACTACATGACACCAGCTCCCGCCCATTCCCTTCCCGGCTCACACACCGCTTCCCATGTCTGAAAGTGAGATGCACCTGCTGGAGAGTTAGATTTGGTGAAATACAGCATTTCACTGATAACCCCCAAATGACCAGCATTTAATCGTTCCCTGCCTCTGATTTTTCACAGAATACAAGTGCTTTTTTTTCTTTTTTTAAAGGGTTAAATTTTTAAGGGTAGGGAATGAATAGTCCCCTGATAAATAGCAATTTAATAAGAACTCTTATTACCAAAGACAGAATTTAGATTTCTAATACTGAAAGAAAAACTGCATTTTTTGTTGCCTTCAGAGCAGTGGTTTTGAGATGAGGAGCCCGAGGACATCATAAGCAGTGGGTGCTAGTGCCCAGGCCAGCCCGTGGGAGACAGCAGGACAGCCTCTCATGCAAGGGCTCCCAGAATTGGATGCTCTCATCCCAGGCTCCCCTCTAGCAATTGGCTGGTAGGAGTTTGCAGCTAAAATACCCCATGCAGCACCCCAGAGTGGTTCGTCCGGTTGTCTGTGCATGAGCCCAGACCCACATCCACGTTAAATGTGTGGGAAAGTAGCATCTCCAGAGTTAGTGCCACAGAATGGGCAGGGTCCCCCAAGCCACATGGGCCTGATTTATACAGACTTTAGGATTTGCAAAACCTCCACATTAGGGGACCCCACAGGTGATGGTACACTAATCCTGCAATCCGTAGAGATACAGGTAAATCAGTTAACAAGCATTTTCTGAGCACCTGCTATGTGCCAGGCCCTGTGCCAGGCTCTGTGCTAGGTGCTAGATAATTAAGAGGTAATTAAGACAGAAAGGACTTCTGTCCCCACAGGGCCACTCTAGTAGTCAAGGCAGACATTAAATAATTAAGAGTAATGAGTGGGCTGACAAAGAACAGTGAGGAATTAAGGGAGTTTAAAACAAGAGGACCCAGCATAATCTGGGGTCAGGGGATGACCGTCAGGGAAGTGTAAGTGGTGCTTTCACTGAGAACTGAAGGACAAGGAATGGTCTTCCAGGCAGAGGAGGTTGGGGATGGGTGGTTGTGACAGTACCAAACAGCCTGTGTGAGGGTCCCAACGTGGAGAGGGAATGACGGGTTCAAGGAATGGCGTGAACCTAGTGGGGAGAGATGAGGAGGGAGAGTGACTTTAGATGAACAGGTGTCCCTTATAAAATGAGGACTTAGTCAACTTTCTGGAAGAGTCTTATAAAAACCTTAAAGAGATTGGTTTCAGACTGATGATCAGATGTTTTTGTTTTTGTGGTTCAGACAGAAATCCTACCTTGTCTATCAGCATTATTTCCTAGGGCAGGATCCCAAGTCCTGCTAATCCTCTGAATTCTCCCCAAATCTGTGTTCTTAATCTCCCTCGCCGACCTCCCCCAGGAAGGTCATCAGCTTCTAGTGAGAGGACACAAGCAAATGTGTCCACTTTCTTTTTCTCTACTTCCTTGACAGCAGCAGGGAAAGGTGATCATTGGCATAGTCAGTACGTGTGTGTGATTCCCCCGCTGAACGGCGAGATGAAACAAAAAACACATGCTTTGAACAGGATGAAGAAAGGCCAGCTACTTAACCCTGCTTCTGCTTTTGGAACAGTCTGAGATTCTCAGATTTCGAACCTTAGTGCTTGGTCTGTGTTAACCTTTTCTATTGAGAATCCTGCTGATCTGGGGCACTTTAGCCGGTATCTGAACGGGTTGAGAAATTCACACGTGTACATGTGTACAGGCATACGGAACCCCAATCCACTGAATTGATCATCTCAAGCTAGCTGATTTCTTAATCATGAGTAAATCTGATGCGATCATTTTCTGAGAAGTCTGTTGAGTGTAGGTGCCTGACCAGACTTAGACTCATATTTTTAATGGACATATAACCTTTTTTGTTTTTGTTTTCAGAGACATAGACACAGTTTCGATCTGTCGCCTCAGGTAGAGTGCAGTGGTGTCATCATAGCTCACTGCAACCTCAAACTCCTGGGCTCAAGTGATCCTCCTGCCTCAGCCTCCTGAGTAGCTGGGACTATAGGCATGCGCCACCAACCCTGGCTAATTTTTCTATGTTTTGGTAGAGACGGGGTCTTGCTCTTGCTCAGGCTGGTCTCGAACTCCTGAGCTCAAGTGATCCTCCCACCTCAGCCTCCCAGAGTGTTAGGATTACAGGCATGAGCCACCGCGCCTGGCCTTTTTTTTTTTTTTTTTTTTGGAAATTTTTAACTCAGTCTGAGATGAGACTGGTCCATTTTCACCACACAGAAGGAAAGAGAATCACTGACCATGATTGACATAAAGAAATCTGAACCTTTAATATGAACTTTTGGTGAAGTGTTTGGTCATTCCTGTTAAAAAGTTAACGTCCAGGTCATCACCTGATTTTTCTCAGGTCCTAGGAAGTATGTGTCCCTCTGTCAACATGGGGCATCAGAAGCCAGAAGGGGGAGATGCCTGGGAAAGGCTGGGGAAGATGTCACAGAGTTCCTGGCAGGAACTTTGAATAAAACAGTAAACATTTTGAGTCTTGACACTTTCCTACTAATCATAGCCTAGAGTTTCATTCCAAGTAAGTTAATAAATTAAGAGGTGGATATTGTTTGACCTACAATTTGAAAATGCAAGTTGCACTTGAAAAGGAGGAAAAGGTGGGCTGCATAAGACATTGTTTCTTTGGTAAATGGCTCTTCACGCTTCTGAATTGTAGCTCACTTAGTGAAATCACAGATCTCTTAGAAACAAATTTCCCTAAAAACTCTAAAAATCAGTAGAAGATACAGCTTTTGGAAAATGACCTTCCCATCGCTTTGTTTCAAGAAGGCAGACTCTAACCCAGATCGGGCTTCAGGTGAGCGCTGTAGAGTTGTACAACTCATGTGGTCCTTAGGAAGGAAACTTAGAAAAGAACAAATACACCCAAAACAACTGAGTTGAAACAGACTTCGTTTTGTTTAGTCAGCTGCTAATAGGGACCTGTCACAAAGTGACCCCAGGCTGCTCAAGGCAATCCCAAAAGGCAGATTCCAAAAATGACCTTTCTGCTTCTTCACTTGAAAGGCAGAGAGATGTTTCCCCATCACACATCACTTGTTACTGTTTATTTTGTAGAATATAACTTCCTACTCAAAGAGGGAATGAAAGGGCTCATAGTTTAATTTGACTCAAATTAACAAACCTACCTAGGACTTCCATATGAAAACCATTGGGGCAAGTTTACGAGGGATGCAAAGATAACTCGGACCTCCTGCCCTCAGCAGAGTTTAAGAATAAGAGTTTAATTAATAATTGGTTAATAAGAAATACTAACAATAAAACAAGAGCGAATTAGAACAAGGAATATCATAACTCAAAATATGTAATGGTATTTCTGAAAAATGTGGAAGTTAATGGATCCTTTTTCTCATATATATCCAGATTTACCAGACAGTAAATTCATTACCCTTTTGTCTCGACCTCTCTCTTTCCTTTTCTTTCATCTGATCTCTGATCCAATTCAATATCAGTGTTAATTTAGGTATGGGGCCTCCTGGTGTTCAGAAGTTATGCAAAAGTAACCCTGTAGTCCTTTGCAGTTTATAAATATAAATGTGTAATTACCATCATGATATAAATGGAAGAACTTTCCAAGACTTGATGTCGGAGTAATGGGGCCCAACTCATACTTAGCCCACTGCAGATACAGTGACCTCCTCACAGGGCCTTCCTGTGATAACTAAGCTGGTACTGAGGTCTGTTTTCTGTGCCCAAAAAACTGTTTGGAAAAGCTGGCTTTTGTAGGGTATAAGAACAGAGAGTTTCAGGCTAATTCTAAACTTGATGATTTACCCTTTTAAAAAATTATTTCATTCATGTGGGCAAAAGTTTCATAGATCCAGTGGTTCCTTTGGCCACCCGCTCTTTGATGACTTTTCAAAACCGAAAAGGTAAAGCAGTGGGTGTGAGCCATCACTCAGCCAGTAACCAGGCAGACAAGCGATGTTGCTACAAAAGGAGGTCTGTCTTCCGAAAAGGAAGAAGTTCGCTCCTACCACGGAGAAGGAAAAAGAAAGCTACGGGCATCAACAACATGAATGTGTCTTTTGGCAGATTAACAAGTCAATGATGGCTTTATGCTTTGTAGGATGCTATTTAATGCTCTGGAAGGCAAGGAGAGTACTCCAAGGTTATGAGGCAGAAATCTGTGGTTAATGTCAACATTGAACCTTTACGCAAATTTCATGGGTGACACTCAAATGTCAGCCCTGAAGTTTCCAAGAACAAGGTCTTCCAACCCATCATTAGACATGCATCAAAGTTATGATGGGTTGGGGCCTCATCCAAGGCTGCGTGCTGGCTAAACGGGCTGCCCCAGGTGTGCCAGCGGCTGCTGCACCAAGGACAGACGGCAACAGAATGTCTGTGTTCATTCCAGCTGGCCCGCTGGTGTCTGTGCTGGGATTGGCTGCCAAGAAATAACAGTAACAGAACAACCATATTGCTTTTGTCAAGAATAGCAAAAATTCTATGTCTGCAAAATAAATTAGGTCTTTTTGAACCCAAGAACAAGATCAGCAAAATATAAGGAACACCTCAAGGAAAGAAGGAAGTGGTTATTGAAATATCAGACCAGGCCAGAGTGACAGGGTGTGGAACACAAACAAGGCCTTTCAATCTGGGCGTGTCAGGACCCCTGATTTTTGTTCACCTCTACCTGTGTAATCTGAGTGACTCTTAGAATCATACAATATTGGCGTTAGAAGGAACTCTAGAGGTTATGATGAAAATAATTATGATAATTAACATGTATGGAGACTTTGCCATGTGCCAGGCACAAGAGATGTCTCTCTCTCTTTTTTTTTTCCTTAAATTTTTTTTTTTTTTTTTTTTTTTTTTGAGACAGAGTCTCGCTCTGTTGCCCAGGCTAGAGTGAGTGCCGTGGCGTCAGCCTAGCTCACAGCAACCTCAAACTCCTGGGCTCAAGCGATCCTTCTTCTGCCTCAGCCTCCCGTGTAGCTGGGACAACAGGCTTGCGCCACCATGCCCGGCTAATTTTTTTCTATGTTTCTTTTCTTTTTTTTTTTAGTAGAGACCGGGGTCTCGCTCTTGCTCAGGCTGGTCTCGAACTCCTGAGCTCTAACGATCCGCCCGCCTCAGCCTCCCAGAGTGCCAGGATTACAGGCGTGAGCCACCGCGCCCGGCCTAAGAGAAGTGTTTTTTTACTTGTATAGCCTCATCTAATCTCTACCATAACCCTATAAAGGTGTCAGGATTCCTATTCTGCAAATAAGGACACCGAGGTTTAAAGGCGAATCTGGAGCTTACACAAGGTCGCGCGGTGGAGACGCCTGGGCGGTGGCCGAGGCCTGCGCTTTAACTACCGCTCCTAGAGGGCGAGGGTGCTCAGGAAAAGTCACGTTCACTGATCGTGCAGCCAGGTCCCCAGAAGTCCTCTAACTCGCAGGTTAGTGAAAATGACCAAAGGATGTGTCGAAAATGACAGAATCTACACTCTGAAGCAGAAACTATACGCGGTTTGACGCGCAGTTAAGGTGCCTCGGCGGGTGCTATTTTGGCGTCCAGTTCTCCCATCGCTAAGGAACTCGCTGCGACCCTTGACCAGGGGGCCAAGGGCACAGTGTGGGCCCTACATGGCTGCTCTGTCCCTGGAACTGTTTTTCCTCTGGGGCATCGTCTTGTGCTTCAGTTTCAATCACGGGGAGAACTTTTAAAAAACGACCGCGCGCGCAGCTGCCACTCAGGGACGCTCCGATTTGATTGGTCCGGGGAAGCCGGCGTTGGGATTTCGCAAAGGCCCGGCGAGTCTGACGCATGTCCCGTGGGCACAGCTGGGGCAAAGCGCCTGGGGTGGCGTTTCGCATGCCTGGGGACAGGTGTGTATTGCGCTGCCCCACCTGAGAGCGTCCAGCGTGCTCTCCAGCAGCTGTTTCTGTTGTGGTTTTTCTCACGGTCCACGAAGACGGATTGGGCTTCGCAAACCTGGCTCCTGGGGAGGAGGTACTGCTGCGTGGTGGAGCCCCGTCTGGAAGCGCCCGCTGTTCACACGCCGTCCCTGGTACTGTGGTCCGCACCTGCGAGTCCTCCTTGCAAGACTGCTCAGAATATTTTCATGTTATGGTAGCCACTGCTATCTATATGTGGTGTCCACTAAAAATACACGCAGATACACACTTGCACACATTTTAGTTCCATTTTAGGCCTTGGTGCAGGGGAGGGGGGGAGCGGGGAAGGTCTCAAAAAATCTCATCTGACCCTTAGACACTGATGAAAAAAGGTTGAGAGGTTGATGCAGACTAGTATCTATCTTAAGGGGTTGAGGTCCAACAAAATAGCCAGGCCTAGAACTCAGATCTTTGATGCTAAAGACCTTTCCTGTTCACCCCCTTGCCTCACTTAAACATTCTTCTCTTGATGTTTCCTCTGCGCTCACTCCACCGCCTTCCCAGTCCAAGTCGCAACTTTATGTCTAAATTATTGCAATGGCCGTGGAAGGGGAACAAAAACTAGAAGAAAGTATATCAAAATGTCAACAGTAGTTAGGTTTGAATGATAGATGTCTGACTTTAATTTATTTTTATTTTTTATTTATTATAGAGACAGGGTCTCACTATGTTGCTCAGGCTGCTCTCCAACTCCTGGCCTCAAGCAATCCTCTGCCTTGGCTTCCCAAAATGCTGGGGTTACAAGGGTGAGCCACTGCACCTGGCTTTAATATTTTTTTATATCTGCTTTTCTGTGGTTTATACATTTTATATAATAATATTCTACGGTTTATTATACATTTTATATAATAAACAAGTATTACTTTCCTAAAGGAAAAACAAAATCCATTACTGGAATAGCCTTTTTCCTGGTCTCTGAAAGTATGTCTGTTATACAACCTGTTTTAAGGCTAGCTAGGAGAGTCGTCTAAAACATGTTGTTCAATATTATCTTGCTTAAACCTCCAGGGGCTCCTGTTGCTCATAAGAGAAAGTCTTTGGTTTTTTTTGTTTGTTTGTTTGATTTTTTCAGACAGCATCTTGCTTTGTCGCCCTGGGTAGAATGCAGTGGTATCACTGTAGCTCACAACAGCCTCAAACTCCTGGGCTCAAGCAATCCTCCTGTCTCAGCCTCCCAAGTAGCTGGGACTGCAGGCATGCGCCACCACTCCTGGCTAATTTTCCTATGTTTAGTAGAGACGGGGTCTCGCTCTTGCTCAGGCTGGTCTCCAACTCCTGAGCTCAAACGATCCTCCAGCCTCGGCCTCCCAGAGTGCAGGGATTACCGGCGGGAGCCACCGCGCCCGGCCCAGCTGAGAGAAAGTCTTAACCTAGCCCCACCCTTCTGTCTACTTCTCTCCCAGCCCACCTAGCACAGTCTTCCCTTCCTGTGCCAGCATTCTCCCTGTCCCAGGATCAACAAGTGCCATACAGGTCCTTTGCTCCTACTCTTCATTACGTGGAGAACCCCATTCTTTTTGTCCTTTCCTCTGTCCAAATGTTATCTTTCAAAGCTCAGCTCAAGTACTTCCTCCTCCAGTTCACCTTTGTCACCTTTTAGCTATATCAGGAATGACAAAAAGTTCTCGTTTTATACGACAAGTCATGGCAATCGGAAACGGTTGCATGGAGAATCCTGAGAGTCAGCCCACGTTCAGAGGGAGAGAGTTCTGTGATCAACAGTATTTTCTGGCATAGGCACAAGAAGGAGAAATGACAGAATGCATGTGACATTTTCCATCCAGGTCTATAACCATTCTTGTAGACCTGTGATGTCCAAGATGGTAGCCACTGGCTACTTAAATTTAAATAAGTTCAAATTAAATATGGTGTGACTTAACAATTTTTTGACATGATGATGGATTTATCAGGTTATTAAATATATTTTTGACTTAAGATAATTTTGACTTACGGTGAGTTTGTCAGGATGTGGCCCTGTGGTAAGTCGAGGAGCATGTGTACAATTACAGTGTTCAGTTTCCTAGACACATGACCCACATTTCATGTGCTCAGTGGCCACATGTGACCACTGGCTACCATACTGAACAGCAAAGATATAGAACCGTTCCACCATTGCAGAAAGTTATATTAGTCTTGTTTTAGACATATAGTTACATAACAATATAAGACAGAATGTGTTTGTTTCATGTGCATGTACCTTATTTTCCTGGTGTTTATGGGCAGTAATGCTTGCTTACATTTATTTCATAACCCTACGGTACCCAGCCAGTGCTGGGTGTGTAAGAAATGCTTTATAAGTATTTGTTGAATTGAAAGTTTTTAGCATTAAATTGACAATGTGCTATAAAGAAAGAGAATGCATTTGGAAATAGGAAACTGAGTGTCGGGTCTCAGCTGTTCTACCAATTAGCATGTGACTTAGAATATCTCATTTAACAGAAGTAGGTCAAAGTTTCCTCAAGTATAAACAGCTGTAGACTGGGCTGTATCAGAGGATTTTTCCAGGCTTGGAAATTTGTGATACATAGGGAGTATTCACTTTTAACTAAAAATGTACACACACGTACACACACACACACACACACACACTCAGAATACCAACTAGCAGGTTAAATAATATGCCAGCTTATTTTAAGCCTCATTCATCTAATTTTCCAAGTATTTCAGGGTTTAGTTCTCTGCCAGAGCTACAGCTGAATTCTTCTTTGAGGCGATCATAGCAAAGGTAAGACGGCCCCACAGTAGACAATGTGGGATTGGAAGCAAGTCAGACGGAGAGTTAGGTGGCTTTTGTCAGCGAGAAGGCAACGCAACACAACCTCATGTGTGACACTGTCTTCCCTCACACTGTGGACAGAGGTCACCAGTGATCGCTGTCCACCTTTAGCTGTTGTTCTAAGGGAGGGATCAGCAAACTGTAGTGGGCTACCTGTTTTTGTGTGGCCCCTTAGCAATGGTTTTTACATTTTTAAAGCGTTGCAACAGTGAAAAAGATAAGAAGGAAAGAAGGAAAAAAAGAGTGAATGAAAAAGGAAAATATGTAACAGAAACTGATGGCCTGCAAAGCATATAATATTTACCATGTGGCTCTTGGCAGAAAGTTTGCCATCCCCTGTACCAACGGACGGTCATGTACAGACTCAACCAGTTTTTAAGGCAAATCGTTTTTTTAAGTGCTATAATGGCCTGTGACTCACACAGTGGAATAAAACTCCGTGTGCTCTGTGCTTTAGAGAACGCTGTAGATGGAGGGAGACAGCCGGGCTGGGGACATTTGGCTCTGTCACCTTTGTACTGAATACCATGAAGCAGGCAGGGCCCTGTGTTGGGAAGGTGGAAAGCGAGTCCTTGAATTCAGAGTCTGTGTGTTCTGGTCTTGGCTTTAGGAATTTGATGAGTCACAGGTCCTGGCTGTGTCCTCTTTGCCATTCAGCACTCACAGGAGTAAATTCCGAAGGCCCCACGAAGTGGCCAGCCACGAGAGCTCCTGGAGACTGAGGGCGAAGGCCCACGACTGCATTTCAGTTTGTCCTTTTTCTTTTTGTTCTTGCTGCCTCTCCTTGCAGCACTGGAGGGATCTAGATTGGGTGGGCAGATAAAGCCACCAACCTGAGGCAGCAGGATCCAACAACCTTCAGGGCCCAGGGCAGGGCTGGGCCAGTATATACAGATAACAGCACTGCCAGGTGGGCCCCAGGCAAACTGCAAAGTTGACAGTTTCTCTTAAGGACTCTTATCTGCTGGCCTGGGATTCAAGGCCCTCAGGCTTCCCCAAACCTTCTTTCTACCTTTCTCTAGGTTTTCACCAAATCTTGGCTTCCAAAATGCACCTCTTCTTAATTATCTAATCCTCCAGTTTTGGCAACATTTTCCCCCTAATCTATTCTTTTTTCTTCTTTCCTAGTCCCTTTCTTTCCTCTAGGCTAATTTTCAAAGTTCTGTTTTTGGCTTCTATATACACAACTGCCTTTAGCATAATCCAGTGTGCCTCACCTCCAATAAAAATCCAAATTTACAAAACAAAAAATATCTGAAAGGTAAATCTTCCCTTTGTTAAAAAAAATTTTCCCCACACTCTCTCCCTCTCCTTCTGCCACACTACCTCTCTCCCTCTCCCCTCCCCTCTTAAAGAAATCTCTACCGTATAAAAGACTAGTATTTCTCCCTTATGTTTATTACTTTCTACATTCCATCATAGCAGTTGGCAATGGGGGAGGCCCCCCCTAGTTGGCTGAAAGCAGATACATTTTTGTATTTGCAGATCATGTAGCACAGTGGAGTATATGGCCTTGCCCCATGCTGGGTCATCAAAAAATTCACTTTCCCTATTAAGCCTGAGCTCATTAAACATATCCAGTCACCGAGGTCATGGTCATTCAAGAAATAGGACCTTGGCTTACTTAGTTGCATTTCCTTGTGTTAGTGCAGATTCGTTTGGAGAAATTCCCAACTTACTCTCAAGGATGATTCTAGTGCAGCACCAGGCTCCAGTGTATTTCAATTAATAGTAATAGTAATGAGCAGGGTCTGTGCACTCTTGCTCCATTCTAGAATTCCCAGCCTGGAACAATACTGTTTGTTGTGCCCAGGAAAGCATCGTTAGGAACGTCTGCGGAGTCCTACCGCGAGGGTGGCGGTTCTGCATAGAGGTCCCTGGCGCACACCGCACTCACAGCCTTGGCTCTCACTGCAGCTCTGATGGCAGAATACACAGCTGTGAGACAGAAAGAGAGAGAAGATGAGCAACGGAAACTGATGTACTAAAATCTGAGGTGCAAATATGCAGAGAAGCCATCTGTCTTTAGGAATCTCATTTATTCAGAATTCAGTGTAAGCCTAATATTAATTAATAGTTATGAGCTGAGTGGTAGGTTCCAGTCTTGCCTTCCACCAATGATTAGCTTCATTTGATTCTTTTGGGTTCCTGTTTCCTCATTTGTATGAGGAGATGGGGATCATGATAGTACTTGGCACATAGCACTTTGGAGAAGATTGTGCATATCTTCAATCTGGCACTGTGTTTAGTACACAGCAGGTACTAAGTGAATGTTCGCCTTAGTGTTTTGGCACATGTGGGAGGGATATGAGCCAGGGCGGTGTTTCTCAAATTTTTTGAACTGTAGACATTTTAACCAGCTGATATAATACATGACATTCAATTAAATATGAACTTCAGATAAGCAGCAAGTAATTTTTTAGTATAAGAATGTCCCAAATATTGCATGGAATATATTATACTAAAATGTCATTCATTGTTTACCTGAAATTCAAGTTTAACTGGACATCCTGCATTTTTATTGCTAAATCTGGCAGCCCTGTCTTATATAATATTCTTAAAAAATTATTCAGGAACCCAAAGTGGTTTTGTTTACAAGGATTCTATCTATTGATATTTACTGCATTAGAAATTAAAATTAAGAAATTAACATAGGCCGGGCGCTCACACCTGTAATCCTAGCACTCTGGGAGGCGGAGGTGGGAGGATCGCTCGAGGTCAAGAATTCAAGACCAGCCTGAGCAAGACCAAGACCCTGTCTCTACTAAAAATAGAAAGAAATGATCTGGACAGCTAAAAATATATGTAGAAAAAATTAGCCGGGCATGGTGGCACATGCCTGTATTCCCAGCTACTTGGGAGGCTGAGGCAGGAGGATCGCTTGAGCCCAGGAGTTGGAGGTTGCTGTGAGCTGGGCTGATGCCAGGCACTCTAGCCCAGGCAACAGAGCAAGACTCTGTCTCAAAAAAAAAAAAAAAAAAGAAAGAAAGAAATTAACATAAATAACAATTTTATGAAAAATAATAATATGTCCCAAAAAAATACATAATGAGAAGAGTATACTGTTTATATTTTTGCACATCTCTTTAATGACTGGCTTGACAGATGTCAGCTGTATTCACATATTTGCTTCTGATTCAATCTATTGAGATATGTTGTTTTCATTGGAGAACTATACCGAGAAAATTCAGCCTCATAATGATATATAGTTGGAAAAGGGAGGATATTTTAGTAGCTTTTTCAGGTAATTATGAACATTCTTCTTTGACACTAAACCCAAACTCTACTCGAGGTGGTTTGTTAAAGGTTAGTTGCAGTGTGGAATCTGAGACTACATCAATAAACTTTTCATGCTTTGTTACATTATAATCTGTTGGCCTGTCTTGAACTTTGAATGGATCTCTTACCAGTGCATGATTCCGTAGTATCTTGCATCAATCCTTTGGAAAATATTGGTTCACTGAGTTGTGATCATCTTCCAAATATTGACACCTTTCAGTATGTAATATTAAAAAATCACATTTGTCAATATCACAACTGATCTCAGTAGAAAAGCCTTTAAATAATGACAAGCTGTCAAGCTCATGGCAGTAAACACAAGTTCCCCAAAATTTTAAATTTTGCTTGAAAGTTTCAATTTTGTCATGGAAAACAAATATCATCAGTTATGTTCTTTGAAGTGACAGACTCCATTTCCTAGAAAACATCTGCCACATATCCAAGTCTGAATAACCATAGTTTGTTCTTTCAAGTACAAATGTTTCAGGACAAAAGCAGCTAGGTTAGGCTATGACTCAGTCACACAAGTGATTTTCCTTGAGACAATGATCATAATTTGTTATGCAGAAGTGCTTTATCACACTTCCCATTTCATCATACAGAATATTAAAAAGTACTTGAGTTGATTTAATAAAATTAATATTTTACTACTTTGTCAAATACATTCTTAAGGAAAACTGGCTCTGAAAAAAAGAGATAAAAAAGCTCTGAGTGCCTGGTGGTGAAAAGTGCCATAATTACTAGTACGCTTTGGCGGCATTGCCTTTTATAGTGCCAGCAATTTTACCCAGCATTGCCTTTCCATCAGTGGTGCAAATGTCAAAGTAGTGAAAAAGGGAAATATGTTAGTATTATTTAGAGTCTTGGAGTCTCCCAGGGTTCTGGGGAACCTCACTTTGAGAACTGCTGGTCTAGGGGATGATGTCCCAGAGAAAGACAGAGTGGACAGTGTAGATTCATCACGTGTGTCTCTCACCTGTTCCAGCCTCTCCTTCCTTGGCAATTTCGGAAAAACCAAGGGCGGCTGGGACCTTCCTGAGAGTCTGGGGTGTGGCTGGGCTGGGTGATGAGTACCCTCTGAGGCCGCACTCTCAGCACTCTCTGAAGCCCTCTCCAGACAACCGAAGGGGCTTGAGTGATTCATGGGAGTTCAAAGGCCTTTTGGAGAATGTGGGAGACTAAGAAGCTCCAGATTAAATCTCCACCTCTCCTTTCACCTCTCCTAGTCCCTAATGTCCAAGGGAGCTCAGAACCTCTTTCAGAATCTGAAACCATTCTGCAGGCCAAATATATACTAGCTTCAAAGATATCTGGGCTAGAAGTAGGCCCCTAATGCTGACAGACGCTTTGGAATAGGTCTGGGGTGACAGAGCAGCACTGGCAGAGATGAATTGTTCTGCTCTATCAGAACCCTGCCGCGGAATATTCTACGGGCATGCCCACCTGTGTGCTGGCATACCAAAGACAACAAAGCAAAAATTAGGCTTAGCATTGTATGGCGGCAGTGCCACCATGCCCTGCCTAAACACAGGGAATTCTAACACAACCTACAGCGTTTAAAGTCAAATATCAAATTTCTGACCACAGAAAAAAATAAATATAAAAGGCTGGCCGGGTGCAGTGGCTCACGCCTGTAATCAATCCTAGCACTCTGGGAGGCCGAGGCGGGAGGATCGCTTGAGCTCAGGAGTTCGAGACCAGCCTGAGCAAGAGCGAGACCCCCGTCCCTACTAAAAATAGAAAGAAATTAGCTGGACAACTAAAAATAAAAATATATATATAGAAAAAATTAGTTGGGCATGGTAGCGCATGCCTGTAGTCCCAGCTACTTGGGAGGCTGATGCAGGAGGATCGCTTGAGCCCAGGAGTGTGAGGTTGCTGTGAGCTAGGCTGATGCCACAGCACTCTAGCCCAGGCAACAGAGTGAGGCTCTGTCTCAAAAAATAAAATAAAATAAAATAAAATAAAATAAAATAAAATAAAAGACTTACCCGAGGTAGGGGAATCCATACTCTTTGGTCAAATGGGAGCCCCAGTAACAAATAGAATTGATCAGTAGGTTTCAGAGTGGCAGTGGACGTTGACTTAGGGATGAGGAGCACAGGTGGAGAAAGAGGGTGGGAGGTGAGCAGGCCAAGGCAGAGGAGTGCAGCAGAGCAGGGCTGAGCAGGCTCTGGGCACAGAGTGGAGGAAAATCCACGCAAGTGGATCTTGATTTAGGCACTAGACATGTGCCTGGAGTGAGTAGGCCCCAGTGTGCATGTGGCACAATAGTGTGACTCGGGCAAAGAGCAAGGACTGCAACTGGGACCTGTTTTGATTCTCAGTTCTGCACTTATCAGCTGTGCGCCCTTGGGCAGCATTTCTGGGTCTATCTTCTCATCTGTCTTATTACATTAAACGACATCTCATGTATCCAGTACCTGGTAAATTGCAGACACTTAAGAGAGGATGCTTGTTGTATGGTGGGATTTGATAGCTAGCTTATTTGCTGTCTTGTCTTTATAATCCACATTTCTCATCCTCATTTAAATACCAAAAAAAAAAAAAAAAAGCAAAGCAACAACATCAAACCCTCCAAACCCTGGCTTTTGCTTATACTTGGATTTACTCCATTGAGGTACTGCTCTGGATTCACATATTTTGCCTTCAAATTTTTACATTGAAATTGGAGTCTATTTCTGGCTGGGTGCCGTGGCTCACGCCTGCAATCATAAAACTCTGGGAGGCCGAGGCAGAAGGATCACTTGAGCTCAGACTGAGCAAGAGCAAGACCCTATCTCTACAAAAAATAGAAAAATTAGCTGGGCGTGGTGGCAAGTGCCTGTAGTCCCAGCTGCTCGGGAAGCTGAGGCAGGAGGATCGCTTGAGCCCAGGAGTGTGAGGTTGCTGTGAGCTGTGATGCCACTGCACTCTTGCAAGACTCTGTCTCAAAACAAACAAACAAACAAACCAAAATTCAAGTATATTTCTGAAGAGTAAGTGCTAGACTCCATGCCAGAGGGTGCGGAGGTGAGTGCTCTGATGGTAAGGCAGCGGTGGACACGCAGGTGCCCTGGTGCAGAGTGGAACAAGGCACATGACCCAGGAGAGGCGCTCATAGGAAAGACTCCTGTGAAGGGAACAATTACATTCCCAACGTTCAGGTTCGTCACTTTGAAGATTCATTCCTGCTGTGTTTGCCTGAAGAAGGGCACACAAGGGACAGGAGCACCCAGGCATGGGTTATAGAGAGGTCAAGTGAGACAGACCCTACAAACTAGAATAAGGCTGACCAGTCCAGAGGGAGGAAGGGTGGAGATGAGCAGATCGATGGAGAGGAAAATACGTCGCGGTTGACAGGGAGAGCAGATTAAGCCAGGTGGGGACTTACAGGCCTGAGAAGAGGTACATCTGGGGTGAGGAGTTGGTCAGTGGCGTGAGTGGCAGCAGGGAAGTAAATCCTGGGCTCTCAGGACAGCAGTGGCTCTGGGACCTGAAGCCCACTGTTGAATCTTTCTTCATTCTCAGTTCCCGCACCTGTGGAATCTGGGTAGTGGTGACATCTGTCTAACCTTGCACCGAGTTGTTTGACAGGTCACTGCTAACGGCAGCAGCAGAACAGAATGATGAGAATAGTCACCCCCACCCCCATCTGGTCTCTCTTGGGGAAGCAAGGCAGGAAAGGAAGAGGGAAGAAGAAAGGGAGAAGGAAGGGGAGAGAGAGGCCAGGATGAGACTTCCCAAGGCCGGTAGTGAATTGTGGTAGAGGGCAAGACCAGGAGCAATGTTGTGAAAGCAAAGGAGTTGACAGGCAGGGCTGGAGGGCGGGGAGGCCCTGGCGCCACGCCCCAGCAGGCAGATAAGCGGTCTTCCACAATACCCACCCTGGCAGATTAGTCATTCGGACCCTGGAGACAAGTCGGTTGCCCTTCGCCACAGAACTAACCTGAAGCTTCTGTAACAGGAGGAAATTGAAAATAAGATGGGACCCAGCCACTTAAGGTAGGGGGTGGACAAAAAAATTACAACGACCTAAGGGTTTTGATGTTTTGCAAATTCAAAGAACTGCTCTGTGCCATTTTCTAGGAGCTTGGAGTTCTTTGAGGTAATTTTTGTGGTTCTAGACATTTTTATTTTATAGATGAGGAAACAGGGTCAGAGAGGTTAAGATACTTGCTCAATGTCACACAGCTGGAACGTAGAAAACGCATGTACTCAGTTTTAAGTTCAGTTTTCTTTTCACCTCACCAGACATCTTGAAGGTACGAAATGCAGAATTCTGAGTACTCTTGAGGACTGGGGCAGGGGGTGGGGACAAGAGAGTGGGTTGTCTCATTTGCCTACCCTGTCTGTGTGTGTGATTCCCAAGCCAAAGCCAACTCTCGCCTTTGCTCTAAATGGACTTGGTCTCCTTTTAGCGAGCAGGCTTGGTGGTAGCTAAATAATTCGACTATCTCAGTTCCCATTTCTTGGACTATCCCACTCAGAACTCCAAGGGCAGGTGGTTGTGCTTTGCCCGCATGGGCTCAAGTCTCTAGCAGTCTCCATGTAGAGTCCGTAGAGCCAGGCAGACCCCTGGCGCCCTGTCTTTATCTCATTAACCCTGGCGGCGCCAAAAGGCACCTGACATTCTGGGTATGCTGATAGTTCGGTGCCAGCGAGTTTCTGTTTCCCTGCAGTTGTAATTGTTAACTTGAATGGAATGCAAAACTCCTGGTTTTCAACTGCGCATAACTTGCAGAATATAGAAAATGGGGAGTATCCCTTGTTATTGTAGAAGACAGTTTATGAAAACTTTTCAGAGTTGCATCTTCTCTGATAAATAGAAATATGTGGTGAATGTATAGATGCTACTGTGTCTACAGATTCCCTGGTGAACTCTACCCTTCATTAACTCTTGCCTTTGATACTTTTTCAGTTCAGCAAGCCAAGACTTGTTTGGGGATTAGAACCATGAGCTTATCATAACACCACCTTAAAAAAAAAAAAAAAGCTCAACACTTCCAGCATCAAGGTTTATTTCTACGAGCCCTTCCTGCTAGTCCATTGCCACCATCTGCAAGCTTAGATTTTCCCCTCCCTTATGGGGAAGTGTGGAAATAGAGCCTGCTTGTTCATTTTCATTACTGTACATTACATGGTATCTTTTCGACCATTATATTGTGTTCTCTCAATGGTGTTTGCTCTGAGGGTGGGACACAAGGCTGTTTAGTGTCTCGTAAAACATTTACCAAAAGCACTGAGCCATGGTTCTGAAGGGCATTCCGTTGCCAGAGTGTGGGAGGAGAGAGGGAGCAGGGGAAGGAGAGAGAGAGCCAGGTGTTTGGCAGGTACGTGCTTCCTACGCTAGTGTTTATTAATATTTAAAATTTCAGGTTACATGTGGTTCGGGTTCCCTTCTGCTGAAGGGGCCGGAATGGTGAGGGGAGGCCGGGGGCGAAAGGGAGATTTCTTTGCTAACTATTTCTCGGTGGCTCAGAGTCCCTCGATAATTGTAATCTTCGGTTTCCATCAAGCATTGTTTTCAGTTTTGCTAGAGGGACATGCGTGTCACAGAGAGTGAGGTAAAATCTACCTGTGCTTGAGGTTTTCTGGCAGACTGAATCAGAGGTCAGCATTCGCTTTGGCCAAGGGGTCAGAACCAGGCTCCGGGTTTCTAGGAGGCGATTGTAACCTTGCAATTTGCACTTCCGTGTGCCGGTGACTCATTCTGTTTAAAGGTTTTGCTAAATGGTGGCTCTGGTTTCATGAAAATACTTTTAAACTTTCTCCCCCCACACCTGCCCTTGATTCTGTTAAATTTAGACAAGATAACAACAAATTAAAGGTCAGTTTGAATGACAGCCTCTTATCCTCAAATCTGTGTTTTTAGAACATAGCAGTGTAAGAGTGACTTTTTATATCCTGGTCAGAGTTTTGGAGAAACTAATGAATAAATACTTCTTGAGAATACTAAATCTTTATATTCTAACTTTTTGGGGTAGAAAATATGAGCATATATGATAAAGGTAGAGCCTTAATCAAATGTTTACATGTGATCAAATGTAATATGATGCGCCAGACACAGACATCTACACCTGTCTTATTAGTGGCTAAAACGGAATGGTAATTGGGAAAATCTAGGAAAAGAGTAGCTCCCACAAAGTTCTACCATCGCGGGTTCTCGGGGAAAGGTGTTGCAGTGTATCACATACGCAATGTAACACGCGTGTGGGATCTTCGGCCCGTTTACTGTGTCTTACAGCAGGAGGCATAAGTATAAGGTCAAAGAGCTCATCGACTATGAAAGAACACGATTTGGGTACATTTTTTTGCCCAGCGTCAGCTGGTAGTAACAAGCCAAGGACCTTTCTTATGACAAGTTTCTAGTCATTGTAAAATGGCTGGAATAAATCATTGTTTCAGAATTGGGAGGAAACTTCCTCCGTGAGAAAAACTGCACTGTGGCTTTGTATATTTAGTCAAATAGGATTAAATCTAGCAACTGTGGAGTCAAAAGAATTCGCTGGAGGGATGGCAGATACCTTCAATATCTTTTATATGCAGATCAGAAAATGGAGTTTAGCAGCAAATCATCTCACTGCTCTCACCGCTGACAGGTTGTGTAACTTCTGACAAGTGGATTAACCTTTTCTTACCTCTCTTTTAAGATTTTGATACTTGCTATCTATTTGCCTGTCACAGAGACCTACTTAGATTGCTTAAGAATCTGTCAATCATTTGACTTTCTGTGATATGACATAAATCCAAAATATAGACCCTGACCGGTGAAAGAACTCATGCATTAATGCCACACACTCTGAAGGAGATTGATGCTGTAAGTCTGAAATTTTATCAGAGGAACAGAAAGACTCTGGGGAAAAGTCTAAAAACAAATCATTTCTCGATACTTGCCACTCCTTGTTTCCCTTTATTTCATTGGAAAAGTCTATATTTTATGCGAGCATGGCCCAAGTCCTCATGCAAGTTCCTCCAAGTCGCCCGTGTGGTTCTGACCCTGAAAGGTTCTGACCTTTCACATTTCAAGTTCTAAAGATTTGTGTGGAACAGTAAAGAAACTAAGATCACTAACGGCTGTATTTACACCTCGTTAGAGGTTCTTACAGCTTCCTGATAGTTTGTTGATGGATCAAGTCATGCATCAAATTAAACCCTGAATAACCTCGCCCACATCTCTGGCATTTTAAACTCTGCTGCTATTAAATGTGATATGATAATAAAGCTTTTATGTCAGGTTGACTTTATAAGGCATAGAATTGAGTAACATCTCTCGACAGGGTTGTTGTTAGTATCTGTTTCTTCCGCTCTTTAGCCTGTAAATTCTTCTTGATATGTAAAATGTCATGAAGGTGAAATCTCTGGGGACAATAATAGGCCCCGAATTAAATGACATTTTGCAACATGCGATTATGCCCAAGGAGGCCTGCTTTGGCCTTCCTGGACAGAGCTGTTGTGGCTTTGTTGAGGTTTGGGTGGGCAACAACCTTTCAAGGTGATTCTGGTAACTGTCCAGAAAAGTCACAGGCATGGCGGCTCAGGGTCAGAACCACACAGGCAACCTGGAGGAACTGGCATGGGGACTTGGGCCATCCGTGGCTGGTTTTGTTTTTGCAAGAGGAAATAAAAACTGAATATGTATAGGTTAGCTGAGTGGTGACTAAAGACTCTTCACTTGTCCAGCAACTCAAGGTCTTAGGGAAGGCGAAAAACTGTCTTCGCAGCAGCCCAAATTAATACCGTAAATTCTGCCAGGGCCTCAGTCAGTGCCTATCAACTCCTAGGTTAGACATCTTTCAATAAAACTTCTGGTTTCTCAGTGCATAATAAATTCAGAACTCTTCCTTCTCCTCTTTGCTCTGCTAATGACCATGCATGGATTCATTCAGAAAATACCAAGGGCTCGCTTTTGGCTAGGTTCTTATCTCTCAGTTCTTAAATGTCACTTCTTCAAGGTGACCTTCCTAGATCCCTAAATAAGGTCCTACACTTTTGCCTTCAAGACACAGACCACACTTGTTTTACACTTGGCTCTTCTGCTAAAATATAAGCTTCCTTAGGGCATGGACCATGAGTATTTTATTCATCACTATATCCAGTGCTTGGCATATGCCAGGTGTTATAAAGATATGTACTGAATATATGAATAAATGAATTAAAGATATGAGAAGGACAGAGATTGTTAGAGACAGGCCTGCAACAGTGAGAAACAGCAGAAATAACAAAGAATGAGCAAAAACAACTGTCGTCCAGTGTAGAAGCAACAGCGCCTTAAACCATCACTTCAGCTCAGCCGAGCTCCACCATGTGAGTGTCTGCAGATAACCTTGGTTCACCAAGAAGAATGTGCTTCATAGCCTCTGCTTAAAATGATAGTGAGGAGTACAAATCATTGTAGAAATATTTTCACCCAAGGATGTAATAGTTTTCTTGCTTAAATGGATAAATTCAATTATTTGGAAAATTTTATTTACAAGTAATTCCTACATGAGGCACCAATGAAAAGTTTATCATTCATGTAAATGTGAAAGAGACTGGAAGAAAGCATCAGAGAAAAAGTTAAAATTAAGCCAAATAAGAGCTTTGAAAAAAATGCTTTTAAAACATTTATTGAAATATAACATAAAGGTAGTGAAGTGCACAGTTCAAGTATGCAGTTCGATGAATTGTCACACGCATGTGTATGCACCTGTGTCCCCACCGCCCAGGCCAAGGCACACAGCACCTCCAGCATCCCAGAAGGCTCCCTTGTGCCTCTCCTGTCACTGCCCGTGCCCCTCCCCCACAGAAAACTACTATTCTGAGTTTTTCCCCCCTTTCTTTCACTGATCATTTATTACTTTCTGTCCACTATTCCAACTTCTATCACCATAGATTAGCTTTGGCTGTTCTTGTACTTCGTAAAAATGGAATAACATGGTATGTGCTCTTTTATATGTGGCTTCTTTCACTTGCCGTGTATGTCTGTGATGTTCATCCTTGTAGTTTCATGTTATAATTTATTCTCTGGTTGCTGCATAGTATTTCTTTGTAAGAACAGATCACATGTATGACATTTTAGGGAATTAAAAATAGGATTATATGAGCTGAAAATCATTCCCTGTATGTGCCGGCTCTTTAAAGTTAAGTGATCTCATAAAAGGTAGGGTGGAAGGAGAGGAGTCTGTTTCTGGGAGTGGATTTGCTGGGTGCTCTACACCGGCTGTTTATGTAACCGAAATAATAGCCCGAGGAGGTGGCTGCCACTGTTCTGCACATGAGGAGAGTGAGCATGAGAGAAGTTTCACGACTTTACAGTTGGGCTGAACTAAAAACGAAAATCGTTGGCTGCACCAGGGAGCAGTCCCATCCTGGCGACAAGCCAGCACCAGGACGCTGCCGAGGCTGGGCGCTCCACCTCCTAAGGCTCAGCTTTTGTGGAGCAGCGCAGACTTGCATCTCTTCTGTTGGGAAGCTGGCTGCTGACCGGATTTTTTCCTTAGGTCATTTTCTCTTTCCCTTCAAATTTGTTTTGCTTTAAAAACAAGGCTCTTTGTGTATTTTTGCATTTTTGCTTACGAATAATTTATATTTTCAGGTGCACGTGGTATATTCTAAAATCTGTGTTGGGCAATTTTTGATTTTTTTTTAAGATCAGTTTTTAGTATGTATGCATAAAGAAATATTTAATCACTATAAGAAAGTTAGAAATTTCAAGTCAGAATTGCTGAGAAGTTTCCTGGGAGTCAAAGGTCATGTGTTTTAAAGTGGAGTTTAAGAAAGTGCTTAAAATTCTAACTCACTGAAGACTGCCTGCGGACTGGATGGGTGTAAAAAGTCTCTCAACTAAACATCTTGAAAATGAACAGAGTTGAGGGTGGGGGCGAGGGCCTACAGTTTCTAAATTTCCTTTTCATTACTACCTTCTTCAATTTTCCATCCTACAAAGATACAGATTCACAAATGCATAACACAAAAAAGTTACCAGATACTTGCTCAGAATGTCCTGACTTAGACTAACAAAAGGGGGTTTGTATCCTTTCGACTTTTTCTAATTGTGAATTAAAGAGGTTGTGTTTTTCACTTTGCATTAATGTTATAAAGCACGTGCAGTCACGTCACTGTTTCAACTAGGCCAGATAGGCTGGTTGGTTGCCCAACCCTTTGCCTGATGGGTAGTGTCTCAGGCAAACATTTTAAGTCACTTCTAGAAAGAGAGAGCAGGAGATGCCCACATCCTCTGCTACAGAGACTTCTTATTTTCACAGTTGATAGGAAGCCTCTTTTATATGGGACTGCTTGAAAGCAATCATCAAAGCTTGTCTTGAATTGATTCTTTTTAACTTTATGAACAACCCCGGGAACAATATCTTGTATTTGTATACTTTTAAGAAAATACTTCCTCAAATAATTTTCATGTTTACCTTTTTTTTTTTTAATGCTGCGATGTTAAACATGCCCATTTTGCATATGAGAAAGTTGAAATAGAGACACTAAGGTCACAGCTGCTTGGTGAAAGAGCTGACATCCAGATTTTCTACCACCAGCTCTTCCCCCTGGCTCACACGGCCACCTGCAGTGTTTGGGGAACTGTCCGCCATTAAAAACAGTTCCTTTTACAGCACTGTTTGGGCTATGATGGTTTCTCAAATCATACTGTTTTATTGTGCACTCAGTATATCAGTGTCAAGTACTGCACCAAGTACCCCATGTATATTATTCCCAATTCTCACAACAATTCTAGGAGTCATTAACCCCTTCTTACAAATGGGGAAACCAAGGCACCGAGCGGTCAAGTGCCTTGCTCAAAGCCACATTGTTTAGTATGCCAGAGAATACCTTCACACTCAGATGACTTTGACCTCCAAAGTGCATTCTGTTGCCCCGTGCTATCCTGCCACCCATCAGAAAATAGCATCTTTTAATTACCTTCTCAATTATAATTGAGGCAAATAACAGAGCCCTAGAACAAATTGTTGACAAGTCTTGACTTACCTCAACACACCCTCCTGGCAAATGGGTGTTTTTTTTAGAACTAGACAAAGACATGTCCTGGGTTGGATTCAGTTTTTAAACCAGAGCTGTAGGAAAACCAGATTTGGTTGCCATGGGGTCAAATTGTGTCCTCAGAGGGGCGTCTTCCTCAGCAAGATGGGGTGATCCTTTGTTGGGGATGCTGGAGAAAGGGCAGCTCCTTGGGTGGGAGGTTGGTCAGGTGATCCCCAACCTCTCTTTAACTCTCAAATTTTTGTGAAGAAAAATTGGAGAGAAGCATGAAAGCCACTGCTTATTTGGTTCCGTCTGAATCGTTCTCTTGCTCCACCAAAGAGAAGTCTTTAGGCAGCAGATGCAGCAGAATCGAGTGGTGTCCAGCACCTAAGGTAGCAATAAATGCTGGCTGGCCGTCAGGATGGTCTCAGAGACATCAAGTCAGCCAGAAAGGTGTCCTGGAAGCCACTTGGAAACCAAAAACATTGCCATAAGGTTGCCGCCATGCTGGTCTTTTCCTGTACAATATGATGAGAACCAGTCAGCAGCGGAGCCCTCTGCCCTTCCCAGTGTGGTGGCTTCTCTGTACAGCTCTTTGACTCTTTCCACAGATACATACCAGCCTTTGGTGGTTATTGTTCGGATTAACTGAGATAATGCGCAGTATAGGGAAGTATCTGGCACAGCATGGGCATTCGAGAAATCTTAGTTTGCCTTTCCTTCAAACAGGATTCCCTGGAAGGAATTTTGCACACATGAACAGAACTGGACTCTCTCTCTTTCCCTGTTTCCTTCTTTCCTTCTTCCTTTTCTTTCTTTCTTTCTCTTCCTTTCTTTCTTTCTTTTTCTTTCTTTCTTTCTTTTCTTTCTTTCAGTGTTGCTCTGTGGCCCTGGCTAGAGTGCCGTGGCATCACTGTAGCTCACTGCAACCTCCAACTCTTGGGCTCAAGCGATCTTCCTGCCTCAGTTTCCTGAGTAGCTGGGACTACAGGTGCACACTACTGTGCCCAGCTAATTTTTTTTTATTAATTTGCTGTAGAGACAGAGTCTTGCTATGTTGCTCAGGTTGGTCTCAAACTCCTGGGCTCAAGCGATCCTCCTACCTCAGCCTCACAAAGTGCTGGGATTACAGGCGTGAGCCACTGTCCCTGGCCAAAAATAATATTTTTTTAATTCTAGGAGATAACATTGATTTGAATATTGTACTGTTATTACAGAAAAATTAAATATCAGGGAATGCTGGCTTATACATTTTAGTCTAGCATCTTTAAAAGATAAAAGTCTTATCTTTGCATAAAGGAAAATTAAGGAATCTTGTTCTTATTCCAAAAACAGAAAACAAACAACATCTAAAAAAACCTTTTTCATTTTCACAATTTGCCTTCAGAAGTTGGCGGTCCTTGGTCTTCCCTAAGTACTTCTTTGGTAAAGAATCTACTATTGCCAGATATCTCACAAATGGCATATTTCTGGGCCACATAAAAATTGTGACCAAAATAATGTGAGTGAGACGTGAACAAATTAAATTAATGGTGATAATTGTTTGGTGGGGAGGGATATACAACACAAATAAATAATCCAATATTTTATTAATTCAATTTCTTTTAACAAGGCCTTATCATAGAATCTGAGGTTGGAGGGAAGTAGAAAGAAACAGTCTAATTTACAAAAGAAAAATACTGGTTTACAACATAAGCAAGAAAGTGAATATCACATATAACCTGCAAATTAAAACAATAGGGAGGTACCATTTCCCTGCCATGAAAAAGCCCAGCTTACTCATTTGGCCACACAAATTGGTGTGCCCCATTCGAAAACCAGCGTGGCAATGTATACTTAAAAATGCTTAACCCAGTATTCCCACTAATGGAATTCTGCTCCAAAGAAAGAATGCAAAATAGAAGAACATCTCTGAAGAATCAGAACATCCTAATTTCCACTCGTAATGAGTTTACAATTTCATTTCTAATTATCCATATTTCCCATGTCATCTTCTCTTTTGCTTTCCTTTCTTTAATGAGAAACCTCTAGCTATACCCTCAAGTGTGTCTGTGTGTGTATAAAAAATGTATACATATATTCTTTCTCTCCCCCCGCTTTAGGCTTTTCCATGTTTTCCATGGTGAACATGGGTTTCTTGTATAATCAGAAGAAACATTTAATACATGTTATTTCTAAAAATAACTGAAATAGTTAAATGCCTCCTACTGGCAAATCTATAAGATAATGACAATAAACACTGTCCAAGGTGGAGGGCAGCAGTGAGCAGTGGCCATGGGAAGGTTTTTAACCTTCCCCTTTATACTGGTAGTGGCACTTTTCTTTTTTCTTCTTCTGAGTTTTTTTTTGTTGTTGTTGTTGTTTTGTTTTTGTTTTTGAGACAGGGTCTTGCTCTGTCGCCCAGCCTAGAGTGCAGTGGTGCCATCATAGCTCATTGCAACCTCAAACTCCTGGGCTCAAGCGATCCTCCCACCTTGGCCTCCCAAAGTGCTGGGATTATAGGCCCGAGCTGCTGCGACTGTGAGCTCATTATACTTCTGTTACATTTGTTCTTCCCTCTCAGCTTTAGGTTCTAATTTCAATTCTTTGTAGTGCTTATTTCAAAGACAGGAAGTGAAGGAAGAAGGAAGATATAAATGTCAGATTTTAGTCACTGGTTCTGAGTCTATGACACAACACCGTCTTATGTCTGTCCAGGCTTAACAAATTCAACTGTTTTCAAGTTCTGTGTCGGTGAAGCCTTACTGATTCACAAGCAGTCATTGGCCTCTCCTCCCTTCCCCCCACCTCCACTAGAGAGATGGGAAAAACACTGTCTCAGCTAGGGAAACATTTCTCAACAGTTCTCAGGGAGTTCAGTCCACTTCCTCCTTCATGCATGACTTCCCCTCAATTCAGACCAGGCTGGATTCATCGAATGAAGTTCTGGACTCCTTTTTCTGAACAGAGTAGCAAGGACACATCAGACAAATTTGCTGTGGGATATGCATCAACATGATAACAATATAACAGGTGATTTGTCCAACGTGGCATATCCACCCTTGTAACCCAAGAAGAAAGGCAGTCAAACCTGCTTCAAACTTACATCAGAAATAGTTTTAAAATGCTCAAACTTGACCTTTGTGTAAATTCATTCTGATGAGCTGACTGGCCAGCACCAAGGTTTTAGACCATGTTAGTGTTCAAGACTACATGGATGGAAACTTCTTGGGGAAGCAGGGAATGGGTGGGAGAATGTGTGTGTGCTAGGCCCTCACCGCCGTGGGCCTCTGGTAGTGGAGTAGTTGGTGGAAGTGATTATGTGTGTGATTAACGTCAGTGCCAGGAAGGGGATCTTTATCTGATTCTCACCTGTACATCTACTGAATCTTGAGGGAAGTTGACCAAACTTTTTTTTTTTTTTTTAAGAGACAGGGCCTTGCTCTGTCACCCAGGCTGGAGTGCAGTGACGTGATCATAGTTCACTGCAACCTTGAATTCCTGAGCTCAAGCAATCCTCCCGCCTCGGCCTCCCAAAGTCCTGGATTACAGTTGTGACCCACTGCACCCAGCCTGACAAAATATTTGAATAGTGTATTAACTGGTCCTGGAGCTTTCTCATCACTGGAATGGGAAAGGCATTAATTAGATTAGCTCCTTGACCAGAGTAGATGCAACATTTCTAAGACTGACTGATCTAACTCTGTCCCGAATCTCTTGTTCTTCTGTCCAGGAACTACCCTATGAACCTATACCTGTGTTGTCCAATATGGTAGCCAATAGCAACATGCAGTGCAGCTATGTATGTTTAATTAGTTAAAATTAAATGAAATAAATAATACAGGTCCTTCTTTGCACTAAACACATGTCAAGTGTTCAATGGCACTTGTTTAGTGGCTATCATACTGGACAATGCAGATGCAGAATATTTTTGTCATCACAGAGAGTTCCATTGGCTAGCACTGGTCTAGGTACTTGTTCTCAGGATCTGACTATATGAAGGGTGGTCTGTGTATCCCTCTGCCCTGTGAGGCTAAACCTGTAAGTGGCAGAACCTAGACAGGTTTTACATCCTAACTTTCTTTCTGCTTTCCACATCTTCTTTGCCATCATACCTTCACTGTAACTTTTATGTTCGTGTTTCTACATGAAGGTGTGGCTCCAAATTGCCATGATCAAGTTCAAGTTTAGATTATGCTCAAATTAAAACCAGGACTGTTTCTCTGTGTTTGCTTCACTCTTCATAATAAATGAAGCCACCAGCTGATCTTCTATGCAGCATTTGGATTCTGAGTTACAACTCCAGGCCCCTGGATCTCTCATTTTATATCACTGTTAGTTTTTGACATTGTGGAACTAAGTGAAGGACATAATTGTTGCCAGAGGCCAGTTTAAATATTGACTTGCAGACATTTTTTAAAAAACTTAGAACTTGAAATTCAGAAACAGGTGAAACCTGAATAAGAGATATGATATAAAACCAACCAAAGAATGTCACAGGTCACAGTCAGTGTTTTCTGTGATAGATTTGTTACCGAAAAATTGTGTGAAAGGGAAATCTGGTGAAACAAGCAAGTTTTAAATGTATTGAAGAAGCATGAGAGAATGTTGTGGTATATCATTGTGTTAAGTAAAGAATTGTTTTGTTAGATGACTTTAAACCACCTCCTAATTCATTTGTTTGATAAATTCACAAGTTTTCGTGTACCATGTGCTTATCCTAGTAAGGCTGTACTTACCTAATCAGTCCGTTTGGACCTCAGATCAGTTCATTAAACACAAAATTAAGGCAAGTTGTTCAGGGTCAAGTAGATGAAATTTTTTTGGTTATATTACTATGGAATTTGCAAAGGAGAGGCATTAAGCACACTTTTATTGAGTGAATGAATAAATACTCTCTCTAATTGAATATGACTAATATAATGGTTCCAAGAACAGCAGTTATGACCTGGGTGTTTCTAATTCATTCCAAGAAGTCATAGAATTTAATTTTTAAAATTCCAATAGCAACTTGAAATCATATTTACTTTACTTTTAAAAAGAAAGTCTACATCCTAACAATACTTTTAATGAAAGAGGAGTACAATTACATCAATCACAGATTGTTATAATTTCAAAAATGTAGGAGAATTTTGACTAGTCCTCTGATTTTTGCAGTCTTACTATAAGTGTGTGCTGATTTATTTCATTTTTAAAAAATTGCAACATTTTTAAAAAATTGAAGTTTAGAAGGAATAAAATACAAATTTCAATATACCCATCATACAGATTTTATAGCTGTGAAGGTTGCTACACTATCCTTCCCCTTCCATTTGGCCGAGTCTTTTCAAGCAAAGCTCAGACATCATGTTCTTTTCACCTGTAGCATTTTAATATACGTCTTGAGAAAGACAACAACGTTGTGATCCTACTCAAGAAAATAAACAGTAGTGCCTTGGTATTGTCTAATAATGCCCAGTTCATCTACGTGTTTGCCCAGTTGTCTTAAAATTTCTTTTTACACTTGGTTTCTTCATTAAGGCACCAAACAACGTCCACAGAGTGTGCTTGTTTTAAGTCTTTTTTTCACCATTTTATGATTATTTTATATTTTCAAATATGCAGCAAATCTGAATTTTACAATGAACATGCACATACCCAAAACATAGACTCTGCCATTAATATTTTGCTATACTTGCTTTATCATATATCCACCTATCAATCCATTCCTCTGTCTATCCATAAATTCATGGTATTTTTGATGCCCTTCAAAATAAATTGCTGAAGATTGCAATACTTTCCCTGAAGCACTATATTAACTAAAGTTCAATATTTGTTTGTGGTTATTTTCAGAGAAAGTTTGCATACAATGAAATGCACAGATTGTAATTGTACATTTACTGAGCTTTCACAAAAGCATAGTCTTGTGTAACCCAAATCCCTATGAAGATGGAGAACATTAACATCATCCCAGAAAGTTTCCTTACGCCCCTTCCAAGTGAATCCCTGCCCCCACCCTCCATCCCCAGAGTCAACCACTGATGAGATTTTCCCCCACCATATATTTGTTTTGCCTATTTTCAAATTTCATATAAGTGGAATTCACTCAGTATCTGCTTATCTGTGTAAGACTTCTTTAAAGTTTGTAACTAGAATATTAACTTATAGTACAATTAATTATTCATCTTCATTATTTAAGGACTTCACCTAACTTGAAGAACTCACAATGCTCAATTATGAAGAATATTCCATGAAAATGCAGTGTTTAGCCAACAAATGGGAGACTTGGCTCTAAAGACATTAGTGGGCTTTTGAGCTAAAAGAAAATAACTATCACAGAGCCCACTTGAGTTGTGGATTAATTTAGAGTCAATCATAAATGAATTTTATGTGAACTTTGGATTGGGAGAAAGGAAATCTGACCTTCAGTCCCAGCCCTACCACTGGATAGTAGCTTTGTCACCTTGAGAAATAACTAGGTAGGTCACTGCCAGGAGAAGAGGGGTGGCTAAGCCAGATGATCTCAGGTACAACTTAATTCATCACACCTTTACCAAAATAGGAGTTCTCTGAGGCTGACTGGAACATCTTTTCCAGTTTATAAAGGTACCACATTACAGTCGCATTTATTATACATTGTGTTAGAAATGAAAACTTGTATTTTCAGATGCCATGTATAAATGCTTTATATTTTCTAGCAGTTAGCAGCTATTACACCAACTGTCATACTTAGCAATTTTTAATAGAATATTGTATTATAGTTTTCTTTCCAAGGATGCCCAAGGGACATTCCCAGATTTACCAGTAATATGAGGATTTCAGGAAAGTGAATATAAAGAGGTATCAATTTTAGCTAACCAGTGTCTTGGAATATGCATTACTAGAAAGTTCACCTCTAGTAATTATATGGTCCAAACCAATTGTATATTCACTAAACTAAGCAAAACAAGCTTGCTAAATGAAGTACGTTCATATTAAAACGGACAGTGGCTTTCTAAAGGTGGTCTAGTAACAGGTCTTGACATTTGTCTCTGCTTTCTAGAATTGGAGAAATTAAAAAAAATAATACGCACTCCTCTTTTCAAAGAAATGGTAGATTAGCACCACTCTTCTATTACACCAAAACTCTCTAGAAATGATTAAATGTCCTTTTCAATAAGGGCAAAGAGTCATAGAGTAAAATTTTAGGAAATGAATTGAAGAGGGAAAGTGACAACTTTTCAAGAGATCTGGAAAAATGGGCAGGAAGAGTGGATCATGTGAGATTTCTAGGTGACCTTGGTTACCCCATTCCCATAATATATACCAAGGAAGAAAGCCACAGTGAATCCCTTTAATTAGGACTTTATTGGTTGCAAGTAACAGGAACCCAGTCCAAAATAGCTTAAGGAATCAGTCAACAAACAAATACATCTAATTACATATATACGTAAGTATTTACCTAAGCAGAAATTCAAAAGGTAGAGCATGACAGTATTCAAAAGAGGCCATTAGCACTGTTATTCTCTATATATCTCTCAGTCAGTTGCCCTGTGTGTTGGTTTTGTTTTCTAGTATCCCTAAGGAAAGTGCTATAGCCTTCTCATCTGCAGGATCCATAAATATCCCCAAAAGGACTCTGATTCATCCTCATGGTGCCACACCTGGACCTGTTCCTGACCTCTGGGGCTCGGGGAGCAGTCTGTTCTGGGACACTTGAGGTCAACGGGCAGGAGAAAGCAGGCTCAGCTGCACTCCTGAGCTCCCTCTCCTTAAGGCAGGTGCTTTGTTGGTCTCCGGTCTAGGACTCTCCACAGCTTAAGCCACAGACCCTGTTGCCCGCAGAGTTGAATTAGACCTTGTTCGTTGCTCTACCGTGGATTTACTGACTCTCAAAATTGGTTCTATGTAAGTGGTAGGTGCTATCATTTCACCAAAATTTTGTTCTGAGGACACTGAGGACTTGAATCATCTCTACTGAAAAACTTTGTCATTTCTTTTTTTCACCAAGGGAAACCCCATTTATAAATATATAGTTCTAGAAATTAGTGTAAGAGTACGGGAACAGTCTGATCAGGAAAGGATCAATGTTAACATTATCTTGCTGCTTTGTTTCAAGAGCAAAAACAGTCTTGAGTGGGGGGATGAATGGAACATGCTATTCTGCCACATACCAATATTATAATTATTGAGGACTTGTTTTCTTTTTCCTAGTCGTGTGTAAGCTTGCTGTAAGTTCAATTTTGTGTCTCTGTTACCTGTTATCACACAGAAGGGAGTCAACAAATATGTGTCGACTGAAGGAAGATTCAAGGATCTTTTGGCCATTTTTCCAGAATGTCTTTATATGACAAAGTTAGAATTATTGGTTGAAATTCACAATATTAACCCCAGGACATCAACATGTATTTGTTCCACTATAAATTTATCATAACTAATATATTTCTAGCTATCATGTCTATGGGCAGGAAGACATACAGAAGCTGAGCCCAGCTTTCTTTAGCTGAATTAACCCTTGGTGATCTTTTGGCCAGAGCAGTTGCCTTTCCAGTTCCTACCGCTCCCACTTTTCCCCCACCTAAATTCCTAGGGCTCTTTGTAGAGAAAGAACTTCACACTCTGAGCACCAATGTGTGCCAAGTGTTCTGTGGACCCATTGTCTTATTGAAGTCTCACATGTACCCCAGATTGAAAGGATTAATCATTCCCTCTTCTTTGACACCATCTCTCATGGCATTTATCACACTGCAGTGTAGTGATTTGTTTGCATTTCTACATCTCCTACAAACTCCTACTGTGTAGTGAGTTTCTCACCTACAGAGTCTGTATCTTACTCAGATTGTAACCTCAGCACCCAGCTCATGGTGGGAACTCTATAAATATTAATAGGTCTTAACAATGGGTATTGTGTGATCTTTATTTGACAGATTTGACATCTTAGGCTTGCCCAGGGTTGCTGAGTAGAAAGTGACAGGGTTGGGTTTTGCGTTCCTGTCTACCAGACTCCAAAGCCCGTTTTCTTTCTGCTGTTTGGCTGTACATTTGCTTTGTTTAGGTTGGTCTTTTGGGAATACTGGAAAGCAACATTGGTGGGGGGAGATGAGGGTGTTGGGGAGGGTGGAAGAGGAAGGAGAAGGGAAGCTCTTGCTTGCTGAGGCTGGGAAGGGAGGCTAATTATACACGTCTCAGTTTAGCAATGTCAGGATCCTCCTGATTCCCTTCCCAGAGACCAGAGAAAGCATTTCATTAGAAACTATTCCCTGTGAAAATAAAAAAGAGCTGGGACACTAAGCCATCCATCCACTGGAACAGAAAAATGGCATCATACAGAACCTTCTCTATAAGGTTATTCTGCATAGTGAGGTTTTACCTACAAGGTTCTAGTCTGAAATGAAATTGGGGGAGAACACGGAACGTGGACATCACAGCACCCACAGCCACATGCCTGACTTTTATTCCTTGGAAATAATGATGGGAACAGGAGAGATTTAGGGGGAACTTTTGGAATGTATTCTTCTGAACTGGGCAGGGAGAAAACCATACTACCGTACTTCTCCCACTGTCCTGTGCGTGGCTTTTTTCTCTCTTTTAAGTAACAGCTTTATTGAGATGTAATTCACGTGCCATAAAGTTCACCTATTTCAAGTGTACAATTCAACAGGTTTACTATATTCACAGATTTGTGCAGCCACCATTACAATCGCTCTTAGAACATGTTCATCTCCCTGCAGAAATCCCCTGTTTTTATTACACGCTGCCCCAGCCCCGGCAACCCCTAATCTTTCTGTTCTCTGTAGATGTACCTGTTCTGGACAGTTCATAGCGATGGAGTCATACCATGGGTGGTATTCTGTGTCTGCCTTCTTTCACTTGACATAGTATTTTCTAAGTTCATCCGTGTTGCAGCATGTGTCAATATTTCATTTCTTTATTGCTGAATACTATTCTATTGTTTGAGTATATCACATTTTATTTACCTATTTATTTATTCATCGGTTGATGGATATTTGGGTTGTTTCCACTTTTTGGCTATTATGATGCTGCTGTGACCAAGTTTTTGTGAGGTCATGGGTATTCATTTCCCTTGGGTATGCACTTCAGAACAGAATTTCTGGGTCACATAGGAACTCTGTGTCCAAACTTTTGAGGAACTGCCAGACCGTTTTCAAAGTGGTTGCACCATTGCTCATTTCCAACAGCAGTGTATGAAGCTTCTAATTTCTTCACATCCTTGCCAACATTTGTTATTACCTGTCTTTTTGATTGTAGCCATCCTAGTGGGTATGAAGTGGGATCTCACTGGGGTTTTAATTTGCATCTCCCTGATGGCTAAATGATGTCAAACAGGTGCTTATGCAGCTTTTTGTGTGCTTATTGGCCATTTGTGTATCTTTGGAGAAAGGTCTATTCAGACCCTTTACCTATTTTTAAATTGGGTTATTTGTCTTTTTATCATTGAGTTATAGGAATTCTTTATATATTATAGATACAAGGCCACTATCAGAGGAATGATTTGCAATATTTTCTCCCATTTTGTGGGTTGTCTTTTTACTTAGTGATGTCCTTTGAAGAACAAAAACTTGTAATTTTGATGAAGTCCAATTTAATTGTTTTGTCTTTTGTTGGTTGTGCTTTTGGTGTTATATCTAAAAGGCCACTGCCTGCCTGATCTATGTTTTCTTCTAAGAGTTTTACAGTTTTAGCTCTTATATTTAGGTGCTTGATCGATTATGATTTAATTTTTGTGTGTGGTATGAATTAGGGGTCCAGCTTCATTCTCTTACATTGTGGATATACAGTTTTTCCAGCATCATTTCTTGAAAAGATTATTCTTTTCCCATTGAATGGTCTTGGCACCCTTGTCAAAAATCAGTTGACCATAGACATATGCCTTTGGGTTCCCCCTGTACTTTTCATTTCCATTCAATTGTTCTGTGTCTACCCTTATGCTAGCACCACACTATCTTGTTTACTCTGGCTTTGTAGTATATTTTGAATCTAGAAAATGTGAGTCTGGAGCTTTATTATTTTTATTCAAGTTTGTTTTGGCTATTCTGGGTCCCTTGAATTTCCATATGAATTTTAGGATCAGCTTATCAATTACTTCACAGAAGCTAGTTGAAATTTTGGTGGGGATTGTGTTGATTCTGTAGGTCAATTTGAGGAGTATTGTCATTTTAACAATATTAAGTCTTCAGTTCTCGAAAAGGAAATGTCTTTCCATTTGTTCAGGTCTTCTTTACTTTCTTTCAACAATGTTTTCTAGTTTTCACAGTATTTTATTATTTTTTGGTGCTATTATAAATGAAATTGCTTTGTTAATTTCATGTTTTAGATTGTTCATTGCTACTATATAGAAATAACAAGTGATTTTTCTATATTGGTCTTGTGTCCTTCAACCTTGTTGAGCTTGTCTATTAGTTCTAATAATTTTTTAGTGGATTCCTTAAACTTTCTACATATATTGATCATGTCGTCTATGAATAGTTTTCCTTCTCCCTTTCTTACATGGATACCCTTTATTTCTTTTCTTTGCCTAATTTCCCAGGCTAGAATCTCCAGTACAATGTTGAATAGAAGTGACTAGAGTGCACAGCCTTGTCTTGTTGCTGATTTTAGGGGAAGAACATTCGGTCTTTAAGTGTGTTAGTTGTGGGTTTTTTGTCGACGTTCTTTATCAGAGTGTAAAGTTCCCTCCTGCTCATAGTATGTTGAGTGTTTTAGTCATGAAAAGTTGTTGCACTGTACCAAATGCTTTTTTTAGTGTCTGCTGAGGATAGGTTTTTGTCCTTTATTAATCTGGTGTATTGCACTAATTGACTTTCATCTATTAAGCCCACCTTGCATTCCTGGGAAAAAAATTGCACTCAGTCATGGTGTATAATCCTTTTTACATGTTGCTGAATTTGTTTTGCTAGTATTTAGCTGTAAATTTTCATATCTTTATGCATAAGAGATAGTGACTTGTAGTTTTCTTGTGATATTTTTGTCTGGATTTTATATTGGAGCAATACTGGCCTCATTGGGAAAGTGTTCCATCCTATTCTGTTTTTTGAAGGAGTTTGTGATGGGTTGGTGTTAATTATACTTTAAACATTTGCAGATTTCACTAGGGAAGCCATCTGTTCCTGAGCTTTTCTTGGTGGGGAGTTTTTTTGTATTACTAATTCGGTATCTTTATTTATAAATCTATTCAGATTTTCTGTTTCTTTTTAAATCTGTTTTGGCAGTTTTTATCTTTCTAGGAGTTTGTCCATTTGGCCTAGGTTATCTAATTTCTTGCATACAATTATTGATAGTATTCTTTTACAATCCTTTTTATTTTTATGTGGTCAGTAGTGATGTCCTCTCTTTTATTGCTGTGTTAAGTAAGTTGAGTCTTTTTTCTTATTTTCTTGGTCATTCTAGCTAGAAGTCTGTCAGTGTTGTTGACCTTTTCAAAGAACCAACTTTTGGTTTTGTTAATTTTCTTTATTGTTTTTCTAGTCTATTTCCACTTAAGTCTTTATTATTTCTTTCCTTATGCTGTTTCAGATTTAGTTTGCTCTTCTTTTTCTGGTTTCTTAAAGTGGAAGCTTAGAGTGTTCGCTGTATTTAACTGTTGTCTCCATCCCCCAGGCTCTACTTCACCGACGGCTGTGAGTGTGAACGACAACTGCTGAAAATGAGTCAGAGCTCCCGTCTCCTTTGCAGACAGAGTTATGGGTTAACCGAATGCATGAGGGGAGCAGTGTGGTGGCATTCATGTGGCATTGCGGTTCTGGGGTCCGGCTGCCTGGGTATGAATTCTGCCTCTGCCATCTAATAGCTGCAGCTTATTTAAACTTTCTGCCTCAGTTTCCACATCTGTAAAATAAGCAGAAAGATAGTTACTAGCTCATAGGATTGTTGTGAGCATTAAGTGGAATAACATACGTGAAGCGCTTAGTCCAGAGCTGGTGCAGGGCAGACACTCAGTAAGGGTCCGCTGTTCCTGTCCTGCTGTTGTCAGGTCAAACGGGCATGTGCTGACTCAGCTCCCCGTGAAGTAGCTGCAGAGCTCAGAGTTGCGCTTCCGACTGTTGGAGCCTCCTTGCCAACCATCTGTGACCTCACTGCTTATGGCAGGTGCTGAGACACATTTCTGGTGGTGCAGCCCTGGGTGTTACTTCCAAACGTGATCTTTTCTCAGACAGGTTGCAGACCTTACTTATCTGATCCTCCAACCACATTACAATGATGATATGAGAACAAATAATGATATAAGAACAAAGGCAGTGTTTTCTTAAACAAATTTGAAACAAGCTCAAGGTGGAGGTACCATAAATTATGAAAATGCTATTCACTAAAAAATTCTCGGCTGGGCGCAGTGGCTCACGCCTGTAATCCTAGCACTCTGGGAGGCCGAGGCAGGTGGATCGCTCGAGGTCAGGAGTTCGAGACCAGCCTGAGCAAGATCGAGACCCCGTCTCTACTAAAAATAGAAAGAAATTCTCTGGCCAACTAAAATATATATA
>CM052437.1:95321294-95342436 GCA_028533085.1 Varecia variegata | reverse complement strand
ACCATTGTTTCTTATAGCTGAGTAGTACTCCATGGTATACATATACCACATTTTATTAATCCACTCATGTATTGATGGGCACTTGGGTTGTTTCCACATCTTTGCAATTGTGAATTGTGCTGCTATAAACATTCGAGTGCAGATGTCTTTTTTATAGAATGTCTTTTGTTCTTTTGGGTAGATGCCCAATAATGGGATTTCTGGATCAAATGGTAGGTCTACTTGAATCTGTTTAAGGTATCTCCATATTGCTTTCCACAGAGGTTGCACTAGTTTGCAGTTACACCAGCAGTGTATGAGTGTTCCTGTCTCTCCACATCAACGCCAACATTTATTGTTTTCGGACTTTTTGATAAAGGCCATTCTCACTGGAGTTAAGTGATATCTCATTGTGGTTTTGATTTGCATTTCTCTGCATATCTACTTTTATTTCTCAAAAAACTAAGAGCCCCTTTTTGAAGTGGTAAAAGATTATGTTGAACAGGAAATTAAGCTTAAATAAGAACTGAACCCAAAGCTGTTCAGAATAAAATTTTCTCAGTTTTTTAGAGTAGACGTAGCTTATTTAGTTACTTGCCAGCTTATCAAGACCCTGATAATGACAACATATGTATAGAATATATTATGTGTAAGGTTTATTCCAATTTTGGTAATACTCAATTTTTGGAATAGGAAGATTCTTCAGGAAAGAGGTGTTTTTTTAAAAAATCACAAAGTAAACAAAAACAGAGAAGTGCAAATTTTGAAGTTGTAGGGTTTGTGATTGTCTGTGTTTGTAATGTCACGCCATTGTAAATAAGAATGCAGACTAGCCACGCTTCTTCCGGGAGGCTTTCCCCACGGACTCCAGTCTGACTTGGCTGTGCCCTGCCGTGGTGGCCCTTTCTGAGGGGTGGGTTCAGTGAACACCAGCAATCAGGCTGGGCCTAAAGACTGTGGCTTACAGGGGCAGAGGGACGGGCGTGAGACAGAATGACGGTGACTGGAGGTCCCACAGCAGCCCAGCCTGGCCGGCCAAAACCCTCTGAAGTTCCTGGTAATCTGAGAACATCACAGGAAATTAGTTTTAACTTCGAAACAATCATCCAAAAGCATTATGTTCTCTCTTGGATTTTTTTTCCATAACGCCCTGTACCTGGCTCCTATTACTGTATTAAGCTGTCTGCCACCCTGCCCGTGTCCACACTGAATGGCCACTGCCATGTGAACAGGAAGTACTTGACGTATGGTTTAAATGAGCTTAGATATATGCTTAGATTGATAACATACCCCATGAGAAATCTAATGGATTCACACGCTTAGTTTTTAGAACTAGTAAGTACTAAATACTTTCCCTTATAAATCAGAGACCATGCCGACACAACTATTCCTCCCTACACGCATGGGTTCCTATTCTCTTTCCCGGCTGTTTTTTCTCCTTAGCTCCCTCACCCTCTAACATACTACATATTTTACTGATTTATTCATTCAACATCCGTCTCCCCCACGAGACCACAGTGTTCACTAGGAGGGATTTTCATCTGTTTTGCTCATGGCTACAGCCCCAATACCTAGAACCATGCCAGGCACTCAGAATGGATGAAATAGACAAATGCTAGTTATTATTACAACTTTACTCTTTAAACCTGTTGTACCGATTGAGAAGACAGCATTTTAAATTTTAAAATGAAAGCCCTCAGAGCCTTCCTAATGTCCCTGTCAGATAAGTCTTTCATTCTAGATATGGCGATGTCCATTGTTTGATTATTCCTTCTCTGCGCCTGTTGAGGCGTCAAATATCATAACAGGATATTGGCAAATTAACCAAAAGAAACTACTATGGTACTTTAATCTTACAGGTTTGCGGATTCTCTCTATACCTCCTCTTTTTTCCAGTGCTGGTTCATTAGCTTCATGGCCAGCTGCTACAGCTGACACCACCGACACAGTAACGTGACTTCATTGCCCATGTTTGACACCTTGTCAGTTGGAGGCTAGAGCCTCAATGTGTGTGTGTGGACATGTGTGCACACACGTGTGCACATACATTCATTCACACAATAAACAATCATTTCAGCAAACGTTTTGAAATTCAAAATAATGTCAAATCTACTTCAGGGAAATGACATACAAATGCAAATACACATTCACATGATCTTCACATTGGCTATATCTTAGCCTTCAGATAAATTAAAATAAATATAATGCTCTCTTAGAATGGCAAGGTGACCTTAATAGATAATACCTGTATTTAAAATATCCTATATAATTATACATTCTATTTTACCTGTATTCCATTGACTTCTCTCCCACATGTCTGAGTCATGACTCTTGTTCATTTTTCCAAATCTACCTTAGAGCTTATCTTATCCCGAGCTTCTATTTTGCGTCTGTATTTCTTTTTTTCAGTCTCAGACCTCAGATTTGTCTGCTGTCTCTCTACTCTAAAACAAAGGTGCTCTGTGAAGACAAAGATCATTTTTCCAGGGGTGACGTGAGCCTGTTGCAGGCCAGATCTATCAGAAGCTAACGTGGCCCTTGTAGGGTGACATGTCTACTATGATACCGTCTATGTAAATCTTGTACATTTGCCTACCCAGAAGACTATGTGGAAGGAGCCATTGTTAATGTCAGCAGAGGGGTGACTTTTACTTTCTCTGTGTTTTTTTCTATATTGTTTGAATATGTGAAAACTAGTGTGCAAATGTGCATGTATTTTTTAAAGTAACTTTGTTCAAAGCCAAGGCAAGAAGAATTTGCTTATTTTTTGTTTGGGGCTATAATTGTGATTCTAATTATTGTGTTCAGGTATTCAGTGAAAAGCTGCCTTGTCCTTACCTCTTTACTCTTACAAGTTATCATCTTGAGATGGTTTGTTTTATAAGTTTTTGCATTTTGGGGGAAATGTTTGGAATAAGAATGCATATACTCACACTCACACCAAACTTCCAAACCTCAAATACTCCCTTTCTAATGCTTAAAACATGCCATCATCCAGAATTTTTTCTTATATAATATACTTAATTACTCTTATATAAAAACAGATTTTCTGGTGGGACGTGGTGGCTCACGCCTGTAATCCTAGCACTCTGGGAGGCCAAGGCGGGAGGATCGCTTGAGCTCAAGAGTTTGAGACCAGCTTGAGCAAGAGCGAGACCCGTCTCTACTAAAACATAGAAAAATTAGCCAGGTGTGGTGGCATGCGCCTGTAGTCCCAGCTACTCGGGAGGCTGAGGCAGGAGGATCGCTTAAGCCGAGGAGTTTCAGGTTGCTGTGAGCTAGGCTGACGCCACTGCACTCTAACCCAGGTGAAAGAGTGAGAAACACACACACACACCCCCTAACAGATTATCAGAATCCCATTTGTAGTCAAGAGAAATTTAAATTTATCTGAAATCAGTAGTTTTTGAAAACACTGCCTTAGAAACCAAGGATTGCTTCAGTTTTCCTTCAGTCAGAACCTAGCAATTTAGTTTTATACAATATTTAACATGATGTAATCTTAGACTTGTTTTGGATTTTGACCCTTTATTAACCTGTTGATATTTTATAGTCACTATTGATAGTTTTAGATTATTTTATCTAGGAGTAGTAGTAAAACTGTCTTTCTTTAAAAATATGGGAAGGTGAATAGATTGGAAATGCTCTTGTCGTGCTGCCCATTTTACTTCCAACCGTAGTAGCTTCAAATTGCTGCGGTTTAATTGACTAAGGTTAACAATGCCATGATAACCACTAAGGGAAAACTTAGGACCACAAATGTGAAATTTTTGCTTTAGGGGGAGAGTTACAGATCTTCATTTCTCTCCTGTATGCTGTGGGGCTTGTTGTCATCCTAGTTCAGAGCACCCAGATGTCACTTTGCTTTCAGGACCCCCTCAGGTGCCTCCTCTGTCCCCTTCTCTGATCCCCATCGCCTGAACAACAAACTCGCCCTCCAGAGGGACTTTCCATGAGGTTCCACCTCGTGACCGCTGGAAGAGGAGTGCACTTACTCGCCTCGGGTGCTCCAGGCCCCCCGGCCGTGGTTATGTACAGATGCTTTTATCATCACAAATCATGTTTTATCATCCCTCCTCTTTCGTACTATGCTTCTTTTGGTTTTCTCTACTTCTTACCAGTAGATCCATTTCCAGCTCCAAACTGATAAAGTAAAATAAAATGAGGGTTTAATAATTTTTGCCTATATATATTGTTTCCACCAGATTTGCCATAAACATGATTGTTAATGGTGATTGGGAGAAAAGACAAGGGGTACCTTATCCAAATTACCTACCTCAAATAGAACGAGAAGAAAAAAAGCAATATTTGCTAAAAATAGAACATTTCTGAGAAATTATAGGAACATCTTTTGAGTGCTTACTATATGTCACGAGCTTTCCCAAGTACTTTATGTGTATTTTCATTTATTTAATCCCCAGAACAACCTGGATGAGGTAGGAATTACTGTCTTTATCTGTATCAAGCAGTACAAGGTTATAGGCATTCGTCTGGTTTTAGGGTGCTGGGTTTTAAAAAAATGTTTCTTTTTAGTCATTATGGGAGTTTGAATAAGATATTTCAGTTAAATTTCCTTCTCTATGAAACGCCAAAGCTTTTGTCTCCTGGGGCCTTCCCCAGACCCATCCGCTGCGGTAGGTTTTCCCTGACGTTTCCGGTTGCTCCGTAGCATTTTCTACCTAGCAGTTTTAACGCCTCCCTTCTTTCCGCACCACCCACGCAAGCTCATTCCAGGTGCCCTTACCAAGTGACTCCCAAGGTATTTAAGTGGCCAAAGCTCATTCCATTGACCAATGAGGAGGCCTGTGCCATGTCCACCAGAATGACGCAGTTCCTGGGATGAGGACCGAAGGTTGCTTTAAGCAAAGCTTTTGTTACAATTAGCCTGTTGCAGCCAGATTTCAAGACTGAAAGGTAGGGGAAGCCTTATTTGTTTTAATCAAAGAGAGGAGACGACGGTTGTGTTTGGTTAAAGCGATTTAAATCACGCCAGATAAACAAATGCTCTGTTTTGTTTGTTTTTTAATAGAAGGCAAAAAGAAAATTCGGAAGTTTATAGAAATTTCAACTGCTGCACAGTTTGCCTTGCCAGCAGGGACACCAAAATTCTTAAGTCATAACATTAAAAACATCAGTTCATCTAGCAGCTTTTCACTTTACATACTTGAAAAATATGGATTTTTACAAAATAAAGTCTTTTTTTCGTAATTTGCTGCTACTTAGGATGAAGCAGGAATTTATCAATAATTTCCACATTTGTTTTCCAAAGTCATTTCTGAGTCTTTTAGAGAAGAAAACTGTAATTTTAAGATGTGATGATTAAAAATAAGAAAAATTAATGTAATTAGCTTTATGATAATTAATGCATAAAGGTTAACAATGACATTTACTTTCAGAGAAAAGTTCTGGTATAAAGGGAGACTCTTGTCAATCATTTTTTCAAACTAATATTTAAGTTTATGAAATGGAATTATTTAAGTGTAGGTTATATGCTTTAAAAGCATTGAAATTAGTTTCACTTTCGTTTAGTTATATTTTATATGCTGTTCAACATTTGTTTTTATATTAACTCAAATGACCAGAGAAATAGAATTTTTATTATATCTTAATTCTCTCTACTTGGAAATGGAGTCATTTGGATAGCACTTGAAATAGAAGCTATTCTTCAAAAGAAAGATACTCTTCCCTCTTAAGTAACCCTCTTCCCCTCATAATAAAATCCCTCTTCATTATGATGAATCAATGTTTTGACAAAATGTATACATGAGAAATGCATATTATTATACTTATTTATTAGCTACATCTAATATTTAGTATTGAAAGATAAGTTTGGATTCTAGGAAAAGTGCAATTGGTTTTCCATGATGGCTTTTTTCCCCAAAGGTGGCTTAATCTGGGTTTATATTTTTATAACAGAGATTAAGTGAGACATGGTACCATTTGATTAAAAATTATTTTAAATATTTAGTTTTTAACTCTACTTTTGTCTAATTTGTAAAGAGAATTTTTTAGGGCCCATATCCCTAAGTATTAAATGTCTAATCATTTCAATTATCTCAGATTCCCTTTTCTTTTTTTTTTTTGAGACAGAGTCTCACTCTGTTGCCCAGGCTAGAGTGAGTGCCATGGCGTCAGCCTAGCTCACAGCAACCTCCAACTCCTGGGCTTAAGCAATCCTCCTGCCTCAGCCTCCTGAGTAGCTGGGACTACAGGCATGCGCCACCATGCCCGGCTAATTTTTTTTTTCTATATATATTTTTAGTTGGCCAGATAATTTCTTTCTATTTTTAGTAGAGACGGGGTCTCACTCTTGCTCAGGCTGGTCTCGAACTCCTGACCTCGAGAGATCCACCCACCTCGGCCTCCCGGAGTGCTAGGATTACAGGCGTGAGCCACCGCGCCCGGCCTCAGATTCCCTTTTCTAATTTTGGCACATTCATTTAAAAAGATTTGCACCCTGAAATTTTCTACTTTTATTAGATTTGTTCCTAATGCCATCTTGTGAGTCATCTACTACTCTTAAGGTCCCTGCTATGTATGGTTCCTACTCTGGCTGACTCTTGGGGGAGGCAGGTGTGGGGGGCGATTTACAATCACAGTGTTAACTATTCACAGTGCAGAATTCTTCCCAGCCATCTTCCCCAGTGTAGGTCATGCTGTTTCTCAATTCTAAGCTAAGGTTCAAAGGTTTAGACTAACTTCATGGATCAGAGGTCAGGCGCGAATTGCTGCAATTTGTAGTTCAATTCTGTGGATATGACAGAATTTCACAGCTATGATGATTGCTTTTTTCTACTTCTACACACAGGCCAGGCTCTGCAGTTAACAGCATAATTTGTACAAGTCAGCCCTTGGCACCCAAGTTTAATGAGTAACTAACTGGGGCCTTAGGTTTCACTGGTACAAGGTGCATATTATAAAAAGGGTCAAATGTCAATGCATAAAGATGGAAGGGGGAGGGGAGTGATAATCTCATAACTACCACCTATGAATCATATGGAAAAATTCAGTAATTTGTGTTTACTTTTTAAATTATATTTCCATGGTGTGAATGTTAGTATGTTCATTTTCTCTGCTACTGAAAGAAGTAGGTAATTTTGTTAAATGTTAGTAAGAAAGAACTGTCTGATTAAGGATAACCAGTAGAAAGTGAAATTTCAGGCTTATTTATTCATTTCGTAGAGTCTCTCATTTCTCAAAAACTTTCTAAAATGTGACAATTTTTAAAGAATCTATGGAACAGGCCGGGCGTAGTGGCTCACGCTTGTATTCCTAGCACTCTGGGAGGCCAAGGTGGGAGGATTGCTTGAGCTCAGGAGTTCGAGACCAGCCCGAGCAAGAGTGAGACCCCGGCTCTAATAAAAATAGAAAAACTAGCCAGGCATGGTGGCGCATGCCTGTAGTCCCAGCTACTCGGAAGGCTGAGGCAGGAGGATCGCTTGAGCCCAGGAGTTTGAGGTTGCTGTGAGCTGTGAGCTGACGCCAGGGCACTCTAGCCCGGGGCAATGGAGTGAGACTCTGTCTGAAAAAAAAAAAAAAAAAAGAATCTAGGGAACAAATTGGAATACCAAGTATTTCTGAGCCTGTGATATTTATGTACATCTGACATTCTCTACTCTTCTTCACCCATAAAGTTGAACTCCTATCTTTATTTCCAACCCAGGTTGAGAATATCTTTTACTGTTTACAGTTGAATACTGGGGCTCTTGAAAAAATTCTTAGATGGTGGGTGTTGACAATTCATGGATTTGCTATTCAGTTTTGATGCCTCACGGTAACTCTGAAGCTGCAATGTATACACATAGAGTATCATTTGTCACTTTTGTGATAGCACAAATTTGAATTTTCCACTCTTCCAAACTGGGGAGCAGAAGCACTTGGATTCTTCCATAGAAGGCCTGGCTTTGAATCCGGGCTGTATCACTTACAGCTAAGGGACCTTACCAAATGGGCAGCCTCATTTTGCCTCAGTTTCGTTATAGAACTTGCTTCATGAATTTGTAGCAAGGATTAAATAAGATGATATATGTGGGATGCTTAGCCCAGTGCCTTGTGCATAATAAACATGAATGTTAACTGTTAACTGCTGTTGTTAATATTATTAAGTTGCTTGGGTTGTGAATTAGCTTAGCCTACCCTGTCTACCATCCCAGCTTGGCTTAGGCTTGGTCTTTGCTCCTTTCATGAGGGGCACAGCTATGGCATAGCTGGACACGGTGGGTTGGAAATGTTTCAGGACGCATCCCGTTTGAATGTCATGGGAAGTGTATTGTAACATTGCTCAGTTTCAAGTCTAGCACACTTTTAGATGCTATCTTTTTTCCTTAGCTGATTTGCTGTCACATGGCAAAGCTGTAAAAGGAGATAAATCCAAATTATCTGGTTTCCTTTCAGAGTTCTTTTCATTCTGCCAAGCAGTGTGAAACATTTCAGCTTTTAATAAAATCCATAAATGATACCTTACCAGTGAGTTAAATTCTGTCCTTGATGATATATATTATATATGTCACACTTACTAGAATTCATGCTTTCCAGAAATAACAGAAATGAAAGTGATTAAAGTGATTTTTTTATTCCATTTAAAAACATTTCATTCCTATGGAATGTAAAAATAGCATTTGAATAAAAGCATTATTTTAACTATTAATGAAAATATAATAATTATGTGCTTAGCATTAAAAAGGTAGTAACAACACCCCACATTATTAAACAGTTAAGCATCTACTGTGGGCCAGGATTGGGTGTGGGGCACTAGGATTATAGCTGTGAGTCAGATAGATTCTGCCCTGGTAGAGTTTAAAATGGACTCAAGATGACCACTATTATAGCAATTACTGTAAGATTAAAGCATATAAAATTGTCAACATTCTACCATTTTTGCCCTACAAAAAGGCACTCTCACATGGCTCAACCTAGTGCTATGAAGGATAACATGGTGTTGGGGGAACACACCTCGGGGGGCTCTAGAGATGGCTTTCTGGAAGCAGTGAAGTTTGGGATGGGTACAAGCTGGCTAAGCAGGGGCGAGGCAGGGGGCTTGGTGAGGGTTTGAAGTATTGGGAACAGCATGTTTATACTCGGGGGAGTAACCCAAGTGAGGCTGCAGGAGGTCCTGGGTTCTTCCTCACAGGCCTTTACAAAAGACACTGACTCTAAGGGCAATGGGAAGAGAGTGTAGGGGTTTAAGCAGGAGGGTGGTATGACCAAATTGTGTGTATATATACATACATTTTTAATTTTTTTTTTGACACAGTCTCGTTCTGTCACCCAGCTGGAGTGTGGTGGCATCAGCATAGCTCCCTACAACCTCAAACTCCTGGGTTTAGTGATCCTCCTGCCTTAGCCTCCTGAGTAGCTGGGATGACAGGTGTGTGCCACCATGCCCAGCTGATTTTTTTCTATTTTTGGTAGAGACAGGGTCTCGCTCTTGCTCAGGTTGGTCTTGAATGCCTGGCCTGAAGTGATCCTCCCTCGTTGTCCTCCCAGAGTGCTAGGATTATACTCGTGAGCCACCACGCCTGGCCTCAAGTGTATATTTTTTATTCTTTATTTACTTTATTTATTTATTTATTTATTTTGGAGACAGAGCCTTACTTTGTTGCCTGGGCTAGAGGGCTGTGGCATCAGCCTAGCTCACAGCAACCTCAAACTCCTGGGCTCAAGCGATCCTCCTGCCTCAGCCTCTTGCATAGCTGGGACTACAGGCATGTACCACCATGCCCGGCTAATTTTTTTCTACATATATTTTTAGCTGTCCAGCTAATTTTTTTTATTTTTAGTAGACACGGGGTCTCGCTCTTGCTCAGGCTGGTCTGGAACTCCTGACCTCGAGTGATCCTCCCGCCTCGGCTTCCCAGAGTGCTGGGATTACAATTGTATATTTTTTAAAAGGTTACTTTACCTGCACAGAGACTTAGATTGATTGTAGTGGGCCCAAGTGGATAGGATGAAGCCAGCTGAGAATCTACTGCAGATGTCCAAGTAGGAGCTGATGGTTGGCAGTTTACAAGATGCTTTCAAATGCTCTATCTTATTTACTCCTTGTTGGGACCTCACATGAGATATTAACATCGGCTTCATATATAGGTGAGGAAGTTGAGACCCAGAACGTTACGTGGCATGCCCATGGTCGCACCATGCAGATGGCAAGATGAGAATTAGAACTCTGGTATCTGGCCCTCATCCTGTTGGTCTCATGGCAGCTTTAGGCCCGTGTATTAGCATCCCTGAGTGTGAGCAATTGATTTATCTTAAGAAAGGATCAGGGTTTTTTGTTGTTGTTGTTGTTCTGGTTTTTAGAAACAGGGTCTCATTCTGTTGCCTACTACAGTGTGAGATCTTAGCTCACTGCAGCCTCAAATTCCTGGTCTCAGGTGATCCTCCTGCCTTAGCCTCCTAAGTAGCTAGGACTACAGGTGTGCACTACTACACCCAGCCAATTTCTTTTATTTTTTTGTAGAGGCAGGGTCTCACTATATTGCCCAGGCAGGTCTTAAACTCCCAGCCTCAAGTGATCCTCCTGCCTGGGCCTCCCAGAATGCTGAGATTACAGGCATGAGCCACTGTGCCCAGCCAGGATCTGTTTTTAAGAAATGGAATTCTCATTCCTTGGTGGAGGGTAGGGGTGAGAAAGTTATTTTTAGCCTAGATTTATGATGAAAGAAGTAAAATAGGACATGGCTTGATATTAGACTGGAGCATCTTTTTGGAAAAAGTAAATTTCTTAATGTCATGTATTTATGTATGCCCTGCCTCATTCCCAAAATGGATTTGAAACAGCTTTCAAAACTACATATGGTATGACAAGATGCTGAAATAAGACGGGGCAAAAAAACTCAGGGCAGGCAAATTAAGGTATTGCCAGGGGCACCCAACAAACATTTGCCCTCCAGTCTCACCGTCTGTTGAATCTCATGAGCAGTGAGATTCACACGCTGAAAATGTTGTGTTCAGTGTGGCTTTTCCTTCCACTGGGATCTGCAGCGTCCTCCCCATTTGGTCTCCGTGTGACTGTGATGCAGTGTCACAGTGCACAGAGAGTGAATGGAATGGTGGAATGAGTTTATGGACACGGTTAATGTCTGGAAACCAATTCATTTCTCTAGGAACTGCCCCACAAATCTTATCAATATATTTCCTACCTACTATGTGACCTTTGGTAAGACAGTTTCCTCTGTAGTAAAATCAAGGGTTTCCATTGGAACGCACTTTCTCAAACTGAGTGCCCTGGGGTACCCAATGTCGTGTCAGGAGGAATGTGAAGCCACAGGACAAACACGGCAGGTGGGTTTTGTCTGAAGGTTTTGATGACAAAACAATAGAAAAAACAACAATGGGAAAAAAGTGATCCTTCTTTCCCTTTTTATGATATAGCACAAAACTACACGAATCCTGTGTTTCATTTACGTATTAATAATTTGCTTTCAACTCATGGAGTTTATATGTGTATTACCTTGATATTACATTTTAAAGGGGGAAATTTTACCATTGTAGAAAGAGTGAAAACTCACAATTCTGCACAAATAATATGTGCCAAGAATGGTGCTTTACGAATATTTTCTCTGTACTCCACAATAGTTCTGCCAAGCATTATCTCCATTTTATAGACATGAAAACTGAGGTTCAGAAAGTGGAATAAACTTGTCCAGATTCACTTAGCTAGTAAATGAGTGATGTAGCAGTCTAAATTTTATTCTACTCTCTTGACAGTATATAATTAATTTCATGACATACCTTCTTGTAATTTGCACGTTCATTTTCATAGTTTTTATCAAACACTGTGATGTTGATTATTAGGTATCATTCAGGATGCAGCATTTAGGGAATTATCTTTTCACAGAGTTGGGTGACGATTATACACATTAAGAAATACATAGTTTAACAGCTATTGCTGTGTACTTTTTTTTCTTTTTTCTTATTATTGTGGGTACATAATAGTTGCATATCTCTAGAGGGTGCATGTGTTGTTCCAGCACAGGCACACAGTGTGAACTAATCACATCAGGGTAATTGAGGTGTCCATTACCTCAGGCATTTATCATTTCTTTGTGTTAGGAACATTCCAGTTCCACTCTTTTAGTTATTTTAAAGTGTACCTTAACTTACTATTGATTATAGTCACTTTGTTGTGCTATAAAATATTGTTCATTCTCTCTAACTACTAACATTTTTGCACCATTAACCATCCCCACTTTATCTCCCACTCCCCGCTACCCTTCCAGCCTCTGGTAACCAGCACCAGCATTCTACTCTCTGTCTCCTTGAGATCAATTGTTTTTAATATTTAGCTCCCACATAAAGTGAGAACATGCAAGATTTGTCTTTCTGAGCTTGGCTTTTTTTTTTTTTTTTTTTTGAGACAAAGTCTCGCTTTGTTGCCCTGGTTAGAGTGAGTGCCATGGCATCAACCTAGCTCACAGCAACCTCAAACTCCTGGGCTCAAGCAGTCCTCCTGCCTCAGCCTCCCAAGTAGCTGGGACTACAGGCATGCACCACCATGCCCGGCTAATTTTTTCTATATATATATTTTAGTTGGCCAGATAATTTCTTTCTATTTTTAGTAGAGACAGGGTCTCACTCTTGCTCAGGCTGGTCTTGAACTCCTGACCTCAAGAGATCCACCTGCCTCGGCCTCCCAAGTGTTAGGATTACAGGCGTGAGCCACTGCACCCGGCCGAGCTTGGCTTATTTTATTAATACTTAACATAATGTTCTCCAGTTCCATCCATCCATGTTGTAAATGGCAGAATTTCATTCTTTTGTGCCTATATGATATTCCTTGTGTATATGTACCACAATTTCTTTATCCATTCATATGTTGATGGACATTTAAGTTGATTCCAACTCTTGGCTATTGTGAATAATGCTGCAATAAACATGGGAGTATTGCTCTGTAATTTATATGAGGGTGTGGCTTTTTTTTCTTTTAGGAGATCGTTGATATTACTAATAAGGATTAAAACTATGACATGGGTTTAAGAATTGTTTGTATTCTCATAAGGTTTCAAATGCCACTGAGCTCCAGTCATTCCAGTATGAACACAGTTATGGGAGAAAGATTTTGAGCTTTAACTGACTTTAGAGGCCATCTAATCCAGAAGGTTCCAGTTGTCCTCTGTGGAATCCTAAAGGTCCTATAGTGTCCCCACTGGGCCACAGTGAATGATGGAGCTAGAGGTACCTCCCCACTTCATCCCCTACCTGCAGTCAGCCAGCTCCTGTTTTATTGGTTTTATTTGTTTCTTCATCTAGTTAGATTTTTAGTAGAAGAAAGAGTGTTACCACTAAAAAACAAAGAAAAAAAAGTTTGAAAACTACTGATAATCCAACTCCTGTATTTTTTTGAAGGGGAGCAAACTTTGGCTCAGAACGGTGAAAAGATTTGCCTAAAGTCACAGAACAGGGCATGGCAGGGCTAGAATCAAAACTAGCCTTCTAGGCCCCAGTCTGGTTTTGCAACCACTGTGCCATATTGAATCTTATACACTTGGACATTTATAAGTTATTTGGATGGTAGATGAGGACTCCCAGTAGTTGACAGAATCAGGAAGATTATATTTCCACATGTAAAATAAAAATAATTTTGTGCTTAAGATATATTTTAATGCCTCATCTGAAATATCTTTGTCTTGAACTTTAAATCCTTTTCTTTTGAATATTTTCTATATCATGACTTTTAAGATTATCCTGGAACCCCAAATCATATTTTGCATAGGCCTCTCCGGGCAAAGAACATCTTCAAAAGAGTCTAAACTGTACATTTTAGGGCAGAATAGTAAATCTCTTTCATACCAACTCTGATTGGTAGTGGATAGCTGGAATGCTTGTTTCAGTGGTTTTGGGGACCCTCTCCAGAATCTGTGGGATAAGTGTGACAAACTGTTAGTGATGTGTAGCATAAGCCCCTGGATGGGCTGAGGAGGCCCATTAGCTAAATATTATCATCTCCATAAAAGACACTACCTCTTCTTTTTGTGGGTTCATAAGCATAAAATACAGTCTACAACTGTATTCCTTCCTGAACATTATGCCCATCTTGAAGTCATAGATGCTCTAAAAAAGGAGGGAAAAATACAACAAATGGAAGAAATTGGCCATTTTCTTATTATTGTTCCCTGTTTCTTCTAGAATAGGATGATGGCTTTCATTTCTTGGTTTGTAGAGAACATGGTAATTAGAGTAATGGCATTTCATTTTCTGAAAAAAATGGCCCTCTAATTTCTAATGCACATATGAAAATTATATTGAAATAGAAAACATTTCTATTATTATTATTATTTTTTTTTTTTTTTTTTACCCCTTAGGATTTGCCACAAAGGGCATTCTAAAAACTGAACAGAGAAATCCGAAGCAAGCTGCCTGAATTTGCCTATATACTCTTGTTCTACGTCTTACAAAGGACCAGACAAATCAAATTGGTAGTTTTTGGTGAGTACACCTCCTGGGATCTTTTCTTTTCCACTTAAGGAAGAACATAAATTTTCATTCCTGTCAACTGAGATAGCTGCTGCTTAGACAATGTGTACCTGGTGTGCATATAGGGCATTAGTAGTGTATACAACATGTTCAGTCATTTGGAACCCACAACATAAATCTTTACTTTTTTGTACACTTTACATCTTTGTAGCCTAAAAGGAAAACAACTGCTGCTGTATGCATGTGAGCATCTTAGGAGTTAAGACACACAAAATAACTACATGTTGCTTATAAATCTGCCTCTTAACCGCCCCCCCAAAAAGAGGTCAATAGTATTTCAATCAGACTTTCAATGTGTGGTACACAAGGAAGGATTCTTTGCACAAGCTAGACTAGGATTTAGTGTGATAGTATTTTGTGTTTTTGAGCAATCCTCATACCTTCTCTAAGTTTCTATTTCCTCACTTGTCATATAAGATAAAAATAACTTGGCCCGGCGCCGTAGCTTGCGCCTGTAATCCTAGCACTCTGGGAGGCCGAGGTGGGTGGATCGTTTGAGTTTAGGAGTTCAAGACCAGCCTGAGCAAGAGCGAGACCCCGTCTCTACTAAAAATAAAAAGAAATTAGCTAGACAACTAAAAATATACATAGAAAAAATTAGCCGGGCATGGTGGCCTATGCCTGTAGTCCCAGCTACTTGGGAAGCTAAGGCAGGAGGATCGCTTGAGCCCAGGAGTTTGAGGCCGCTATGAGCTAGGCTGACGCTATGGCACTCTAGCCTGGGCAAGAGAGTGAGACTCTGTCTCAAAAAAAAAAAAAAAAAGATAAAAATAACTGTCATGTCAGACTCTCCAGTTCATCACAATCCAATGAATTGCATTCATCCATCAATGGACATGGGGTTGTTTGCATTTTTTAGTTATTGTGAATAATATTGCTATGAACATTGGTGTACAAACATCTGTTTGAGTTTTGCTTTCAGTTCTTTTGGATATATACCCAGTAGTAGAATTGCTGGCTCATGTGGTATTTCTGTTTTTTAATTTTATATATTTTTTAAGTACCACCATATTGTTTTCCCTAGCGCCTGTGCCATTTTACATTCTGACCAACAGTGCTCAAGGGTTTCAATTTCTCCACATTTCTCATTAACACTTGTTTTGTTTTTTTGATAATTGCCTAAATTATAATGCATGTGAAGTGGTTTATCTTTGTGGCTTTGATTTGCATTTCCTTAATGATGTTGAGCATCTTTTCATGTTCTTATTGGGTATCTATATATCTTCTCTGGAGAAATGTCTAAGTCCTTTGTCCATTTTTAATTGGGTTGTTTGTTTTTTTTGTTGTCATTGTAGGAGTTCTTTCTATAGACTGGATATTAATCCCTTATTTGATGTATGATTTGCAAATATTTTCTCCTACACTATGGGTTGCCTTTTTACTCTCTTGATAGTGTCCTTTTATAAACAAAAGTTTTTAATTTTGATCAAGTGTAATTTATTTATTTTCTTTTTTTTGCCTGTACCTTTTGGTGTCATCCAGGAAATCACTGCCACATCTAATATTGTGAAACTTTCCCTTTAGATTTTCTTCTAAGATTTTTTTTTTTGTTTTTTTTTTTTTTTGTTTGTTTTTTGAGACAGGGTCTCGCTTTGTTGCCCGGGCTAGAGTGAGTGCCGTGGCGTCAGCCTAGCTCACAGCAACCTCAAACTCCTGGGCTCAAGCAATCCTTCTGCCTCAGCCTCCCAAGTAGCTGGGACTACAGGCATGCGCCACCATGCCTGGCTAATTTTTTCTATATATACATTTTTAGCTGTCCGTATAATTTCTTTCTATTTTTAGTAGAGACGGGGTCTCGCTCTTGCTCAGGCTGGTCTCGAACTCCTGAGCTCAAACAATCCGCCCGCCTTGGCCTCCCAGAGTGCTAGGATTACAGGCGTGAGCCACCGTGCCCGGCCTAGATTTTCTTCTAAGATTTTTATAGTTTGAGCTCTTACAATTAGGTCTTTGATCCCTTTTGAGATCTTTTTTGTACTTAGTGTAAAGTAAAGCCAGGATTCCGTTAAAGATGTACTTTTCATTCCCACCAAGTCTCGGTAAAGGCCTGTATCAGCTAGGTAAGCAAACTACACAAATATTTGCACCCAAAATTTGTTCTGAATTATTTTTCTTCCTGGCCGAGGCTTAGGTGGTTTCCCAACAGACAGGTGAAATGAAGCTGGAGCGTTCGGGGAACTGACGGCTGCTGTTGCTGGGTTGCAGCAGTGAGGCGCTTCTTGGGGTCAGCAAGAGTTTTGACGTAAACATGCTGGAAGAAATCCCAGCAAGAAGCCAGCAGAGGTGGGCAGTGTTTTAGAATAGAAGACAGGTGTGCGCGTGTGTGCTTGCAGCAGTGTGTTGTGTAGGTACATATATTTGGCAGCAGAGGGAGGAGAGAGGACACACTAAATGTGGTTGCGAACTGTGGGCTACGATAGATAAAAAACATGGTTTGTACAAAAATAAATCTCTCTTCATGCTGCTTCAAGAAACAAAACTAGCTAACCGTGTTTCCGAAACAGTTGTCCTAGTTCTGTTTTATTGTGGACAGAACCTGGCTGTACTTAAAGTATAAAATATGAAGGTCTGTCTGGACTTCCCTTGCAGCAGCTCGAGAAGTAAGAGGAAACCCCTTCCGTGTGAGCCGCCCCACCCAGCACCCAGCGTCCGCGCTGGGCTGGGAGCGAGCACAGCCCGCCACGCGGTGCCCCTGCCGGTGGCGGCGCCCCCACGTGGCCGGAGTCTCAGTGACACTCTCAACATCACAGTGCTCGCTACTGGCAGTTAGGTGTACAGATTCTAAATAAATTGATGTTAAATACATTAAAATCTGACTTCAGGACCTAGGACACAACCGTGACCCAGCCCGTCCCTCTCTTGGTTTTCACGGGGACTGGTTTAGGTCCTCAGCCGTGCTCTAGGTCCTCGTTTTCTCTTTGCCATAAAAGGGCATTTGGAGAAAGAGGAAATAATTGACCCAATTAAAATTTCTGATGCAGAATGGAATAAGATAGGCCATGCTTTCTGAAAACAATTTGCAAGACTGGTTTACTATGTTTCTCTTGAAGCATTAAAGTCATTTCACACTTTATTAACTCAAAGAATATCCAGTATTTCTCTGTGAGACTGGGAATAAATGATTAGCTCAAGTCAGGGGCATTTTTACTGGTATGTTAGTTTTTCAATTGAAAGATTAACTTCAAGTGCACACAATGAAAGTACAGAGTACATGAGACATGAACAGCAATTAAATTATAACAGTCACAGGAGTTTGATATACCTAGAGAATCCTAAGTTTCCTAACACTTGAGCTTCAGCATTCATTTTAAACACGCTAGGTTCAGTAAAACTCTGGATATGTGTTTTCTGTTTTCCATTCTTAATTTAAGTGCATATTTCATGAGTTTCTTAATATAGCTCTGCTTTCTAAGTAACTTTTAATGATTTCCAACTAACTTTAATTGCCTAGTTTAATTATAGAGACTGATTCTCCTCCCTTCCCTCTCTTCCTTCTCCTTTTTGTAAGTATCTTTCCTTAGAAGTAAATAGAACAACTTTGTTTTTTCCAAATGATCTGCAAAGTCTACCTCAGATTATTTATATAAAAGTTTAGCATTTAAGTAGTTTTTAATTGACACACTCTTCCTTTTCCTAGTTTTAAACCATATATTGCTGCATTTTGTTCAAATGGGGAATACTCATTAAAAAATGTTTTGGGTTTCTTTTCTTTTTTCTTTCTCTTTTTTGAATAAAAACAAGGATTAAAGCAAACAGCTAATCAGACAGTATCACTGCTCCATTCCTACATGTTATTCTGGGGTACTTATTAACCAGGGTAATTACATTGGAAAACCAGGGATATTACATGAGAATTTGAGGTGAGAGAGGGAAAAAAATTAACAAGAAAAAGAAAAGGTTTTTCTTTTGGAAAGAAAGAGAGAGGGAGGGAGAGAGAAAGACAGGACAAAGGAAAGGTGAGTACAGAGGAAAGGTGGCGGTGTGTGCAGGGGGATGGTTTCCCACTGGGTCCAGACTGTCTTGTGCAGCGTCCCCGGCTTCCCCCGTCCCTGTCCCCGGCTTTCCCCGGTCCCTGTCCCCACCTTTCCCCGTCCGCGCACACCATGCTTCTGCCGAGCGCGGCGCATGCTCATGCGATGTGGAAGGAGAGGTGTGCGGGTGGCGGCAGCGGACTGAGAACCTTAGACTTCGTCCTTCTGTGTTTGTGTAGCTGTATTCTGGGCAGGATCAGACTGACCTGTGACCTACTTCCAGTTCATCAAGACCCACTGCTGCTCAGGGGCAGAGACATTCCAGGGAGACTTGCCAGTACCTGCCTCAGTCTTTGCACAGGTGGCCAGCCACACAAGGCAAATGCACCCACGTTCAGGGGTCGATTTTTCTACACTTAAATCAGAGAATCTTCATCCCTCATTTAAAATTAAGCACATAGAGAATCCATCTTAAATTAGTAGATTAAAGTTAATGATCAATTATCCCAGTAACTAGTATGAGTGTTTACTAAGTGCCCCTGTTTAAGATACTATGAATGTTTATAATAATACATTTTATATTGTCTGATGCCATATTCGTAACAACCCTAAATATGATTATTTTTACTGTTTCCATTTTCCAGTTGAGTGAACTGAGGCTTGGGAGATTAAGTCACCCTTTGAAAGTCACACAGCTGCTAAGTAGTATATAACTCAAGTAGTCTAGCTCCAGTATGCATGAACTCAAACACTCTAATTCTCAGTGTCTCAAACTATCTTAAAATAAAAGAGCAATTAAAAACTGCCTTCATGTTCAGGCCTAATTTAATGGGCCTACTTCCTCACGGCAAAAAAAAGATCTCTGTCCAATTCCTGAGATAACTATAGCAGAAGCTAAGCCTATCAGCTAAGGCAAAAGAACAAAAAAATTATGGAAATTTTATAGCCACCTGACCAGTGCCTGCTTTACCAAGAAGGCTCTCGGGGTATTAACATTGGCGTTCAGTATAGTCCAGCAGGGGTTGGTGTGGCTTTTCCAGTTGACATTGCTCATGCTTCTGTATTAGAAATGCCAGCTTCCTTCTGTACCTCAGCTGGCCTGCCCTTTAGCTGATGGGCTCCTGTTGCAGACATGCCACCAGGCAATACTTGGTGTGACTATCATACACAGTTCTAGATGCAGGCAAACCACAAAATTTACTATATGAATGGATCGATGAAAAACATGTCCAGAGCAGTTTAGTGGTAGTTATGTATCATAATAAAATTCTTTTTGTAGCTTTGTCCTACCTGGTTTCTTATAAAAGACAATTGTACTCATTCATTGATTCTTCCATTCATTCATTCCTTTTTCCAAACATTCTTTCATTCAGTGCTTGACACTGAATACCAAATAAAATAAGATTCCCTGGATAGAATAAGGTTTCTTCTGCCTTTGAAAAGTTTCACTTATGGCTAATGAAATAAGGGTATAAGCCATATTGTTTTAATTTTTTTTAAGACATTTCAAACAGTGTAGAAGGAAATGGAAATAGCGTAAGGTATCTAAAATCACTTCAGAATAGAAAATGAATTTTACTTTTTCTGTTGTTAAAGAACCTCTCTCAGATGGTCCCGTTTCTAATAAAGTCCTTTAAAAAGACTTAAAAACAAATGAAGCTGATCAAACAGCCACGACGTTCACAAACACCTGCCCCAGGACCACCCAGTGCCTCCTCACACCAGTGGATTCATGTTTCCTTCTTTCTTTTCCAAGATTTTACAGTAAAGAATTCAGCTATTGGGTATTAGGGTTTAACCTTAGCTGTACTTTTGCTAGAAGAACCTATTCATTAAGGTATCACTTTTTGTTTCTCACTATATACCAAAAAAATAGGAAAGTCCAAATATCACCAGAGGAAAAAATGAAGCTAGAAAGCTAGAGAAAGGAAGAACAACATTTAGCCATTTAGTCAATGAAAAGGAAGATATTTTCTGGATTAGTTTAATGTGTATCATCTTTAAGTTATCTCCCACTAGAAAGTTCACTTCCTTTTTAAATTTTTTCTCACAAAAAGCCTACTATAGTTATATTTTCATAAAATATTGTTACAGTATTTGAAAATATTTTTAATTTCAGAAATACCCCCATTCAACTTAAGCATTTATGACGAGAGTAGCCCCTGGTTTATTCAATGTTGAGCATGTTGCTGAACAAATGCCATTTCACTGCAGCTGCTACCTTGAGATGCTGGTCAGTGAACTGCAAGGCCATCAGGATATTAAACAGGATCTGGGTTTTTTTTCTTTGGTAGCAGATATTGTTTCATAGTTGCAACTGAAATGACTAATGTTAACCAAATAAAATCAGGTCATACCTAAAACTGAAGCTAACGTTTGACTATGTCACTGTATTTCATTTTATTTTATTTTATTTTTTTTTTTTTTTTTTTTTTTTTTTTTTTTTTTTTGAGACAGAGTCTTGCTTTGTTGCCCGGGCTAGAGTGAGTGCCGTGGCGTCAGCCTAGCTCACAGCAACCTTACACTCCTGGGCTCAAGCGATCCTACTGCCTCAGCCTCCCGGGTAGCTGGGACTACAGGCATGCGCCACCATGCCCGGCTAATTTTTTCTATATATATTTTAGTTGGCCAGATAATTTCTTTCTATTTTTAGTAGAGACGGGGTCTCGCTCTTGCTCAGGCTGGTCTCGAACTCCTGAGCTCAAACAATCCGCCCGCCT
>CM052437.1:95227529-95320794 GCA_028533085.1 Varecia variegata | reverse complement strand
GATAATAGAACATACCCTGTAAAACATGTACTCATGTACAAGACAGTAGTAATAGCCTATACTGTTACTATATAACTACTACCTGCAGTATAGTTTAAAATCAGGAGGAAAAGAACAACATTTACAAACCATCATAATGACTGCATAAGCTTATATTTGGAAAAATTCACTTTCTAAATCTGTTTTGGCATACATTCAAGAAATTTAACATGAGCTAGGCATGGTGGCTGGTGCCTGCAGTCTCAGCTACTTGAGAAGCTGAGGTAGGAGGATCACTTGAAGCCGGGAGTTTGAGACCAACATGGACAACACAGGAAGACTCCATTTCTAAAAAAAATTATAATTTTTTTTTTTTAAAAAGGAATTTAACAAATGAAAAATACCCTGTACACACAAATTTTTGAATTTTTAGAAAGTCATATAGCTGAACACTGTATTTGGACTGTCTGTGTTTGGTTTGGTTTTGAATATAAAATGACACTACTGTCAAAAGAAGTTAAATTGTAGAGTATCACTCCAAAGATAAGGCATCTTTACTAAATTATAATCCCAGATTTACCATTATCTAACTGATTTTGAGCTAAGCACATGATCATCCTTCTTGGTTTCTCCATCAAGAAAACGGGACTGATACTTTTACATGGTGTTGTAGGTATATATAGTTATATAGCAATGGTATGTACAGGAAAGATAAATATATACATATATATATAACAATTTTTAATAACTTGAATCATATTCTAAATGACACAGAGAATTTCCCCTCTAAAGAAACCCTATTATGAATCCCTTTGCAATTAAAGATTATTTTTGTAATAAAAAAAAATCAGACATCAAACTACCAGTTCATATATTCAAATGCTGGCACAGAAAGTTTTTCTGAGACTACTATGCCTAGGTTTCTTTCTTAAGCTTGCATCCATCATTTTAATACAGTTGATAGGTAATATTTAGGACCTATCACATTCAGTGAGTAGACACAAAGCTCTCACGCAGGAATACTAAGTAGTGATGAAAAGAACATAATACTTACACAAGTGGAAAAATGCAAAAGAGAATATAGTGTTAGCTTTTTGCATAATCATTCGTTTTAAAAACTCATCATTGTAGGCCGGGCGCGGTGGCTCACACCTGTAATCCTAGCACTCTGGGGGGCCGAGGCAGGTGAATCGCTCGAGGTCAGGAGTTTGAGACCAGCCTGAGCAAGAGCGAGACCCTGTCTCTACTAAAAAAAAAAAAAAATAGAAAGAAATTAGCTAGACAACTAAAAATATCTATAGAAAAAATTAGCCGGGCATGGTAGCGCATGCCTGTAGTCCCAGCTACTTGGGAGGCTGAGGCAGGAGGATCGCTTGAGCCCAGGAGTTTGAGGTTGCTGTGAGCTAGGCTGACGCCACAGCACTCTAGCCCGGGCAACAGAGTGAGACTCTGTCTCAAAAAAAAAAAAAAAAACTCATCATTATAACCACACATTTCACATGTACAATTTCTTAAAGCACCTTCCCACATAAATATAGAAGGTAATACTTATATAAATTCCCTTCCAGTTTCTTTGTAAAAATTTGGGAGTAAATTCCCCCAGGTTCTTTACATTTTACTTTTTAAAATTGTCAGGCAGATAATTTGTGACTATATAGTTGTCTACAGAAAGAAGATCCTTGGAAAATATCTGCTGTTTGGACCAACCAAAATATCAATAATAATGATAAAGGGTGCTGAGCACGTTCTGCAGCCCGGGCTGTTCTAAGTCCCACATATGCATTGTCTTAATTTATCCTCCCAGCATTGTCACTGATAACGTTATCGGCATTTTATAGGTGGTGAGACTGAGCCTCAGGGAGAGAATGTGACTCGTGCGGTGGCATTTGCTTCTCCAGTGCTGGAGCCAGGGTGGGAAGCCGGGCGTCTGTGCCAGACAGTGCAGCCACTGCACTCCGATGTCTGGATTATGCCAATTCTAGTCCTTCAACATTTGTGTTTAAGAATTTAATTCAGTAGGTTTTTAAGTCTAAAAATATCGTTTGAATATGTTAACTACCTTACAAAGTACCAAAAATAGGCCAGGGGACAGTTGGCAGAAGTCTCTGGAAGCCGAGAGGAGCGGGCGGTGTGGACAGGAACAGCCCCGCGCACCTGCCCGTGGGTCTGCGCTCGCATCCGCTTCCCGCCGACGGCGGCTGTGCCCAGACCCGCTGTGCCGCCCACACCCGCTGTGCCGCCCACACCCGCTGTGCCCACACCCGCTGTGCCGCCCAAACCCGCTGTGCCCACACCCGCTGTGCCGCCCACACCCGCTGTGCCGCCCACACTCGCTGTGCCCACACCCGCTGTGCCGCCCACACCCGCTGTGAACCAGACAGCAGCACAGGAGGAGGAACGTGGTGGACAGGGTTTGGGCTCTGTGGTCAGATCGACCTGCACTTCAATTCTGTGGCCTTGGTCAAGTTATTTGACTCTCTGAGCCTCAATCTCCTGATCTTTCAAAAGGGTCAACAGTAGCTCTTGTTATCAGACCCTTACTATATACTTGGTTTTGTTCTAAACACTTGGCATATACTATCTCGTTTATTCCTCACAGTGACACTTGGAGACAGTGATTATATTACCACTATTCTCATTTTACAAATAAGGATAATGAGAAACTGAGGTTTTAAATAACTTACCAACATCATTCAGCTACACAGTTGAAGAGCTGGGGGCTCCAACCTAGGAAATCTGACTCTGGAGCGGAGGTCGGCAAACATTTGCATGGGAAGGTCCGCGGCAGTCAGTACTCAGGCTCTGCGGGCCATGCGGCCTCTGCGCTACCGTGGAAAAGCCGAAGTAGACAATATGTGAACATATGGCATGGCTTTGTGCCAATAAAACTTTATGAAAAGAGCCAGAGGGCCAGAGGGTCAAATTTGGCCCACTGACTGTAGTTTACTGACCCCTTGCTCTAGAACCCACATTTTTAACTACTACTCAGAATGTCATGAAAAATCAAATAACTTCCATAAGGTGTCTTGTACACATAAGCATTCAAAAAAAATGGTAGCCGTCCTTAACTCGGGACTTTTTAAACCATACATTAAGGAAACTCTTTCAGAGATTATTTCTAGTCCATCTCCTTGTCTCTAGGGAGGATTGCGTTTAAGTCATCTGCTCTCTTTTAGCACTGCTCTGCTCTTAGCATGTGAGTGAGAGACACTGCAGCCACTTCTGTAGAAATACTAGACATGCAGTGGGAACAGGATCCTTCTCTGAAATTCTCTCACGGCGCTAAATGATGGCAATCAGCAGAACATCTCACTCATAAAGATGCTCAATAAACTGGAGTTTGATTTTCATCATTTTAATTCATTGTACGACATCATTGGGTATTACATTTGCAATAATGTGGTATATGATAACATAGTTCTAAATGTAAGAGGATAAGTAGAACTTCTACTCCTGCATAATTTCCATTTATCTCTGAATATAATTAAACCAGAAATGTGCAGACTTTCAGCCTACATGTTATAGCTGGATCATTCATTCCTTGCAGTCTGTTTTGACGCATGTCTGCTGTTGCCTGCACACTTTACTAAGCTAGTGTCCTAGTTTGGGCATTCAGTACAGGTTTATTGAAAGAATGTGTATGACCTCTCAGGGTTGAACAGTCTTATGTGGCTTTGTATGTTCCCGTCCCCACTCTGCTGCCATTGTTTCTAGCACAGTGCTTTGCACAAAAATAAGTGACCCCCAAATATTTATTGCTATTGATTAGGTTACTAAGAAGGAGATCAAAATCCATTTATTTCATAAATATTTATTGTCTTTTAAGTGCCAAGCTTTGAGGACCCTGTGGTGACCAAGAAGAGACATGGACTCTCTTTCTTGCAATTTACATTCTACTTGTAGAAGAAAGACTTAGGAACCATAATGGCAGTAGCGATATGTGTTATGAAAGGAGAACATTTACAAGAAACAGTGGATTTGACCTAGCACACTCTAGACTAAGGTTGGCTAGGTACAGAACCTTCAGGTTTATTTTGTGCCTTTAATTCTTGGGTGTCGGGTCTCCCAGCGCCTTACAAGCACTACTCACACCTCCCGCTTGCTTAACAGAATAGTTCATGAGCGCATTAGTGAAATTGTTTATATTCCTCTGAATAACTCCCTAGTGCAAGAGCTGTTCATTCTTTCACTGAGGACTCAACCTATTCTTTCTAGACACAGCTATGGCTTCATGGTTCTCCATTGTCTACCACAGAAAGAGTGAGATTTAGACCCTGCACAAGCTGGCTTCATCTTTTTTTTTTTTTTTTTTTTTTTAGCCTCCTCTTCTGCCTCATACCCACCTCCTACATGTAAGCCATTCTGGACTATTCCAGCATTTTTGCAAATACTCATCTTTGCTCATGGTGTTCCTCTGCTATCTCTCCTCTCCCTCCTTGTTTGTCCAACCTTGTTGGACTGTGAACTCCAAGGTCTGTGCAGTAGTCACCACTGTATCCCCAGAGACCTATCACAGCCTGGCATGCAGCAAGTGCTCAATTAGTGTTTGAATGAGTGAGTGAATGAATGAATGTATATGCAGATAGACGTACTGAGGTTGACCTCAGTACCAGTGAATTGACTGTGTTCCAAGAGCACATTTTCAGTGATTGCTCACAATGTGTTTTTAAAAAAGAAAAAGGCTGGGCGTGGTGGCTCACGCCTGTAATCCTAGCACTCTGGGAGGCCGAGGTGGGAGGATCGCTGGAGGTCAGGAGTTGGAGACCAGCCTGGGCAACATAATGAGACCCTATCTCTAAAAAACATATATAAAAATTGTCACAGATACTCAGGAAGCTGGGGCAGGCAGATTGCTTGAGCCCAGGAGTCCGAGGCTGTAGTGAGCTGTGATTGTGCCACTGCACTCCAGCCTGGGTGACAGAGCGAGACTGTGTCTCCACAAAAGAAAAAAAAGTTAAAAACTTCTACTATTTAAGGAATACCTACCATGTGCAAGTATATAATCCCAGTTCATAGCTCCAAGATAGACTCAATATGTAATTCTCAACAGAGAGCAGTTTTGTGCACACACCCTACCGTCAACATTTGCAACGTCTGGAGACATTTCTGGTTGTCACAACCTCATCGAGGTTGGAGGTGCTTCTGCATCCAGTGGGGTGGAGGGCGAGGCTGTTAGGAAACATCCTACGAGGCACCGGACAGCCCCCCCTTGTCAGTAGGGCTCAGGCTCAGAAACCCCGGATTCAATGACACCTAAATTCCCTTTGCAGCTCAAATTCTGGGATTTTATGAAACTAGACAATGCATGTGAAAGAATTTCATGAGTTGCAAAACACTGCATCAATTCAAGCTGCTCTCACATGACATGAGCCACTGCGGCTTCTCGCTCTTCCTTCTCCTTTCTGGTGCCTCTCAGCCAGGGGCCTTTCTGTTCCCTGCCAGATCCCTCAAAGGCCTGGGTCAAAGGACCCAAGATAAGGAGTGAAACCGGAAGTGCCTCCTACTGTTTGTTCACCGTTTGGGAAAACGTTAGCCCGGGAGGCAAATGTGTGCTGAATTTTCGAGTTTCCTTCTTTTTCTGGTCATTATTTCCCCATCAACCTGTTGAGAAAAAGTGAGTAATGCTTATTTAAAGGGAACAAGATAACAGATTCCTAACAGGTATTTGCGTGCTGCCAAAGCCCCGCAGAAAATCCCCCTGCTTCACCCCAGCAGGCAGGCGGCCTCCACCCGTCCTGCTGTGCCAGCGGCGTCCCCGAGATCCCGCAGCCGGTGCCCGGTCTCGGGAACGCGCTGAGCCCCTGGGCTTGGCATCTGCGTCTCTGACACCGTCACTGGCTGGACCGCGTGCTTTGCCGTCACAGCATCTGTGCGGCCCGTTCTGAAGGAACCTTCCTCAGATTAGCCAGAGGTGGGCAGAAGGGATGGCCCAGAATGTCATTGTCCCACTGTCTCTTCACCCCCTCAGGATTTTGCCTAAACAAAGGAGAGTCATGGAAAGATTTTCTTGTGTCCCAGGGGCCGTGCCTTTAAATAGCACAGGTGACAGGCTAAGATATAAAACGAGAGTCTGTGTTTCAGAGTCTTCAGCTTGTGGTTTAGGGTGCCGCCTGCGTTTTGCCCAGAACTCCTTTGACGCTTTCAAACTCTGAGGTCATAGAAATATCCCAGTGCCAGAGGCTGGGAGTGTTCTCTCTAATGTTTACTCTAGTGGGTGGTGCTAACTTGGACCAGGGCAGTAAGATAAAATGCTCAGGGTAAGGCCAAATCTTGGAAACATTTTGCAGAACCTAGTCTTTTTTTTCCCCCCTGATTATTTTTTTCCTTACCTCCTGATTTGGGACAACTTCTTCCTTTACAAAATAATTTTTCTGTAAACCACAAAGTTATTCTCAACTTTTGTGACAAATACCTCTAAAACATGAATTATGGCCTTTAGGTGACGTTCTTTAAAGTAATAGTCATAATGATTGCTGACCTTTTTTAACACATTGTGTGGCAGACATTGGCATGTGTCATTTCACACTGGAACCGATCCTCAGAAATAGGTGCTATTGCTAGAACCAGCCTAGAGGTGTGGAAATGGAACTGAGGTGATTGGCCTCAGGCAGGAGACACAGCTGGTAAGTGGCGCAGTCATGATTTGAATTCATATTTCTTTGACTCCAGGGTCCTTGTTCATAATAACTGTGGTATGTATTTTATTGTATCTGTACATTTTATGTTTTAGATCATGCTTTAGAAGTAAATATTAGAAAAGACAAAATTTTATGGTATGAATGAGGAACATCAAAATACAAATCTAACCACAAACAGAGATAGAATTACCTCTTGGATAAAGACATTCTAAAACCTGTTGCTGAATTAAATTCCAGCTAGTGGTTGGAAGACACTGTACCTGCCAAGTGTATTTGTAAATTGCTGTTCTTCAGTTGGTCTGCAAATAAAACTCTCCAAGAATTCCAAATTGCATATTCACCTCAAACACACACACACACACACACACACACACACACACACACGTACCCGCTCCAAGAGCTGTGAACCAAAGTTAACTTGTAGTCTGAATAATTCTGGAGTAAACTCATGCCTGTTTCTGTTCCTAGATCAAGATAGATTTATACACATTGGAAATATTTCCCAGTAGTACAGTGGTATACCTTGCCCTCTAGAACTTCCCAGTTCAAAGTTAAAATCCTAATGAAAGGTACTCTGAACCAATACTAAAAAGGGCATTCAAATCCTTGATGATTTCTACTCTACATCTGAGTTTGCCCTGAAATTTTATTTTAACCCAACAAGTTCAAACTTGACCTAAAGCAAAGCAAACAAAAAATTCTAACTAATAGTTCAGAATAATAATAGCTTGACTTTCAAGTATATTTTTCTATGTTTGCTTTATAGGTCAAACAGTGAGTAAATGATTTGTCTCAAATATAGTGCCATGTTTATGTAATGCCAACAGGCTTTGGAGAAGACTGATGCATTTTTAGTGTGCGTAAGGGTAGCTAGCTATGTGTTGGGTGAGTCCTCCCACAGGGGGTTGGCATTCACGTGGACAGTTGGACCTTTTGCATCCAGTGAGGCAAGCCTCTTCAGGTTCTTTCTGGAAGTGCCTCTGCAAAGTGCTATAGCCAAGGGTTAGGGGAAAGACAGGCTTACACCGGTGCCTGAGGCACACCACCAGTGGAGGATCACCTGCCAGACAGCCTCCCTCTGGGAATGGAATCTGGGAGCCTCCACTGCACCATTCCCCACCAGTCTCCACCAGAACTCATACTTCTCATACCGACTGGTTTAAAGTTGGCTGGGGTAACCTCCTGCCTGTTTTCTCGTAAACACAGAATCCTACATAGGGGCAAGATTCTTTTCTCAAGTTCAATGTCCTTTTTAAGTTCAAAAATTTCTTACACTAGCATTCCTTGATCTCTTAGTGCAAGGTTCTGCATTAAGAACTTTACACAAATCATCTCATTTAATCCTCATCACAGCCCTGCGACGCGAATCATCCAGGGCCAACTGGGCATGAGCACTGACCAGACTACCAGGGTCACGCAGCAGCTGTGATGCTCATCCTCTGAGGATTGACTTCCTCTCCCTGCACGTCACTTTCCTCATCTGTACGGTAAAGATCCTGATAACATCCCACGTAGACACTGTGAGGACTGGAGTGAGTTAATACACATAAAGATCATAGCACTCTGCCTGGCACATAATAGGTATTCAATAAATATTAGCTATGATTGTCACCATTTTAAAGATGAGAATATTGAGGCTTAACAAGGTTAAATGCCTTTCCACAAGGTTCACAACCAGTAAGTGAAGGAACCAAGATTTGGATGTAGGGCTCTCTGACTCCAGAGACTGTGTATTTGTCTAACATGCCATGAAGCCTAAATCAGACAGTCCAATCCATCTGAAATCTGTCACATGTTGAATGGATGAAATTGGAGGATTCTGTGCTACTTATCTAGATATCTTGATTTACTCATAGACAGCTGCAACTTTTGAAGTCTGCTTATCATTCATTGTGTCCACACTTCTACCCCAAGCAAGAATCTCATCATTCAACATATACTTATTCACACTATTCCTCAGACACCCTCAGGCTTCTTAGCTAATTTTTAAAAGTAAAATTCTGGTGGTGGCTGGGCCTTTAACTTGGGAAACTCTGGCCTTATTAGAAACAAATGATTAGCAATATTGAGGTACAGCCCTTTTGAAGCAGTCTCTGGTCAGTGAGTGTGAGTATAAAATGCTTTAATTCTCAATTATTTGGTCTTTGAAGCATAATTCAGTTAACTCAGAGGTCAGGTCCACGAGGACAAGGTCCACCGTTAGTTAGCACAGCACCTGGCACATAGTAGATGCTCAGTAGACGTCTGCTGAATGAATGGATGAAAACAAACTCCTTTGTGTCTCTTGGAATCTCAGAAAATTACCTTTCGCATGTGTCGGGAGCTGAGCCAACAACCTTCACTAGATATTTCTTCTTCCAGGTCCCATAAATTTGACCATCGGAGTTAAGTGAAATACAGCTTAGAATGAGGAGAAACAGGCAGCTCAAGAAGACTGTTCTTTAAATGTTAGAATTTAAAAATTGATCCTGAAATGAAGTTATTGCTCAGCATGGGCGAAGGGGGAAAAGTGACTATTATACTTAGCAAGCAGAATCTAGGTTACTGTGCCCACACATTTCCTAGTCCAGGGTGGACAGCCAGATAGCAAATATCTGAGGCTTTGTGGGCCATGCTGTCTGTATCTTAACGATTTAACTCTGCCATGGTAGTACAATAGCAGCCATAAGTAATACATTTTTTTAAAAGGATATGGTTGTGTTTCAATAAAACTTTATTTATAAAAACAGATGGCAGGCCATATTTTGCCCATGGCCATAGTTTGCCAACCCTGGTCAGTCTAAAGCATGTATAATTATAATAAGCATTCCATTATGTCTCTAAGAGAAGGGCACTATTAGCTGTATCGTTGCCCTTTTCAGGGCATTAAATTAATCAATAAGTCATTTCTTTCATTATTTTTCCCCTGAAGACAGAGGCTGACTGTGTCACCCTGGCTAGAGTATAGTGGCATCATCCTAGCTCACGACAACTTCAAACTCCTGGGCTCAAGCCATGCTCCTGCCTCAGCCTCCCGAGTAGCTGGTACTCCAGGCATGTGCCACCATGCCTGGCTTATTTTTCTATTTTTTGTAGAGATGGGGTCTTGCTATGTTGCTGAAGCTGGTCTCTAACTCCTGACCTCAAGCGATCCTCCTGCCTTGGCGTCCCAAAGTGCTAGGATTACAGGTGTGAGCCATCTCCCCCGGCCATCATTTATCTTTTAATATATCTAAGCCTTTGGCCTCAAGAATTCACTGAGCAGCACACCATAGTTTATTTAACAATGGTATATTAGACATGATGGTAGAGAGAACAGAATTTGTAGACTGGAAGATTTTCTTGAATGTGTTTGCCTGGCTCAGTGTACCATTTAATGGACTCTAATGAAATCCTAACTTTATTGACTCTTATTTTGTCATTTTTGCATCTCTGAACCTTCTCACTTTTTTTAAAGAATTTTTCTTTTACTGTGGTGAAGTATATACAACAAAACTTACCAGTTTCACCATTTTTAAGTGTGTAGTTCAGTGGCATTAAGTGCATTCACATTGTTGTGCAACCGTCACCGCCATCCACCTCCAGAACTGCTTTGCCACCCTGACTGAAGATCCACAGCCGTCAAACACTAACTCCCCCAGCCCGTGGCAGCCACTGCTGTGCTTTCTGCCTAATAATTTCACTACTCCAGGTACCTCATAGAAGTGGAATCATACAGTATTTGTCCTTTAGTGCCTGGCTTATTTCACTTAGCATAATGTCTTCAAAGTTCTTCTATATTGTGCCATGTATCAGAATTTCATTGAAGGCTGAATAATATTCTGTTGTACGTATGTAACATATTTTATCATAGTCTGTTGATGGGCATTTGGGTTGTTTCCATCTTTTGACTATTGCTGTGAACATTGGTGTACAAATATCCATTTGAGTCTTTTGGGTATATATTCAGAAGTGGAATTGCTGGATCATGTGGTAAATCTGTTTAATTTTTTTTTTTATGAAACCATTACACTGTTTTCCACAGTTGCTGCACCATTTTACATTCTCACCAGCATTGCATGAGGGTTACAACTTCTCCACATCCTTGCTAATGCTTATTTTCTATTTTTTGCTGTTATTATTTTTATAGTAGCCATCCTAATGAGTGTGAAGTAGTATCTCATTGCAGTTCTCACTTGTTCTTTAAACAATATTTGTAATTAGTACAAAAGACCCAGTACATTTGGAAATTTGGCTATTACAGTAATCAATATCTGGTGCAAATTAGGTATTTATATATATGCATGCATGTATTAATTTATTCCTCTACTAGCCCTAAAATTATGTGAGATGGTTTCTAAGAACATGTAAACAATAAGATGAATAATATTATATAAATAGCTCAATTCATGGCACTGGGAATATAGAAGAAAACTAAAAAAAAAAAAAAAAAAAAAAATGAATCTATAGCCCAAAATAGATGAACACGAAAGTGTATTGTAATGTCCCCTACAATTACTAAAATTGGGATGAAATAGTCAATTCTGAACTTCCTAGTGGCCAAAGAAAAAAGTGAAATAGGGTCACTAACATGGTTTGTTTATTTGAGATGATGAAAGCACAGGAAAGTAGAAGGCTTCTTGGCTCACTGATGTAAGAAATAAAGTATAATTATTTTGAAGGTTTTTTTTTTTGTTTTGAGGAGAAGGAAAGTTTATTAATTTGCCAGCCAATAAGGATGTTGGCAGACTCCCACTTCAAAGTAGCAACATCCTCCCTCATAGCAGAATTACAGAGCTTTTAAAGTTTCTGATTAATCCCATAATCCATCTTTAGCTAAAACAATCTCGTGACCTCTACCGGGGCAATGCCCTCGAGCCATCTCCTGTGGCACAAAGAACAAAGGACACTGTCCGCCTCCCAACCACTGGCCTGAGGCAGGGAGGCAGGTTTTAGTTCTCAGAAAGGGTGAGGGGGTTTTGAAGAGACAGAAAACATTTTTACCCTTTTTCAGGCCATTTTCTCTGTTACGTATTCCCCACTGTCAATTTTACCCTTCCACATCTATGGGAGGAGGGTTGATGAAGTCATAGAGCTACTTCCTGCTGAATTGAGGCGATGTTTTAGATGGGAGGTACAGATTATCAGGTGAAAAAGGGCATAGGCAATAACTACAACCATGAGGACTGACGACAAGGTGAAATGGACTGTCACCTTGTACACAATGTCCGATACACAGCTGGCTTAGAAAAGAAACATGGGAGCTCTGAGTGTAGAGCTATAAATTGTATCCTGTAGGTGATATGAGAGACTGGCTTCTGCAAATTCAGAAATCACGTACAGAAACACTTGCACCAAACAAGGTTTAGAATAACACACCCGGCAGCAAGACGGATCAGCAGAAGAGGCGATAGCCCAGGGAAATCCTCACTGACGAGTTGTCCCTCTATCTTTGGTATGGCGGACCCAAGGTTTCACTTCTGACAATTTTAACAAGGTGTGAGTTGTTAGAGGCACTTCATAGTCTTATTTTGAAGTTTTTAAAGAGACAACTATGTTACTGACATCAGATTTCAGTCCGAAAGCAAACAGAATTTTTGATTAAATTATTGGGGTTGGGGGGCGGGGGAGCAAGGGCTCCACAGACTGACCATTAGACTGTTTTTGTGTAAAACAGTAGCTTCAAAGTACAATTAGGAAAACAAAAAGTCAACTCCATGTATCTCAGCAGAGCCATAAGTTCTACTCCTCTTTGGACTTTAGTCAGCTAATGTTTTATGTAGTACAACAGGTAAAATCTTAAGTTGCCTCATTTTACATATGTACCTGACATTTCCTTCCCAGGTTACAGATTATAAATGTATGTGTACAAATAGTCTTTTGTACAAATAGTCTTCTTAAAAATATATCCTTATCTTCCATTTGTAAGGAGGGAAAGATCTTCATGTTCAAATCTGATATTGAAATTTCTTTATCAACTTGAAACCACAGGAACTAACGTCTCATTTTAAATTTATACTAGAAAAAAACTTTATGATAACTGGAGATGCTGTCAAACTAGTTTCCAAGCAATTGAATAGCAAAGAAAACCAAAAATAAGAATAGAACCACATCCAACAGATATTTTTAAAGAACTGAGAAAATTGGTCTTATGGAAAGAATTGGTCTGAAGTCTTACTCAAAGGTTTGGTTGAAAGATATTAACTGACATTTCTTGAGCATTTACAATGTTATAGGCACAGTTCAAAGTGCTTTGTGTGTTAACACTCTTATTCCTCTAAATTCAATGAGATTAATACTATGGTTATCATTCCCATTTTACAGGTAGGGAAACTGAGGCATGGAGCAGCTGAGTATCTTTGCTCCAGATCATATAACTAGGAAGTGTTAGAGCTGGGATTCATACACAATTATGTGGTCTGGCTCCAAAGGCCACATGCTTACCCCAAACTGTACTGCCAGAGGACTATTTTGGCCATCTGGCAAATAAATATCTCAGATTTGTTTTATGTCATTATAGTTTTTTTTTCCCCCTTTAGATGATCAAACTCACCTTAATTCTCCTTCAAAATTTCCTTAATAGTCTTGTATTCAACTCCTGGTACTAAATTTTTTAAAATGAATAATGTTCCTGGTTCTAATTAACTGATGAAAACTTATGCAGCCATTAAAAATGATGATTTTACAAAGAGTTTTAATAACATGGAAGAATACTTAGAAAATAAAGTAGCAGGAGGTAAATTTGTAAAAAGCCAAGCTCTATTCCCTCCCCCTCCAAAAAAAAATGTAGCTTTCATTGGCTAGGACAATTAAGAATGATTTCTTGTTTATTTTTCTTAATTTTCTATATAATTTAATACTTTTATAGTCCAAAAAATGAAGTAGACTTCATTTTTTAAGAGGCCAATCAGAGCCTTTCATTACAAAAGCATAGCTTGCAGCACTTGGTGATGATCTTAGTGTATCATTTAGAATCATTTCCACGGAGCCTGTGCTATATGAGTGAGATGGCACAGTTCAGACCTGCACTGCTGTATGTGGCTATTTAATTTTAAACTAATTAAAATAAAATAAAATTTAAAATTCAGTTCCTCAGTCACATTAGCCTCATTTCAAGTGCTCAGTAGCCACCTGTGGCTAGGTGACATCTTTTCCAGCATCACAGAAAATTCTATTGCGCAGCACTGGTTTAGAAGAAAGAACACAGAATCTGGAGCCAGAAGACTTGGAATCAGGTCCTCTTACGAGATGATACTTGCTGTGTGACCTGGGGCAATTTTCTCAAGCTCTCTAAGCCTATTTCCCCACAGGCAAATTCGGAACAATGATAATACCATTTACCACACATGTAAATTGGGAAGGTTAAATAAGAGAATGCAGGTGACAGTTCTCTGAAAACTACAGTGTAGTTTACCAGGTGGATAGACGTAGCTTCCCAAGTCCCCCAGTGTGAAGTTAATCTAGCTCTTCGTAGACTGATTCCAAACCCATGAATGCTTCATACCAAGAATTTTGCCTGAATGGCGCCATAAAAATCAGATTTACTATAGTTCCTAGACCAAGTCCGTGGCAGTGTGGACATTCCATTTCTTCCTTGTAAAAAGCTTCAGTACACGGCTTTGTATTTGTCTTATAAATATAACACCTCCTTTAATAATTTAAAGTCTTCACTGTAAACACATGGCTCTAGTTCCATTTCTGCAATGAAAAAGAATGCCTTAAAATAAGTAGAACAGAAATAAAAATAAATAGAATAGAAAAAGGCTGTGTTCAAAGAAATCAATGAGGTTTGTAAAATGCTATATAATAACGAAGGGAAATCAATCTAAGTTGACAGTGCAGGCATTAGGCAAAAGATCTTGCCATTTGCTGCAAGAGCATGAGGTTTTCACCAACGATGACAGCAGGTTCTCTTAAACTTCAATGCTGTTGGGGTACCAATGAAGCGGAAATACTTGCTCATTCTGGTATTTTTTTTTCCCCAGAGTCACTTCTGGTTTTTTCTGCAAGACAACTTGACTCTCTTAGATTAGTTTAGGTCTGCCGCATTTCCAAATCGCCTCCATCCTATTTCTCCTTTAACCACCCGATAGCCTATTAAAAAAGAGTGCACCGTGCAAGGTGCAAGAAAACAGGAGTCAACTCCAGCTGCCGGTGGTGTCGGTCCCCCACTCACGCTCCCTTCTGCCTCCCCAGGTCCCAAGCCGTGGGTGCCTAAGACGTTATGACCGCAGAGGACTCCAGCGCAGCCATGAGCAGCGACGCGGCCGCGAGCTCGCAGGCGCCCGAGGGCGTGGCGGGCGCGCCCAACGAGGCGGCGCTGCGGGCGCTGATGGCGCGCACGGGCTACAGCCTGGCGCAGGAGAACGGGCAGCGCAAGTACGGCGGCCCGCCGCCCGGCTGGGAGGGCCCGCGCCCGCAGCGCGGCTGCGAGGTCTTCGTGGGCAAGATCCCGCGCGACGTGTACGAGGACGAGCTGGTGCCCGTGTTCGAGGCGGTGGGCCGCATCTACGAGCTGCGCCTCATGATGGACTTCGACGGCAAGAACCGCGGCTACGCCTTCGTCACCTACTGCCACAAGCTCGAGGCCAAGCGCGCCGTGCGCGAGCTCAACAACCACGAGATCCGCCCGGGCCGCCTGCTCGGAGTGTGCTGCAGCGTGGACAACTGCCGCCTCTTCATCGGTGGCATCCCCAAGATGAAGAAGCGCGAGGAGATCCTGGAGGAGATCGCCAAGGTCACCGAGGGCGTGCTCGACGTGATCGTCTACGCCAGCGCGGCCGACAAGATGAAGAATCGCGGCTTCGCCTTCGTGGAGTACGAGAGCCACCGCGCCGCCGCCATGGCTCGCCGCAAGCTCATGCCCGGCCGCATCCAGCTGTGGGGCCACCAGATCGCCGTGGACTGGGCCGAGCCCGAGATCGACGTGGATGAGGACGTGATGGAGACTGTGAAGATCCTCTACGTGCGCAACCTCATGATCGAGACCACCGAGGACACCATCCGGAAGAGCTTCGGTCAGTTCAATCCGGGCTGTGTGGAGCGCGTCAAGAAGATCCGCGACTACGCCTTCGTGCACTTCGCCAGCCGCGAGGACGCCGTGCGCGCCATGAACAGCCTCAACGGCACCGAGCTGGAGGGCTCGTGCCTGGAGGTCACGCTGGCCAAGCCGGTGGACAAGGAGCAGTACTCGCGCTACCAGAAGGCGGCCAAGGGCGGCGGCGCGGCCGAGGTGGCGGCGCCGCAGCCCGGCTACGTGTACTCCTGCGACCCCTACACGCTGGCCTACTACGGCTACCCCTACAACGCGCTCGTCGGGCCCAACAGGGACTACTTCGTGAAAGGTTAGTGGGGCTCTTCTCCGGGGCGGGACCCTCGGGAGCCCGCCTCCCGGGCAGGGCGTCCGCGGCGTGCCAGTGTCTGGGCGGTAAGGTGCCGAGCTGGCGGGCGCTGAGCTGCTCCTTTGGGTTTCTGTCCTGGGTTTCGTTCTTTGCTAGCACTTCAGGCAGTCCCTTCTGTAGCACTGAAGGAAGTACAGATCATTCTGGGGTGAGCGGTAAAATCATGGGGTATGCAAGCTCTTGCATTCTGCCTTGCCGGGGTTAGTCGGACAGTCTCTTGGCACTTAGCTTAAAACCTGGTTGTGATATTAAATCTTAAGGTGGGAGCAATGTTTTTTCTTTTTGTTTTTTATAAACATTGAGTAGGATATAATGAGACCAAGCATTACACTGGAAAATAAGATACCTAGGTTCTGGGTCCTGCTCTTTGGTTAACTGGGTTTGTGGCTTTTGTCAGTCACTTTATCATCCCCTGGCCTGTTTTCTCAAGCACAAAACGTGAAAGGTAGACTAGCTGATCCCCTTCCAGATCTAACTTTGTTACAGTCTATAACTGTTTGCCTTTGCTGAAATTGTAAATACAGTCTTAGGAACTCACCTGGTGAGTTTGCACTAAGGAACTCTTGGACTATGCAGATATACTTAGGGTGCAAATCTAGGCTGAAATAGGATGTGTTTACCAGCCCAGTAAAGGTGTAGCCACCTGCAACTTAGAGTTGGGGCAAACAACCACATGCCACGAGCTGTGAGCCAAGGTCTGCCTCCTCTGCTGTCGCTGTTGGGTGCTCACCATTTTTTGTGTTGTTATTACAAGCAGGCAGCATAAGAGGCCGAGGGCGAGGTGCGGCTGGCAACAGAGCCCCAGGGCCCAGGGGTTCCTACCTTGGGGGATATTCTGCTGGCCGCGGTATATATAGCCGATATCATGAAGGAAAAGGAAAGCAGCAAGAAAAAGGATATGAACTTGTGCCGAATTTGGAAATCTCTACCGTCAATCCAGTTGCCATTAAACCTGGCACAGGTCAGTATAAAACAGATGGAGATGCATCCCTTCACCCTAAACTCCAGCCCTCTGTTTGAAGTGAGTGCAAGCCTTTCTCGGGCTCCTACATCTGCACATGGCCTTCTCTTCTCAGAGGCAGCCAGAGACTGGGCAAAAACAAAGCTGAACTTAAGGGGACGGTCTAGCTCTCACCATATCCGCATCAGAGTTTCTGGCAGTAAGTTTTTCAAATGGATGTCACCAGTTAGGCTTTTTCTGCATCTACAGCCGAGTAAGCAAAGTTGTAGCAGGGGTTGGGATCAGGGGGAAGAACAGAAGAATATGAGGCTTTCTGTATCTTTTAGCTAAAACCTGTCTTTTCCTTACTCAGGCCTGTTTCTACTTCAACCTTCAGAAGCCAGAGGGTGCAGCTATTTATTGCCCATTCTGAGAGCTGCTGGGAAGGGTAGAAAATTCCCCTTCAGGAGCAAACAGCACCATTTGTCCATGGTCTGAGCAAACAAGAATGCCTGGGCACAAGGCAGTGATGCACGATTTTGTAGCTGCCAATTCCCTGAATTCTGATTTCCAGCACTCATTTCCTCTTCCACCGGGGGTCAGTAGATCGGAAGTAGAGATGCTCAAGTATTTCAGGCTAGGGACCTTGAACTTCGCTTTCACCCCAGGCCCCACAAACCAGTTTGCCAATGTTGTTAGTGCCCATGGTCCCCTAATGTAAGGCAGGTCTTCGGATTCAAACCTGCAAAGAACATGAACTCCATTGTGTGAGTCTAGCACAAACTCATTAATAACACACACCACACAAGCGTCCAAACATATGGAAAGTTCAGTCTGTGGGTGATTGGAATGATCCTCCTCTTGACCTCTTCCTGGCTTCACGGAGGGTAGATTGAAGAGCTGTTTAAAGCTCAGCTACTCTGGTTTTCTTCTGGTTGAGACTGTGCACTTCTTCCCCTGGCCGGAGTCAAGGAGCCTATGCATTTGGGACACAGGTTCACATTGGCCTCCTAGGGCTGAAGAGCATTTTCCTCGGAGAGCCCTCTTTTGAAGAATCCAGTGAAGATTTTTTGCCTGTGTAAAAATTATGCAATCTTTACAGTTAAGTGACTCCTTAGACTGTATTTTCTTATAAATGCCATTGGCAGCTGGGCATGCTGGCTCATGCCTGTAGTCCCAGTACTTTAGGAGGCCAAGGCAGGAGGATCGCTTGAGGCCAGGAATCTGAGACATAATTTAAAAAAATAGAGAATTCCCTAATTTCTTAATGGGCAACATAGTAAGACCCCATCTCTATAAAAATTTTTTTAAAAAAATTATCTGAGTGTCGTGATCCACACCTGTAGTCCTAGTTACTTAGGAGGCTGAGGTGGAAGGATCACTTGAGCTCAGGAGATCAAGGCTGCAGTGAGCTGTGATTGTGCCACTGTACTCCAGCCTGGGCAACACAGCGAGACCTTGTCTCTAAAAAGATAAATAAATAAATGCCTTTGAGGCCGGGCGCGGTGGCTCACGCCTGTAATCCTAGCACTTGGGAGGCCGAGGCGGGCGGATTGTTTGAGCTCAGGAGTTCGAGACCAGCCTGAGCAAGAGCGAGACCCCGTCTCTACTAAAAATAGAAAGAAATGATCCGGCCAACTAAAATATATATAGAAAAAAAAAGCCGGGCATGGTGGCGCATGCCTGTAGTCCCAGCTACTCGGGAGGCTGAGGCAGTAGGATCGCTTAAGCCCAGGAGTTTGAGGTTGCTGTGAGCTAGGCTGACGCCACGGCACTCACTCTAGCCTGGGCAACAAAGTGAGACTCTGTCTCAAAAAAATAAATAAATAAATAAATGCCTTTGAGACTGTGAGCGTGTAAAATTGATCCTATAGCTCTGTAGCTCCATAAAACAGAACCTAGATATAGGAACTGTTGCTTCTACTTGTTGGGAAAGGGACCCCTGTTGGTAAGTTGCAATAGCCTAAGGTTTAACAAGAGAAAAGAACTGTTGAATAATCTTTAGCCATTTAAAAATGCATTCTGGGGCCTGAGGGCCAGTGGCCAGAACAGCTCAGAGTCAGTACAGCCCCATGGAGCTCAAACTCACAGCCCTCTCTGGGCCCCATCCCTTTGATTCTGGTTCTGATCATCCAGAAAATTAGAATTTTGTATTTTAGGAGAGACACCAGGGTAGTAGTGCAATATCTAGGCACGAGACCAATAGAAGATACGATTGGAAAGCCAGATAAAAGATTTGGTTAAGATTTTAGATATATTTTATTGTATGGCTGTACCATCGTTTAGCTTACATCCATTTATCTCTTTAGGTTTGACCAAATCAGTGTTTAATAGAATAAATGTACCTACAGTTGTAGAAAAGCCATAAATGAAAGCATTCTTTGTGTATACATTTCGTATTTTTTGCTTATCCTTTCAACACGTACAACAAGCACATACACAAACCCCCCTAAATCAGGGTCAGTATCCTTTTGCTCTCCTTATCAGACATTGACATTTAATAACTTACGTTTTTGAATCTCTGGTTGCAATCAGCCCTTTGGACTTTAGTCACAGAAATTCTTCGAATTGGCGGGTCCCACAAAAAAATAGTCACTGCACTGCTTCACTACTGTGAGCAGACATTAAGAAATTAGGGAATTCTCTATTTTTTTAAATTATGTATTTTTCCTTGAATTGGTAATGTTGAAATCTGAAATACAGGATGAGGAGGATATGCACAGGTCTCTGAGTTCTCAGAATGAAACCCGCAACAGCCTCTGCTTTCTGAAAAGTGGTGAAAGTGGAAAAAGCAGTCAGTCTGGTGATGAGTGAGGCGCGAGAAGGACCGGGTAGACTCAGCCTCACACGTGTGGGGCCTCAAGCCTCTGATCTCTCTTATTCTGAGCCCATTTTCTCAGAGTCCAAGGCCCTTTCTTGCTCAACAGGACATCAAGAATAAGTTTCAAAATGAGCTTTTTCTATAGAAGTAGTAGAAAATGCTGGTGCAGAAGCCTAACTCTAGGCTTCCCTTCCGTGCTAATCGGCTGGGAGCCTCCGTACCCTGTCGTTCCTTTGAGAGACAAGCGGGGAGCTGCCTGCCACCTCCCGTCTCTTCCTTTTGGGGAGCAAGTGCCTGGTGACATGGCTTGTACTAAAAGACCATTAATTAGCACGGAGAGGCCCATGACTGCTAAACTTGGTTTTTAAACATGCATAGAGTGCTTGATGGACTGTTCTTGGTGACTGAAAGTGATTGACTTGTTTTTCCCTCTTTGCTTCTCCTGCAGTAGCCATCCCCGCCATTGGGGCCCAGTATTCCATGTTTCCGGCAGCTCCAGCCCCTAAAATGATTGAAGATGGCAAAATCCACACAGTGGAGCACATGCTAAGCCCTATTGCTGTGCAGCCGGACCCAGCCAGTGCTGCTGCCGCCGCCGCCGCCATCATTCCCGCTGTGTCCACTCCGCCGCCCTTCCAGGTCGAGTTCTCGCCGCGGTCGTTGTCATTTGTGTGTGAGCCTGAGCCTCTTTATCATGGGTGCATTTAGCGTTCAACACTGAGAGTTTACCGTGTGCCGAGCTCTCTGTTAGAGCCATGGGCTTGGGTGACACAGAGCATTTTTAATGTGAATCATGACAGAAAAGAAAATTTTTTAATAATAATTGGACTACCCTAATATTATCATTGTTTTAAGGATGGGAAGCAGTATGAAAAAATGACATGTGTGATTTTTCTTAGTGTCATAATACTGCACAGACCTTTTTTTTTTTAAATGGCACTGGATAACTTCTAGCTCATGTTGTTAAAGAGCTGACATTCAAAGTCCAGGAAGCTCTTTCACATTTTCACATTCCAAATTGCAGCTCCAGGAAGATTTTTTTAAAAATGTGTACCCCCATATATATAAGTGAGTGTGTGTGTTTATATATTTATGTGGGGGGGGAGGGGAGAGAGAGAATATATATACATAGATTAAATGAAATTTTACAAAATCTGCCTATAATCCTGTCCTCCAACCATATCTCCCACTGTTCCCCTATCTCTTCCCAAACTAATCTCACCATTTTGGACCCCTCCCCAACCTTTGTTCAGTGTTCTCTCTTTTTTTTTTGAGACAGAGTCTCACGCTGTTGCCCGGGCTAGAGTGAGTGCCGTGGCGTCAGCCTAGCTCACAGCAACCTCAAACTCCTGGGCTTAAGCAATCCTGCCTCAGCCTCCCGACTAGCTGGGACTACAGGCATGTGCCACCATGCCTGGCTAGTTTTTCTATTTTTATTAGAGCCGGGGTCTCACTCTCGTTCAGGCTGGTCTTGAACTCCTGAGCTCAAGCAATCCTCCCACCTTGGCCTCCCAGAGTGCTAGGAATACAAGCGTGAGCCACTACGCCCAGCCCACAGTGTTCTCTTAACTATGGTTTCTTCAGTCTCACCTCTTCACAGAATCTTTCCCCACCCACCGGGCCTAGAGAATCTTCTCTCCTGTACTTCTCATTACTACGTTATTACTTAGCTTTTGGCTGCCAATGTTTTCTCTCTCCCCAGTTAAAATGAAGCTCCTCCAGCCTAAAGGCTATCTCAGGTTTCTTTGTATCTTTAGTGCATAGCACATAGGCAGCACGTCTGTTTAACAGAAAAAACAATCTTGTTTTAAAGCTATTCTCTGTGAGGCAGAGAATAACGAACATCAATCACAGATATAATCAGGCCCATGGGGCTCTCATCCAGTCGACTGAGAATTATCTAGGGCGTGTGTTTAAAAAAACAGAGATTCTTAGACTCAAACCCCTGAAGGTTTCAATTCAGTTGACCTGGGCTGGGGTTCTAGAATTGATATTTTGTACACGTTCCTCAGTGATTTGGAAACAGAGCCAGGCTTGTGACCCTCCTCAGCAGGGTGCTGTTTACTTGCCTTTGCCGACTCTGAACGTTCGTCTTGACTGCATCGTTCACAGAGGGTCAGGCTGCTTGAAGTTTATCCACCCATCAGTGTGTCCTCACGTGTTCTTTAACTCGGACCTCCCAAAGACAAAATAAGGGCTGGGTTGTAGATGGCTCACTGCCGAGTGACAGCTCGGTGCGGTTACTACTTGTGGACTGACTGTGAATATCTGTGGTAACTTGCAAGCAATACTTAGTGGTATCCGACAATAATTTCTAATTCTTCTTTACTAAGAACTCATGAACACTCGTCTTTGGTAAGTGGTGTCAGTTCTGGTCAGGTGCAAATTCCAGGCCCCGTGCTGATGTTCTGGGCCCCACACGATTCCTGTCTCGTATCAGTCTGCACTGGAAGTTGCCGTGGGGTCCTTGTTCACGGTCTTTGCTTCGGAATTTGCTCAAAGTACAATCCATTGATTCCCATGGAGATTTTTTCCTCCTCTAGCAAATTCTGCAGAATGCCTAGAGCTCTTACTTTTTAACCTGAGAATGGCTTCTTTGGGCGTGTGGGGCCTTGGTGCTCTCTCTCTGGAATCTCAGTACTCTGTGTCCTCATCTGAGGTCTTTACCCCGGGTTCTCTGACGGGTTCTGCCTTCCACCTCTTTTGAATTCTCTTCCAAATTGCGGCAGAGGAAGGAGGATTTTAAGCACTACTGACTGACAAAAAGAACACCTTTCTGAGCAGGAGTCACTGGAAACTGATCTCCCAGTGTGGCTTTCAGAACCTACCCGTGGGGTCCCTTTGGCCGTCCTCCCCTGCCTTGCAGGTGCTCAGGGGTATTCCTCTTTATATCAAAAATTTCACGTAGCCTTTGCAAGCAATAAAAAAGTATTTGTTGGTTTAGACTTAATTACATCTTCAAACTAATCTCTCATACTTTTCTCAGTGTTCACAACAAATCTATGGGGTAGGTAGAGCAAGGATAAGCATTCCTCTCTGACAGCAGGGAAAACCCCAGGGAACCATCACCTTAATTGGAAGTTAAAGATGTCAAGTGCATAAATGCTTTCTCCACTACCACTATGGCATTTTTCTTTAGTCCTTGTCTTTGATGAAGCTGTACTACTGCACTTGTACATTGGTACATATCCACGGGGGACACATTCCAAGACCCCTAGTGGATGCCTGAAACCACAGATGATACCAAACCCTAAATATATACAAATTTCTTTTTCCTTCTCCACAATTACAGGGATAGAAGATTTCCTTCTTACTGTAGATTTTACCAACCTAGGCATACTTTTTTTTTTCTACTAAGTCAAGAAGTTTCACTTTTTCACTTGAAGGAAGCACTTTATGGCTTCTCTTTGACATATCCAAATTGCCAGCCTCACTTCGCTTGTGCTTTGAGGCAAGTGTTAAGTACAATAAGGGTGATTTGAACACAAGCACTGCGATACTGTGACAGTCGATCTAATACCTGAGGCGGCCACCAAGTGAGTCACAGGCGGGGTGCAGACAGCGCAGTACGCTGGGCAAAGGACCGATTCACTTACAGGGCAGGAGAGGGACGAGATGTCATTGTGTTACTCAGAATGGCGTAATATTTAAAACTTGTGAATTGTTTATTTTTGGAGTTTTCCATTAATATTTTCAGATCCATCATTGACTGCAGGTAACTGAAACTTCAGAGAGCAAAATGGTGGGTACGGGGGGGACTTACTGTACCTCGTCTGGCTCTTTACAGAAGTGCTTTCCCGTGTGGAGTCATTCTGCAGATAAGACAATTAAGCCTCAGGGAGGTGACAGAACTGCCTTAGAGCCACATGGCTGGTCAGGGGCAGAATTGGGACCGGAAGATCAGATGCCTGATCTATGCTCTGTCTTTACACCACAGTGAATGCCACCCGAAAAGGGACATCACAGGTACTGAAAAGAGAAGCCGTGAGTTCAGTGATTTCAGGCTGAGAGCTGGTGCACATTTGTGTGCATGACCTGGTGTCGGGGTGAGCAGCCTGGGCCCAGGTGTGGTTGGTGCTGGACTGCAGCACATGGCAAAGTTTCTCTCAGGTGTCACCTTCCCTGTGATTTCCTCCCTTTGGTCATTTGTTATTAAACCTGTGTCCACACACATGGAAAAGATGGCTTGTGTCTTTCTGTGAACCACAGTCTTCCGAGTTCTAAGCTCCTCTCCCAGGTTGTAAGGGGCCGCTAATGAAATATGCGTTGGATAGTGTCGCAGAAGGCAAGACAGCCTAGGGCTGGAGGTGTGGGCTCCAGGGTCCACACTCCATTGCTTAAAAGCTGCCTCACTCTGTGCGAGCCATTTAACACATCCACACTTCTCTGTGTCATCACGGCACTGACTTCACTGGTGGCTGTGATGATTCCGTCATCTCATACAAATAAGGCACTTGCTGCCGGGCAGGCATTAGTCTCTCAGTCATTATTAGTTGTTCTGATTGTCATTCGTGTAATTACTATTTTGATTACAGTTGAAAAAGTACTCTTAGCTTAGAAGTTCCTTTGAAGAGAATTTTGTGGTTCTAATTTGCAGATTTTGTAAGAGAAATGGGAACTAATTTCTTTATAAAAATCCAAGAAGAATTAATTTTACTAATTCCCCATTTCATATATCCTGAATTGTTTATTTTGAAGATGTATTAAGGCACAGACACAGAAAGGCAGGGTGTCCTGTGGAACATAAGGTGCGCCAGATATTTTGTTCAATGGATTTTTATTAATATTTTATCCAAAATCCTTTTTCCATAAAGCAGCTTGCAGAACTAGCTCCATGGCAAGCACTGTGGGGAGGACTGACCACAGTCTTCTCACTGGTGCTCCTGTTGGTCTGCAAACGTAGCATATTGCACTTTCCGGTAGACACAGGGAAGTAGCGTGGACTTCTACAGAGCCAGTGGTGGCCGTCCGCAGTTGCGGCAGCTTCACTTAGCTTGTCCTTCCCTTCCCCACTTCTTCCTCCCTCAGGACTTCTCCTCATCCTTCAAAACCCAGCTCAAATGTCCCTACTTCTGAGATGCTTTCTCCAGCTCCCCAAGTTATGTGGTTCCTTCTCTAAGCTTCTACAACAATTTGTGTATTTGGTGGTGTCATATCTTCTGTGGGAGATGGTGGAAACCAGCACAATGGCTGAAAATTGTGTGTGGTCCCAGCTTTTAAGGTCACAGCTTAAGAAGCTGCCCCTCTGGAGACCAGTATACTCTGTTGCATGACATTAGCACCGTCTTCTCTCCTGTCTGTCTTTGAAACAGACTGCGTTTCGTCAGGTGAGTATGAGTTGAGGCAGCTGGCATATATAGGGGCCATGTTTTAGGAAAAATATTTATTTTTAGTAGATTCTCAATTCCCTTCTCTAGCTCACTCTGAGGCATAGACCGATTGAGCGGAATGAAGGGTGGAAGATTCAGAGTAGAGCTCAAGGAAGGCCCTCCTTATCCACAGCTTCTGCCCCTGTGGATTCAACAATTGTGGCTTGAAAATATTTGAAAAAATAAAAACAATAAAAGTAACAATACAACAATAAAAAATAACACAAATAAAAATACCCTATAACTTTTATATGTATAGTGTTTACATTGTATTAGGTATTATAAGAAACCTAGAGATGATTCAAAGTATACATGGGTTATGTGCGTAGGGTACGTGCGGACACTGTCTGTTCTCATGAGGGGTTGAGCACCGAGGACACCGGGACCCACAGGGGTGCGGGCGCCCAGCTCACCCAGCTCGCATGCCCTGAATCTGAGGATGCAACTCCACCCCACCTCTTTCCTGTCTCTTACCCTAGGACATCTCACTCCTCACGCTAGTTGTCATTCATGTGCACGTCTGCCTTCCTGTCCTGAGAATGGACATCCTGGCCTCCATTCCCTGGGAGATGCTGGGTGAGTGAACGTGTTCAGGAAGGATTCTCTCTGTCTTCCCTCCTCAGGGCCGCCCAATAACTCCAGTCTACACAGTGGCTCCCAACGTTCAGAGAATTCCCGCTGCCGGGATCTACGGGGCCAGTTACGTCCCATTTGCTGCTCCGGCCACAGCCACGCTGGCCACACTACAGAAGAACGCGGCCGCCGCCGTGTACGGAGGCTACGCTGGCTACATACCTCAGGCCTTCCCTGCTGCTGCTATTCAGGTCCCCATCCCCGACGTCTACCAGACATACTGAGCGTGGTGACAAGAGCCAAGACGAACCGCAGAAACACCGCTGAAGGAATGCTTTCCTATTTATGAAGAAAGAACGTGTTGGATTAGCACATATATGCAACCTGAAAGTGAAGAATGCTATGAAATCTCATACTGGAATATTTTATATACATGAAGTTTTCACTAGTTTTTTAAGACTATTTTCAATTTAGCAGGCCTGTGTTCATACATTTCTAAGAGACTTGCAATGGCTCGTGCCTTGATACCATCTTTTAAAAATTTGTATGCCGTACTACATTTGTATAGAGGTTTTTGTTGTTTTTTTTTTAAGGATATATTTTCAGTATGAAGGTTATTTTCTTAACTTCTGCACTCCAGAGATTTCTATTTTGTAGTACCTTCAATAATATATCAACTATATATTAAAAAAGCACACTTGAGCAGCTAGGGAACTATTTTGAAAAATATATTCAATATTTAAAGGTACAAACAATAGTGCTTTAAAATACTACATAAAACATTATTTTAAAGGTTATACTGAAAAGTGCAATTTTAAAATGAGTAAAACCTCTCTATTTCCACTGGCATTAAGGGTTGACGGTGTTACTATGTGTTAGCCATGGCGGTTCTGATTTTTAAAAGAAATTAAACACTCAGTCTCTCCTTAAGCCAACATTGAAAAGACTTGTCATACTTCTTGAGTCCAAACACTGGAAAGCGCTCACCTGCCACCATTGCCCTGGGCTTATTCTCCGTGTGCCTTGACCCTTAAAAATGCCTCACCACCTCCATCTCTCACCATCTCCCCTCCGCCCCAAATCCCCAAACTGGCCCCAGTGTTTGGCAATCTAGGACAAAGGAATAACTGTGGTAGAGAGAACAGCTGATGGATTTTATACTACTACTCCTTGGGTTTTTGCTGGGGTTTTTTGTTTTCTTGTGGGTTTTGTTGTTTGTTTTGGTGGGGAGGTTTTATCTTCGATGTGTGCCATTTTCAATAGCAGAGTAAGCACAAGGTTTTAATGGGTTTGGGTAAGACATCTTTGCATAGCCTATTCAATTGCCCAATATAAAATTTTAATTCCTGTTCTAATGCTTTAATTCTTTTTTTTTTTTTTTTTTTTTTTTTTTTTTTGAGACAGGGTCTCGCTTTGTTGCCCGGGCTAGAGTGAGTGCCGTGGCGTCAGCCTAGCTCCAAGCAACCTCAAACTCCTGGGCTCAAGCGATCCTCCTGCCTCAGCCTCCCGAGTAGCTGGGACTACAGGCATGCGCCACCATGCCCAGCTAATTTTTTCTATATATATTTTAGTTGGCCAGATAATTTCTTTCTATTTTTAGTAGAGACGGGGGTCTCGCTCTTTCTCAGGCTGGTCTCGAACTCCTGACCTTGAGCGATCCACCCGCGTTGGCCTCCCAGAGTGCTAGGATTACAGGCGTGAGCCACCACGCCCGGCCTCTTTTATTCATTTTTGAAGTATGAGTTTGCAGGGGCAAAGAATGCATGTTATTGCAGACAACACCCCCAAAGGCTGTCATCAGCAAAGACTTCTGCTTCTAGTTGCCTTATCATGTTTCATGCAAAATGTCTGTCCTCAAGGGTATTGGAAGCATTATGTTCATAGAATGGGGCTTTCCTCTGTTGCTGTGCACGTGGCAGGTGTACTGAATTGGGGTGTGCACCTCCAGGAGGAGGAGAGACCTATAAGAGTTAAAAGATAGTTTGTAAATATCTCCTAATGCTTGTTTTTAGTCCTTTTGTGTTGTAGAACTTCATGGTATGTAGTTTAATGCAAAATGATACCATTTTATTTCAATGTTATTAAAGAGGTTTGTTTTATTAGGAAATAAATGTATTGTTGCAGTGTTTTGTGCCTGTTTAAAGGCTTCTGTTTAGCAGAGTGAATGTAAAATACAGTAAAATGTTAAGATTGTCATCTACTTTATGAAATATATATCAACTTGGAATTTTTTTTAAAGGCTCAATCAAGGAAGTGAGGTGTGCAATAAGGTAGCAGATATGGAATTGTGCTTTTATGTCATGTTAGAGAGCCATAAAACCTTTCCACCCACTGGTTTGTTGGGTTTTTTTTGTTTGTTTTTTTTTTTTTTTTTTTTTTTTTGATGGTGGAATTCTTACTTGTGGATTAATAATAGGATCATGGCCTTAGCCAATACTTTTGTTTTGTTTTGTTTTAAATTAAGAGATCCCCAAATGCCTTTTCCCCCCTCATCTAGGGATGAGAGATGAGTTTTTATATATAAGCAATATTTATTTAACTATTCTATAAAATTATTGAGTGCCTGCTAAGGCCTTTAGACATTTCTAACATTCCCTTCCATCATTCTTAAATGACATAAAGTAATTTTGCAATGTTCCTGATCATGTGCCCAGCCAGCTGCACCCAAACCTGAGTCTGCTGGAATGAGTAATTCAACAAAATGTCTTTTGGGTCCGATCCTCATCCTTTGGCTGTGTGAAAGAAGGATTGTCACAAAAGTTCACCGGATGAAACTCTGACCCGGTTGTCTACTGTATTTTACATGTGCCTGTAAATTATTTTCAAGAAAGAAAGAAAATGGTATTTTAACATGACAACTACCAAACTACCTTATAAACAATTGTTGGTGATACAGCCAGTGAAGTATCAGTGAGCCTGGTGTCTGTGGACTTGTCTGTCCCTGCTGTTTCAGAACCATTTCATGTACACTACTGAGGTAAGTTTATAACTTGAAATGTGAACTTTTTTTTTTTTTTTTTAGGGTTAAGAACAAACTATATAAACGTACAAAAAAAAGTTTTAGAGTTCTATTTTCAGACATGCTAGTAGTTCAGTTATCTTTAGCTGCTTTGTATTTGAAAAGCTTTTATGTAGACGTGCTCCATTTACAGTACATTCATAGGATGTATGTAGAAAATAAAGCTTTCTTCAAAGCAATTTCAAGACCTTATTTTAAATTGTGTTTTCTTTATACTGATTTATTTTTTTTTCTAGCAAAATTAACAAAACCCTTATAGCACAGAAGGGATCAAGTAATTCAGTATTTTCAGTTGGGGAAATTGGCAAGTTATAGCCATGTGTTTGGCTTGGAATTACCCTTGAAGTTGAGTTGCATAGTTGAATGATCAGTATCCTCGAACTTCAGCTCCTTGAAACATGACTCGGCATCTGGATTGGAACAGGACGTGGCAAAGCCCGTCACTGCTCTCAGTGCTGAAGTTCGTTTATGATTCCCAAAGCTTTACACTCAGAGCTCTAAATGGAGGCAGCTGATGTGACATTGAGTTTTTTGGTGGTCTCATGAATGTGCTCGGGTGACCTTGATGTTGGTCACTGCATTTGAAGCCAAAGCTGCCTTGTTTCTCCTTTTCACAGTGCACAGCAAGGTTAATAGAACACTTCCCTTTTCTCTAGCGATCACTAACTTCAGACAGTATGTATCAGCAAAGTCAATCAAATGATAGGAGGGAAGGTGGTAGGTTGTCAAGGTGGTAGGAGTTACTTTTAAAAATTGTTCCATTTAGGTTTGCCCATGAGTAAGAATTTTACCTTCCTAACTTTGAACCTGGGTTATGACCTGAGAAACGTCCATTTCTCAGAATTCTAACTTCCTGTTTCCTCTTAAAATGGATAAAGAGCTTTTTAGAGCCAGAATAGGCTGGGAAACCTCCCAAAATGACAGATCATTAGGCATTGTTTTTAAGGGCAACAAGATCTGCCGATTTCTTCTTATTTTAAGAGAAAAGTACAGATGCCCTTCAAGTTGCTGAATCACATTCAGAGTTAGATTTATCTCATTAGAAAAAGAATTAACAGTCATACCAATCTCGTATCTCTCCTGGGTCTCAGGCTTTGCTCCAGGTGCCGCAGCAACAGAATGAACAGAATTGTGCATGTATGGCTTACATTATAGTGGGAGGACAGACAGAATGAGGAGGTCAGTAGTATGACAAGTGAGGCTAAATGCCATCATCCTGAGATTGACGAGGCTCCTTGGCTTCCGCCGTCTGATGTGGGCCTCACGGGAACTCAGCGGTGTAAGCACAGCAGATGGGTGACTGGCCAAGGTCACACAGTTGGTGAGAACCAGGACTGAAGTCTGCACCCAGACTCCAAGCCCCAGAGCCTTCCTAGCAGTACACGGCCCCTGGAAATGGGTAAATAGAGCAGAATAAGAACATCGAATAAGAAAAGAAAAGCCTTTCAAAGAGTATAGTCTCTTTTCTGTTGGCTTTTGGCGTGTTTTTATATGTAACTTAGGGAGTGGAAAGAATGGCTGAAAATGCCTCCTCTCAGCCTGGAGACAGCAGCTGTAAGTAGGGCTGGTAAAAATGTGTACGCTGCTAGTTTTAGGAATTCTAACTGCAAGGCCGTCCCCAGCGCTATGAAGGAGGCAACGAACTAGTGTCAGAATCCTTCTGATTCTTCACTAGAGTAGATGCCCGATTTTTTTATTCCAAAAATATGTTATGACAACATAACAAAGCACTTATTTAGTTGAAAGAACAATTAGAAAACCTAATGTTTCTTAAACATTGCCTCAATTTTTACATGATATTTTCTTTATTATAAAATATTCTGGGGACTTAGCTTTTATATTGGTTTTGGGTTTTGTTTTTTTTTTTAATCATATGAAGTTTGACATTTTGGCCTGGCCATTTTAACAAAATGACATTTTGACACCATGACCCTAAGAAAAATACATCCTCAACTTTTTTTTTGTTTTTGTTTTTCTTTTCATTTTTACATGGAGAGAATCTTCAACTTTTTAAAAAAATTACTAAGTTGACACATTTGTACTTACCTTATCCTACCTCTTCCTTGACACAGTCCCCATTTTTGAACCCCCAAGGTCAAACATAGGATTAGGTTTAAATAATGTTTTGCATTAAAAAAAAGTTGCAAAATGTTTTGCTTCAGTTCCGAGGTCTAAGCTACCAGACTGGTTATAGCCTTTTCTTTTTCCTCCTTTTGTTTATTAGTCTTCCCTTTCTAGATGCTCAGTATTCCTGTTTTCTAAGCCCTTATGCTAATAAACCTGGGGGAAAAATGTGATTACCCAAACACTTACCTCTATGAGCAAGCCCCATGGCCTAGTAAACAGTCAGAACGCCTGGGGAGAAACCTGGGCTTTGCTACTTACCAGTCATTTGACCTTGGAAAAGACTCCTTGCCTCTTTGTGCACCAGTTTCTAAACTGGTAAAATAGAGGTAATAATTCTGACCTCACAAGGTCATTGTGAAAATCTGATGAGTTAATGAATCTTTAAAAGCCTGGTACGTTGTAGGCACTCTTCTAGAAAGTTATTTCCTTTCCCTTCCACTTTTAAAACTGTGATGAGAATGCTTTCCTCCATGTCAATTCCACCAAGCCTTTCCATCTTAAGCCTTTTTATTCTTTTATTCACCCATTTATTCAATAAACATTGATGAGGGCCAACTATGTGCTGGGATAATAGGGGGCACGGGAGAAACAACAGTCAACAAAAGTGACCCTCTCTGCCTTCTGGAAACTCCCAGGCACGATAGGACAGTGTTTCATGGGAGGGGCTCCCACCCGGGCCTGGGCAGGGAGTTCACGAAGCTTTGGGGAGGACCTGGCCTCTGCGCAGAGATCTGCAGAGTGCGTGGGAGTTAGGGCAGATGAGCAGGGAGGAAACAAGAGGAAAGGCCCAGGCCCAGAGGAAAAACAGTCATGCCCCTGAAAGCAGGTCAGGGTGCCTCACAGGAGAAGGAGAAAGGGTGTGAAGCAGCTCAGCCTTTGCTCCATTCAGCGTCAAACATGGTTCATGGCCCTGCATTAACTGCGGAAGGAAGAGGTTCAGTCCCTACTACAAGGAAGATGGGAGCCAATACTCAAGTGGGAAGAACCCCAAATCATCCATTCTTCCTTAGGACTTTCAAAAACTGGTGGGGCCCTGCACTGACTCCCACCTCTGGAGATGACAGTCTTTAGCACAGTGGGTCTGGGGCTCCCCTAGTGGAAAGCTTCCCCCCTGCTGCCTCCCTGGCCCCAGGGGTGCCTGTCAACACTGATCTCGCCCAGGAGAGTTTGTAGGGTTGCCCACCCCGTCCTTCCTCAGGTCCAGGTCCCAGCCTCTGGAACCTTCTACCCTTTCCTCTCTGGGGTTAGCAGCTGCATGTGCCTGCCAGCGTGTCCCCACTGTCCCTAGGTAAACCCCCCTTGGGACAGGCATGCAGCCTTCTCAGCAAAGGTGATGGGGGCCTACAGTTCTCCAGATGACTGTGAGGGTGGAGGAGGGTCCCAGATAAAATCTTCAGAGACGCATTGGCTTCCGCAGTAGGACCATATTTCCAAGCCACTCTGTTCTGCACACTATACCCACAAACAACAGCAACACCAAACCCTGCGTGTGCAAGAAATATGATCTTTGCTGAGCTAATTTTTAGCCACCCTTATTTCTTGGCTTGCTCTACTTTGTTTGTCAAAAAATCTTCATTAATGATTAACCAACCATGAGGTTTAAATAGGCCTTAGTCATTCGGAAGCAGGCAAAGTCACCAAAGCCCAGTTGTTTCTGAGGTGACCTTGCTGGGGTGCTGGGTCAAGACACTTGAGCTTATGATACTATGATAACCTCAGGCCAGGCCGGTGCCATTTTGCTGGGATTTTTCCTCTCCTTTTTCAGGACCTTTCTTCCAAACTGTGGTAGTACCCTGGGATGGTATTATTTCCAACAGCTTCACTGTCCTTACCACCCCAACTCAAATATGCCCATTTGACACCTTCTCAGTCTTCCATAAAGTGCTAGGTGGACTCAGCTAATCTCTCCTTTTCAAATAAGATGCTTCCCCTAAGAAGTGAAATTCTGGAAATGCAACTGATTCTAAATGTGCTCTAGCATTTGTAGAGGGAACCTTTCCAGTATAAGAAAACAACAGCAAAAATAATCCAGTTAGCAGAATTTCCCAATCCTTAAGTGCAAATATCCAAACCATTGAACATTCAGTGAAGGCTGCCTTCAGGGAGCATTTCTTTTTCTTGTTCTTCATTTTCCTTATGTTTGAGAATGATGTTAAAGTCTTAGATGGTGATTGCTCAGCAGAAAGGAAGAGTAATGGCTGACTTACTATATGCCAGTTGAATACTCACTGTACATCAAGTAGTTTACGTGGATGTTTTAAAAACTTCTTATTAAAAGATAACATAGATACAGAATAGTACACATATCATACACAGCATGATGCACGTTTACAAACTGAGCACAGCCGTGTACCCAGCATCCAGATGAGGAATGAGACCAGTATTCCAGAAGCTTCTCTGTGGTTCTTTCCAGTGACCACGTCATCAAGATGAACTGCCATCGTGACTTCTAACAGCACTGGTAGAAGTTTGGGGGTCATTTTTTTCATACATGAGATAACTATTACTAGTGCCACATTTTACAGATGGAAAGCAAGGAGGCAGAAGGAGGTTTAATGACTTGCCCCGGATCACACAGCTGGTCAGTGAGGGGAGGAGCCTGGTTCTGAACTGGGATTAGCTCATTGCAGAGCTGGGGCCGACACCGAGGGGGATTATAATTCACCCATTTTGTAAGGATTTCGAGTCATTTGTTTGTTCTAGAAGTTACACTGATCTCCCAGCAGAGTCACTTCATCATGGAGGTCACTGGAGCAAGTGGAAAGGAAGGACAAAAGGTCACACACGCTGCAGAGCACGGAATACGCACCTTTCGGGAGTCTCCAGGTCCGTAGGATTACCTTTCCGCATTTGTTTTTCCTGGTGCCTCCACCTCTCCTGCACTCCAGCATGCCTTTTATCAAACTCTGCCTTCAGGAAGGACAGGAAGAAACTAATTTTGCACTAAGGCGAGTTATGTGTTTTTCACTAAGGACAAATGTCTTGTCCAATAAACTGAGGAATAAAGCCCCAATTTTGAAATGTAAGACTATAGCCAGTCAAATGAAAAGAATAACTTCAGGGGTCAGGAGGTCCTTCACCTGCCCCACACCATTGTAGGGAGGCCAGCCTAAGAGTCCCGAGTCTCCAGGGGGCCAAATACTCAGACCCTCCGGAGAGTTCGTTGAGCAGTGTTAACAACAAGTGTCTCAGATGTGAGACCTGTTGTGTAAAATGCCGGAAAGACATGCCAGTCAAGGATCGTCAGCTTGTCTTCGAGTAGCATGTCACTGCCCACAGAAGCCGTCCCCGGCTGTCTCACTTGAGCCCCAGGACAGTCCCGTAACACAGTTGCAGAAGGCATTCTTCTCTTCCCATTCACTCATTCCAGAAGTGTTTCTCAAGCTTCTCACACGGGCCAGGCTTTGCAGTGGGGTCTAAAGACAAGATGGTGAGCATGGTCTCCACTTTATCAAAACAGAAGCTGAGGCCTAAAGAGGATAAATAACTTGCCCAAGATCACAGTAATGCTCTAAATAATATTGTGTGACTGTTTACCATGTGCCAAGCTCTGTGCCAAGGACTCTAAATGCAATATCTCAGCAAATCCTCACAATGACTACGAAGTGGTTATTATTTTACCCCCTAATTTCACATATAAGGAAACTGAGAGTCACAGAGAGATTAAATGACTACCCAAAGTCTCACAGCTGTGTGAGTGGAAGAGCCAACATTTGTACACTACTTGGTCTGACTCCAGAAATGAGGGTTTAAGTATTAACTTACAGATTCAACAATTGATGACATCACCAAACCATTTGGAACCTGAATAAAACTCATGTGAGGTTCAACTCTTGTGCAAGTAATATAAGAGCTATATGGTTCTGTAAAATGACTTGGTTGGCTCAGTATAAGCCCTACTTCTTGGGTTAAACAGACATTTCAGTGCATCTCTTACAGAACAGCTCTTTCACCCAAATGTTAAATATATCCATTCAAATGGAACTGGCAAGAAAGCCCCTGGAATTTGAAGTTTCAAAAACATGCAGTGATAGCTTGAGGCTTTAATTTAAACATTCTGTCCTGAATAAAGCAGGAATGCCCCAGAGATGCAAGGGAGATTGGCCCTAGAAGGTCTCACTTTCACTTTTCAGAATGCTCCTCTTCTTCCCTCAAGGTTAGTCCTACCATGGCGATCACACAGGGGAGAATCTGGCTCCTTGTGTCTTAAAGGTCCGGTGAACAGGGACAGCACCCCTATTCCCTGGGGAGCACCAGCAGCACCTAGTACCGTGTTGCGACTTCCAACATGGCTGCTGGCAGCCTCCTCCTGGGTCTCCTGCCTCCATTCTTGCTTCCTTCCCATTCATCCTCCACACTGGACCCCCAGTGATCTTCCTAAAATCAAATCTGAGTGTCACTCACATTAAAAGTCTTCAGGGACATCCCACTGAAAGTTCAAACACTTTAGCTTACAACACATAAGGCCCTTATAAACTGGCCTCTGCATATCTCTCTTGAATTATATCCTCCAATTGCATATAGACAGAACTGGCATTCAGCCGGAATGAGTCAGTGTGGCCTTTCTGGTCGTTTGCTGCTGTGTCCCTCTGACTGACCAGTGCCTCTGCTGGTTACTGAAGGTTGGACTTTGTTCCTTTCACCTGGTTACCATTATCTCTAGTTGTGCCAAATTATTTGCAGTTCCTTCAGAAAGCTCCCTTCCCTCTAGTAGTGCCCACCTTGTTATACCTCATTCATCAAGCATTTATTGAGCACCTACTATATAATAAGCCTTGTGCTAGGCATTCAAGACAGAGAGCTAAAAGTCCTGCCCTCAAGAAGGTGCCGGTCTAGTGAGAACACAGACAACTTAAGAGATAGTTATAAAAAATAAAGTCAGAAAAAAAAAGAGATAGTCATAGGGGTACAATTGTCAGGACAAAATAAATCCTGGGTGCCTAGAGAGCTCAAAGAAGGGGCACATAACCCAGGCTCAGGGTTCAGGGAGCTGTTCCTGGAGGGGGAGATCTAAGCTGGCTTCCAAAGGCTGAGGAGAGGTAGGAGGAATCTAGAAAAAGGGAACGATGGGTCTGTAAAGAACACAAAATAAGTACAGCCTAGAGTGGAGGAGAGCCGGAGCCAGGAAGCTGGAGAGAGACGCAGGGTGTGTGGGGGCGGTGCCGAGTCACCCACTCCCATGTGAGAGTCCATCCTGACCACAGAGGGAGTCAGTGGCTGACTTTCAGCAGGAGAGCGGCTTGATCGGAACTGCACTTTGAAGAGAACGTTCTGGACAGGGCATGCAGAGTAGACCGGAGGGGAGGTGCTGAACAGGGAACCAGTTGGGAGGCTGTTGCAGAAAGCAGGTGAGAGGTGACAGTGGGATGGACTAAAGCCATATGGCCAAGGGACAGGGAATGGACTCAAGAGGTGTTAAGCTGGAGTCAAAAAACGCTGGTGGCTGGTATGTGACAGGGCACCGGGAAGGGAAGGATGACTCCCGAGTTCCTGGCCTGGGCATCAGGTGGCCCGCGGTGCGGGTTCGGGTGCTAACCTTCCCCGGCAGCTGTGCTGGGCACCTGACGTGAATCAGCCCCTTTACCCCTCGTAGCCACTCCGTGAGAGAGCATGATTCTTATGTCCATTTTATAGACTAGGAACCTGAGGCACAGAGAGTTCAAGTCGGTTGCACACGGTCACACAGCTGGTAAGTGACAGAATCAGGATTTAGACCCAGGCAGTCTGACTACAGAATCCGTGCTCTCGATTGGCACCACCGGACTGCAGTGCACTGAAGCGGCGAATCTGGTTGAGCATGTGACAAGTCCAGTCACAGTGGAACATACTGAGACACATGGGGCTTGAGACGCCTGTGGGATCCAAGCCAAGTCCAGAAGACAGTTGGGTACATGGAAGCAGAGTAACACGATGGGTCCGAGAAGGATGACCTATTATAACCTAATGCAGTGTATTTATTGCTTTCAGAAATTTTAAATGAACGTGTCTGTATTTGCCTTACGTCATGGTGCTCTGGGGCCCCCCCACACATGGTGTCGGTGGGACCGCAGGCTCCAGGGAGGGGGATGCCAGCCAGCTGTCCCAGTCATCCCCAGTCAGTCTCTTCTCAGTGCAGACTGGGATAATAGTTCTGAGAGTCAGGTCTCATCAAAAGAGAAAAGGAATTCCTGTTTTGCAACGGTTCTCTTTTCAAGGGCCAGTCTTAAAAACTCAGACCGCTGAATGTTCTCATGACTGCTCAGCAGAGAGCACACGGGTGTCAGCCAGCGCCGGCGCTGACCGGTCAGCGTCGCTCTGACGGTGGGCTCCGTGTCACTCATGAGCGCGCGCACGCGCACACACACACACACACACACACACGCCTAGAAAACCCAAGATAGACTAAAGAAGCATGTCCACTCCACAGAAAGGGAGGAAGAGAAGGCAACATGTAAGAGAAAGGGCAGGAAGTCACTGACAAAAGCTCTGGTCCAGAGTCAAAAAAGTTGGCAAGTGGGTGAGCGTAGATTTTTGAAATATTTTGGTGCAGAGGAACAAGGTAAGATAATCCAAAATCCTTTGTTCAAGGAGACTCAAAGAACACTGCAGCCAGTGTTCCTGTCCCCTCCAGCGCGGCACATAAAAGCAGAGCGATGTTTTGAGGGCAGGTGACTGGAGAGATGTGCCTGAGACAGCACTGCTGTTTCCCGTTATGTTTCCACACACTGCCGCCCCACTCCCCAGCCCCCACCCCAGCGGGAAGGAGAGTAACTAGGGCGACCCAAAGCAAACGTTGCCATGGCCACTCCAGGCAGGGCCTGGTGGAGGGTGTGACAGACTCCAAGGGGCTGTGGTACCAACACCGTCAAATGCCCTGGTGATCTAGATGGAAGATGCAGCCGAACTCCCCACGCCTGGCCACGACAACCACGCACAGATTCACCAGCCATGGACCCCACTGACCAGCACCAGGACCAAGAACAGTCAGGTCAAATGAAACCAGCTCACTGCATCAGAAACCAGCAAGGACCCATCGGCCAAGTTGAAGATGCAGAACTTCTTACCTTAGTTAAATGTATTCCTATTTTATTCTTTTTGATGCTATTGTAAATGGAATTATTAATTTTTGGATTGTTCATTGCTAGTGTATAGAAATATATCTGGGTTTTATATGTTTTTAGTATCCATTTTAACTCGTTTCATTTTTCAGTTTATTCAGAATATGGAAGGGGAAAAGAGGTGCTATTGATTAGGACTCTTTCAGAAACCAACACTTGATATACATACATTTACAGCTAAAGACACAGGTTGGAGATTGGACGGGAAGAGTGTACACACCGCAGAGGAGATGGACCGTGAACAGAACCTTGTAGAACACCAGTGACTCGGAGGCAGTCAGCAGAAGAGATGCCCCTGCGCTTGTGGGAGAAGCCACAGCCAGAGACGCAGGAGGAAAACTATGTGTTTCAGTGATTTATCGCTTCATGAAAATCTACTATAAAGCTTAAAGGCTTAAAACACCAACTAGGCCAAGTCTGCTTTTGCCTGTTTCATGCACCAGGCTGCTCCAGACATTGGACAAAACAGTGTTCCCCAGTATAAAACACATCTGGAGCCCACCAAATTAGATTTCTTCTCTGGTCTTTTAGCCCCAAGATATAAAGGTTCTGAACTAGAGCAGTGGTTTACCAGCAGCGCTCCAGAAAGAAAAAAACCTGATTGCAGCATTTATCAATTTCTGTGGCACAAATACTACCCTCGTGGCTGATTTCAAACTACCAAAGTGCCGACACTGAGTGCAAAGTCGGGAATAGATGTGCGATAGTCCGACGTGCGGCAGCATTTCCCCCACGCAGATACGACAGGCGCAAATGACCTTAAGGGCAGAGATAATGGTGGTGAGTTCTAAGTATTTATTACCTGTGTTTTTAACAGAATTTATTTCATTTTAAGCTTATATAATTTGATTTTTAATAATAGCTGTGTTTAACAATCAGCATGCCAAATTCCTGAATATTAAACAATCAGCTCTCACGAGCCAGCACAAGACAGCTGCAGCCTGGGCTCCTGGAGACTTTAGCTAAGGGACACTTTGAGCTAAGGGACACTTTAGCTAAGGGACACTTTGAATAAGGGACACCAGTCCTTGGATAAGGGGAGGAACAGACCTTCCTCAGACTGACTTCTTATGAAAATCTGAACCAGTCACGGAATCTGCTTCTTCATCAATAAAGTGATATCATAATATTAATCTCTCAAGGTTGTGATAAAGATGCGAGGTGAACATGGAGCATCTGATCCACAGTGTTCAAAATGCTGGTTTAATATTATCCTGCATGCTTTAAGCATGCTTCAGTTTTCTTTGTGCACGGAAAGACAACTAGGAGTGACCCAGGGTAGAACTGGTCCCCCATTAGGCCTGGCCGCTCATTGCACACCCTGCGCAGGCAGGAGCCCAGGGGAGGGGAGGCAGAGAGGCAGACTCTCGGCTCCCCTAGAAGTTGGTGACTCAGTCCGTGAGTGTGTCCCTCCAAGGCCCTCCTGGCTCCCCTAACGTGCCCCGACAGACTGCTCAGAAACCTGACAACTCTGCTCCCCTCTCAATTTCAACTGTTACCTAAAGGGCGCAAGTTTCCCCGAGCACACCACAGGGATCAGCTTATCGGTCAGCCCGAAGGGCAGAGAGCAGGCCCTGGAGAAATGGCACCTGGGACAGGTCTTTGTGGGGCAGAGGGAGGGAGCACTGGGGCAAAGGCTCTGGCGTGGAGCAGGGCCTGCTGGGGACGGTGGGGACGCGAAGGCAGGAAAAGCTACCAGGCCACTGCGAGAGGGAAGGGGCAAGAAGAGACACAGCCAGCTGGGCCCCACCTGCCAGAGCTGTGGGAGCCTCTGATTCCACCTCATCCCGTGAGAGAGCTAACATCCTCTTGGCTTCTCTGTGTCCCCAACAACAAGTGCCAGGGCTACAGCTCATCAGGAAGTAAATGCACAGGGCTGGCACCTGACCCGACTTCAACTGGTTTGTCAGCATTTCACAGCCTTTTTGGAGAGGCCTGTGGATAGATGAGCTGAGAGGTATAATCCTCTCGCCCTGGGAGGCCAGGTGGTTTTTTCCCCCTGTTGTACTGGTCACTTACGAATCAGCAGTTGCAACCTGCCAATCATGTTTTAGATATGAAAATCCAGCATTCTGACAACCCCGCAGAAACAGGGTCTAACTGTAGACCCTGTGGTGGTGGCCAAGAATGTATTGGAAACCTGGCTTTGTGCTCAGCTGGGGGCTCCCTGGGCAAGAACCTAGCTTCCCCAGGCTTCCATTTCCTTCCTGCAAATGGAAGATTATAGTCCCCATCCTGCAAGGTCGTGTGGGAAGGCACATGCAGGTAACCTCTTTGCCCAGTAGTAACGTAGTAGGTGCTTAGTAAGTTGGAATGACTAGGGTTACTACTCCTGCCTGCATGACCTTGGGCAAGTTATTTTATCTTTCTGGGGCTTAGTTTCCTCATTTGTGCACTGTGGGTCAGATGATCTCCAGGCGTCTTCTGGATCTAGCATTCTATTATTCCATGACAAACATGATTCTTTGCCTCAGCTGTGGCCCTGCCTAGCTAAGGAAGAGATTAGGCCATTTGCTTTTGCTGTTGCAATGCTCCGATAGCAAAGACCTTTGACAGCCGAGAAGGCTTGTTCACTCCCTCCCCTTAAACCGAGTTCCAAGGCTGTGGGACAAGGAGCAAACTGGGCTGTTTCTATAAACACAGGATTAGAAATGTGGACAGGGTGCTGAGCAGCAGGACCTGGGTTTATTGAAACCTGCCCAGAAAGGGGCATTGCTAGGATTTGGGCTTCGGTCATGACAGACGTGCCAACATCTGCTAGGGGACCCAGCACCATCTCCTAGGACTCTGCCCCCTAAACAGGCCAGAGGTGGGCAGTGGGGGAGATGGGACAGATCTCCACTTTTGGAAAAAGATTTCCCTCTGGACTCTGGTTGAATGAGGCAAAAGCTCTTCCTTCCAAATGAGTTCCTGTGAATGATTATCAGACGGGGAGGGAGAGAGACGGGGGATGAGGTCAGTGCTGGGGTCTCCTGGTGGGAGGGGTGGAGGTTGAAGGCAGGTGGAACTCCATTAATGCTCTTAGCCCTGCCTGATATTTCAGGTTGTCCTAATGTCCTTAACTGGGGCACATAATGGGTGCGGGTGGAACACCTTGAACACAAAGCAGAGGGAAATTCCTTTCCCGAAGACCTGGTCCCTGGGGCAGGAAGCTAAGTCCAGGCTGGCTCATTCCCGGAATATCTAGCATCAGCCCATCTACATCACAGATATTTTTAAAATAGGAAATCCTAGGTTTATGTGTAGGGCACATTTTCTATAATCCATGTTTTCCCAGAGTCTGATTTGTTTTGGGGCCTCCTCTAATTTCCATTAGCAATTTTCGGATGTCAGTTAAGGAGCTGGTTTCCAGCTGGTAGCAAGCGTTGCTCATTAAGAATATTCACAAGACCCTAGGGCTTTGGATGACAAGTCACAGGGTTTCTCTCACCCTCCCAGCTGGAAGGTCTCTGCTAAATGACAAACTTCCGGAAGTTTTTTCTCCATAGCTTGTACTGGGATAAACTTTCAAGATCTCGTTTCAGTTTTTGTGCTGTCTTTCATTTTGTGGTATGAATTCCCTGCCTACCCTTCAGTGTAAAAGAAGCATCTGTCACAGAAAAGTGGCTCGAGTGGGCAAGGACACCTCCCAGCTCCAACCACTCGCTCCAACCACAGGAGCGACTTCGTGCTCCTCTGTTGCTCTGTCTGCGGCTGGGGCTCGGAGGGGTGAGAGTTTCCCGGGCCTGCAGAGATCATGTGCCCCCACCCAATACCAGCTCACTCACTGGTCCCTCCTGCCACAGCCACACTCTCGTGCTAAATGATGACAACGCATCAGCACAGGAGCACGGCCTTGTAGAATGACGCCCCATTTCTATACGAAGTGTGCCCACGAGGCCTCCAAATGTGGCTCTCACTAACCAGAAGGACACGCATTTGCACAATTCTGTTATCTGGGTAAAAACAAGAGAAGGCAAGTGGATTGGTTTTCCAGGGTTGCCATAACAACATACCACAGACTGGGTGGCTTAGACAATAGGAATTATTCTCTTACAGCTGTGGAGGCTAGAAGTCCAGGGTCAAGGCGTGGGCAGGTTTGGTTTCTTCTGAGGCCCGTTTCCTTGGCTTGCGGATGGCCCTTTTCGGCGAGGACATTCGCGTGGTCTTTTCTCTGTGCACACACCCCCTGATGCCCTGTGTCTTCTGATGAGGACACCAGTCAGATTGGATTGGAGCCCGTCCTCGTGCCTCATGTTAGCTTAGCCACCTCTTTAAAGGTCCCCTCTCTACATACAGTCGCATTCTGAGGCTTCGACATAAGAATTTAGGGAGCATCACACTTCAGCCCCATAACCGTGAGGCTTTCCTGCTTCTTCTTGTAGCTGATGTTAAGGAGGAAGCAGAGGAAGAAGAGGACATAGAGTAGAGTTTCAAAGGGTTATAACATTTCAGAGGGATATAAAAATACGAGAACTATGGTAAGAATGCAAACTAAGAAGAAAAGTTAAAAGAACTGCAACCACCAGGCCTGAAACAGAGGGGCTGGTTTTCTCCTGTTGCAGTCTGGGTGGCAGACTGAGATGCACTCTCCACGCACCTGGGTGTGTGGGGAGATGTTTCTGTGTGTGCCGCCATCGCATTTGCTGTCGTTTGCTGGGTAAAGAGAGGAAATATAACTAAATGCCCAATCCAGCTTAAATGTTAGTCCAAATCAATAGTTTCACTGGTCCCTTTTGGGTCCTGCTCAGGGTTACTTCTGTCGGCTTCTCCTGCTCCCTCTCAGAAGGTGTCTGAGTCCATGGCCCACAGCTCTGTCAGGGGAAGGAGGTACCTTGGCTTTGAGCAGGTCCTTGGGAGGGTGTTTGACCCTGGGGGCAGTGATGCCCTCTGCTGATGTCCACACCTGGCAGAGCTCCTGGCCCGGGCTTCCTCTTTTTTGCCTCCTGACCTCTCACCTCTCACCTCTCACCTTACCGCAGCTCCCTCTGGAGTGAAGGACCCATCAGAGTTCTGCCCACCCTCCCTCTGCCTTCCTGAGGCAGGGGACATCAGGGCTGTCTCCCTGAACCTCAGAGGGGGCCATGGAGTAGCCTCTCTCACTGCCCGGCAGGCCGCCTGCCCTTTGTCCAGCCTCTCCCGGCTGCAGGGCGCGGAGGAGAGCCTGCCTCCAGACTGCGCCTCCGGGAGTCGCCCCAGGGAGTGCAGCCCTGTCCTCTACATGCCCTCGGCTACTCGAGTGGCCTTGCAGAGGGTGTCGGCGCGCACACCTCACGCTTCCCTCCTACTCAGCCTCTGTTCCTGGCCTCTTCTGCCCACAGCACCCAGGACAAGAAGGGGCAGCAAATTCATTCACTTCCTCTGATGGACGATTTCCTTATTCCTGATGTCAGAGTCCAGGCCAAACTTAAATGTAAGCAGAGTTATCTCCTCTATGGTGCAGGAGAAACTCTGTGATCTGGACCAACTGGGAGCTCAAATGATTCAGAAAAATCCTTTCTCTCACCCCAGACCCAGCGCTCAAGTCATTGTCTTGCTGTGAAATCCTATTTTGAACGTCAGAAACTGAACACTGACTCTCTTTCTCTTTGAATTCCTTCAGGAGCCATTCTGGTCACTTCCTCCCCTTCGCCAGAGAAAAAGGTTCCTCCAGCCAGCAGTGACAAATCAAAACAGGAAGGCACATTAACCCCCAGCCACCAGGCCCTTGCAATGGTCTGTGTGCGCCTTGGTGGGCAGGGACAATTCCCCCAAAGCTCTTGCTTCATATCTTTTTTAGAGAGGGGAAAAGGAAGGAAGGAAATTAATATTTCAAAGAGCATAACTAACTGTTCCCTGATTTGCTAGGGTAGAACAAGGAAAACTTAGTTTAAACAGACAGGGAATCAAGTTGACTGAAGAGGAGCTAAAAAGAAAAAAGAAAAAGAAAACGTAAAAAATCGAAATGGAAAATGTTTTGAGTAGTACAAGAGAGGCTGCACGTGTAACCGTACCTGGGATCTGGAAAAAGGAAGGATAAATCATGGCAAAGATGAAGGGATGTAGTCAGAGACTATGCACATCCCTCCTAAATCACACTCCTGTTCTCCTCACCCCGAGAAAGCCCAGAGCCTCTGCCAGAGCCACGCTCCCCGGGCCCAGTGTCTGCCTGCGGTCAGAGGGGCTCGTGAGCCTGAGCTCCTCCTGGGCCATCCTCAGCAGCGCGGCTGCTGTGAGAGCCAGAATATTATGGGGCCAAGAAGTCCTCGGCTCTACAACGGCACCTGTGAAATCCTTCCCAGCAAGGCCACTGCCGCTCGGCAAACTGCGGGAGGCGAGAAGCTTCTGGGAAGAAGAAAATCCAAAAGGCAACAGAGCTTCCTCCACCCCTGGAGATGAGGAAGCTGCAGGAGCTGAAGGGACTTTGGGGCCTGCTTGCTGACTCCATGGAACCTGCTAGACAGGCCTCCTGGGGAAAAGGTGCCTTGTGATAACAGATCCGGCACCTAGCATAGGGCCTGGCAAGTGGCAAGTTGTGAGTCAATGGTGGCTGTTTGCATGACTGCCATTATTTTTAATGAAAACCCAAAAGAAACAATCCAGGAAAGGCAGAGTGGAAAAACCTGCAAGAGGATAGTCTGGTGTATAAAATAAGCAAAAAATCACTGTATATGGCTGTTTTCCTCCTTCTGGGTAAAACCAAGGAGCAAGGGAACAATTCTGAAGTTGCAGTCCATGTTGTCAAAAAAGCAGCATCGTGGGACTAGGATCATCTGGGTTTTTACTGAGAAAATGATGGGGATATTTGACTCCCACACTGTAGGGTAAGGATCAGATGCTGAGGGCCCAGCCCCTCTGCTGCGCTCTGGTGACCCCAGAAAAGTCAGACTCCTCAGGCCGAGTGATTTAGGGCAATGTATGCACAGTACTGAGTGGGAGGACTCTGGGTGAAGCAAAGAATGGAAACTTTCCATTTTTATTGTGGCTTCCTAACTAGTCTGTTTAAATGAACAAAAGGTACAGGAACAAAGCAGACCAGGAGCAGCAGCAGCAGAGTCAGAGAAGTCAGGGACCCGAGAAGTAGAGTTGAGAAAAAAAGACGCTTGTGTTAAAATCATGATCACTATGATTCAGCAGCTCAAGAAATCTTTGCAGTCACCACCTCCCTGTCTGCAGATAAGGAAACCGAGGCTCATAAGATCAGATTCCTTGCACAAGTCCACAGTTAACAAATCTGAATCTCTTGGCTTCAGTTCAGCACTCTTTTCATATCCAGGGATTGGAGAGAAGGCCCTTAGAGGAAGAACCAAGAAGGGGAGGGAAAAAAAAGGTCATTTCTATCCAAGTCCCCAGACCCATGACTGGCTTAGCTGCCAACTTGCAGCTTTGTGAAAGGAAACTCAACTCCAAGAACTGCAGCCAGGAGAAGCCCTGGAGATGGAAGCCAAATGTTAGAACAAGAGGCTAGAGTTGAGCAATGGATGGCAGGAGTCCGGGCACCAGAAGGGGCGCATGCACCTGCCCAGGTGCTGGAGTGTGACGGGCTGGTGCAGGCCCGAGACCCACAGGGGAGATGCTGGGAGAGGGCAGAGCAGAAGGCTGGGATTGTAAACACTGTCCAAGTTTCTGGCATGTCAGTGGACGTTCTTTTTTCATTCCTTGCTGCCCGGGATCTAAATCCTCTTCCTAATTTTGAGGAATCCCCCAATGTGAGTCAGAGCATTCTTCTGGCACCAGCTTCTCAAGAGTTAACCTGAGGCAAGGGAGCCCAGTGTAATTATGCTGAATCTTCTGCTTGTTAGCCAACACATGCACAGTACAGAAGCTAAAAGGCTAAAACTCTTGCCCTCTTGTCCCTGGCTGCCAACGAGACCACATAGGTTCAAGGGTACCACCATCCAGGACTCTGAACCACGCAAAATCATAGGAACAGTGATATTTGGATCCGTGGTGGTGGCTGAAGTGGGCTAACATTAAGATCAGTGTCCAAGGATGGTGATCTCGGTTGGCAATGGTGGCGACATCCTAACCACATTGTGTCTGCTGATTTCTAAGCCTGCTTCTCATGCCTTCTTACTGATTCTGTGTGAAACCTTTCAATAAATTCCTTTTCTGCCATTGCTAGCCAGCATCCAACAACAGATACCTGGTTGATACAGACGCCATTTCTCACCTGCAACAGGAAAAGCCAAGGAGTTTTAGGAAGCAAGCACTCACCTTGATTGTGAATGTTACAAACGCAGAAGACGTAATAGCACATATGATAGAAGACTTTAAAAAGTTCGCAACAGAACACATGCTGGGAAAACCACCTGTCATGCCCACCTTCCGTGACGCTGGGACAGAGATCTGGCTGCACTGTTGGTCAGTGCGGGCCTGCTGCTGCTCTCTGTGCAGAACGGACCTATGTTCGGGTGGAAGGATTAGACACTTGCCCAGGGTCACATAGGTGGCCAAGTGACAGAATGTTTGGAAGCGATGGAGTTCACTTGGGCCTTGAAATGTCAGGAAGAAAGGGGCTTTGGTGCCTTTTAAAAAGAGGCATTAAATGTTAAAGGTCTGGTCTGGGTTATAAAATCTGCACCATGGACTTCCTCAGTTTGATAAACAATGAAGCATTGATTGAGGGCGGGGGGAGTTTGAGAGCTGTTTCCTGATTGGAACAAGGAAGGCGACCCTGGGATTTGTAAGCCACGCTAAGAAAGTTACAGAGATACACTCTCTCCTGCTTTGCCCTGATCATGAGAGAGGAAGAGGGAAACATGCATGGTGGATTCGGAGAAATACCCTCGGATCTTCTGTGAGGCTATTTTCTAGGGCCCGGCCTTGGGCTCCTCTTTCCTTCTTTATGACAAACCCTAGGAACTCATCCTATTTCCATTTCTTCTCTAAAACTGCCTTCACCCGCCCTAAGCCCTGGAGTTCTCACTCCTCCTCCATTCCACCCCAAAATGGTTGCAGAGTAAGCTCTCATTCTAGCTGTCCCCAAGAACAAATACCCATCTTTATTCTTTTAAGGGCTCTCTTTTTAAGAATTCCAGAAAAACAAACAAGGGGACTAGAAAAATACAAAGGGGTTAGTTGCAAAGCTTAAGAATCTTATATGATTCACATAGTCATGGTTTTGAATGCTGAGCCAATACTAACTAGAGGTTTCATTTACCAGGCATTTATTATTTACCAGGCACTGGGCTAAGAGTTTTAGCAGGTGTTATCTCATTTTATATTCCCAACAACCCTGTGCATTTTATTAATGGATCTGAGACCAAGGGAGATTAAGGAATTTTCCAAGGTCACGTGGCGGTTAGCTGCAGAATTGGAATTTGAACCCACATCTATCTGACTCTATATCTGATGCTCTTCTTTTTAATTTAATTTAATTTACATAATGCTCACTTCCATCCTTGTCCGCTCTCCTCATCCCTTCTCCCCATTAATTTCCGATTTATCTTTCCAGTGTTTCTTTTTGAGAATACACACACACGCACAAAGATTAAAGCTAGTGTTCTTTATGCCATGCAATGTCCAGTTGAATACTTACTCTTTTTTTTTTTAAATCAATTTAGTCAGAAGGAAAGAGTTCTCCAGAGCCATATAAGAGCATTTGTAGGAAGTGAATGCTTCTTTAGGTGCTTGAAAACAGATACGCACAGAATTTTCAACATTATTTAGTCATATTAGTGCTTGGACATCAGAAAACAAAAGTGTGGGCAAATGAGAAGTTTCTCTAACATCAAAGACTCATCAGTAAAAACCTGGTTCAGGCCAGGTGCTTGTGTGGCTGAACCTCTGCACCCTGCAACCCAAAGTAATAAACACCGAGTTTCACTCTTTACTCGTATCTCACAAAGAATATCAACAGAAACACAATTCATAAGCCCCATCAAATTTCTCAAATCCAGATCCCCTCCCACACTCAGCCTGCAATGTTTTCCTTCCTCCCACGGTCTTTCTCACTCTCCCCGGCTCTTTATTACACAGACCAATGTAGCTTCTCTTGATAAGTCTTCTCCCCTTTCATTGCACTTCTCTGATCCTGCCTACTTCTACCTATTAGCCTTATTCTTTCTGAAACTGAGCTGGCGATGATTCTTCCCTGTGGGTAAGAGAGCGGATTACTTTAATACAGTAACGCATCTTTGATAACAATTGCAGTTTAGTAGAGAAACATCAGATACATCTCCAGCAAGGAGAAAGAAACCACACCAATATTTGAGTAGGGAAACTTTAATATAAAGAATTGTTCACTAGGAGAAACTGATTAACTATTGAAAGGAGTAAGAGAGGCCTCCCGGGGGTTCAGAAGTAGCTGGTGCAGTAAAAAGAAGCTTCTCCCTCTGGCCTAAAGAGAGCAGACCAAGAAGGAATTAAGGGCTTAGGAGATGTCTTCAAGAGGGTTTGGCTACAAGAACACACACCTGCCAGTGGTATGAACTGGCCAGAGAGCACAGGCTAGAGCTGGTCTCTAGAAGCAGTCTCTATTGTCAGAGGGTGTGGGCAGATCAGACCTGCTTGAAAGTCACAGGAGGGAGAGCAAGGTGTTCAGGTGCAGCAGAAGCTTGTCCACAGGGGTTGTTGGGCTCTCGTGCTGAATAATGTTAATGGAGGCCAGACCCTAGAAGGGAACTATCTTTCAGCAGTTCTGTCCTTTCAGTGTCACTCCAGTGCCTTATTGATGAAACCTGACATTCTGCCAGCTAGAAAGGGAGAAATGTTTACAGGATCTGGCTCTGTTATCACCCAGCTATGTAACTGGAGCTGAGAGACAACACACTGACAACTGTCACAGGCCCTGCCTCAAAGTGGATGCAGCTATAAACAACCTACAGCCTTCCTGTGTGTGTTTTAGTTGAATATCACCCTTGAGTTGTACAAAGATGTTGCATTTCTCTAAATTTCGTCTCAGCTTTCTGCTATATCCCTAGAGTTCTGATGATGGAAAATCCAGACACAGTCTGTATTCAAAATCAAAAAGACCCGACAGGGACATAGCACATGATCGGGCGGGGTGGGGACAAGGGATCCAAAGGATAATTTTTATTGTAGCCATTTATGAATTACCAATTGTGGACCAAACATTGTACTGGAAAACTTGCATGTATTATCTCATTTAAAGCTTGTAGCAATCTTAGGAGGCTGATGTTATCATTCCTGTTATTCACACTGAGAATACTAGGCTTCACCAAGCCTAGGTAACTTAATGAAGTCACAGGACCAGTCATTGGTGGAAAAGGGGATATGAGTTCAGGTCAGCTTGATCTTCACCAAAGCCTGCTTGATCTAGCTGTTTCTTAGGGGGACATTTAAATGCCTATCAATCTGTAAGTTGTTGCTTCACGTGTTTCAAGGCTATCTTATTAGGTGCATAAATCATGCTTCATGATTCTTGATCTACAGTTCTTTTAACCAACATTTCATGTGTTCCTCATCCCTTATGATTATTTTTCACCATAAATTCTATTTTATTTATTATTAAAATTGCTACCCTAGCTTTCTGTATTGCCCAGGCTGGTCTCGAACTCCTGGCCTCAAGTGATCCTCCCACCTCAGCCTCCCAAAGTGCTGAGGTTACAGGCGTGAGCCACCATGCCTGGCCAGGGACCTATTCTTAGAAGGGTGAAATGCAAGATGGGAGTCAGATCATGGGGGCACAGGCAAGATTAGAGTTACTAGAGCCAGGTACAAAGTCAAATAAAGTAAATTTGAAAAAACATGGTGTCTACAAGTATTAAAATATTTATGATTATATATTATAATATCACATGGGCTTCTTTAGCAGGTGTGCTAAATGTTTTTCTCAGCAAGGCATTCCAAAACAATAGCTTCCTTCTTCCAGTGCTGTGTTTTTTCCAACCTGTCTTCATGACATTTGTATTTGAAGGTAAATCAGATTCCTTTAAAACGATTGAACAAAACAGCTTCCAACACAAGTTAAATCTAGTAACCACTCTTCTACTGGATGATTGAATTACTTAACCATCTTTCTCCTCCCAGTCCTTGTGCCTACTCCCGACATCAGAGCCACTCCTCTCATCTGCAAAAGGGAATCATGTCATTAAACACTATACTTCTAAAGTTATTCATCACAGAAAGAGAACCGGAAAGACTGGCAACAGGAAGGTCTCAAAGAGTCATCCATTCAGCTGCTTTATTATTGTCCTTTGGTAGCCTCTCAGCTTACGCAACATCCCAGATACTGAAGTTTCGAGCTCTGTTGACTCTTGCTTTGGTTCACTAACTAAGAACAGGTTACTTTGCATCCTTTTCCAGTGGTTACAGTCCCTCACAAAGAGAGAGCATTTTCCAGCCTATGAAACAGTTTTACATACATTATGCCATTTAGGGTCTTCCACTGCACGCCAGACTGGCACTTTACAGTTGGGGACATAGAGGCTTAGAATGGTAGAGTACATTTTTGAGATTACACAGCTAGTCAGTGACTGAACAGGGACTCAGACCCAGGATTTCTGACTCCGAGTTCAGTACTCTTTTCACTTTTCACTGTTTCCTCCTCTGCTTCAGTGATTTTGTCCTCTGTACCCCCTCAGCCCCTGCCACGGTCACGCCGTAGACCTTGTCGTTACTAACAACCTATTTACAGTCTTAGTGTTACACATTTCAACTCTCATCCCCTTTTATCTTTTCAGTTCTTCTTTTTTTTTTGTATAACACAGGGTCTCATTCTGTTGCCCAGGCTGGAGGGCAGTGGCATGATCACACCTCACTGCAATCTCTAACTCCCAGGCTCAAGAGATCCTCCTGCCTCCACCTCCCAAGAAGCTAGGACTATAGACGAGCACCACCACACCTGGTTAATATTTGTTATTTTTGGTAGAGCTGGGGTCTCACTGTGTTGCCCAGGCTAGCCTCGAACATCTGGCCTCAAGCGATCCTCCCACCTTGGCCTTCTAAAGTGCTGGGATCACAGGCATGAGCCACCACGCCCGGCCTCCGGCTCACGTGCGCTCTCTCTCTCTCTCTCCCCCCACTGAGTCCAGCAATTCTTTTTATCCTTCAGTCTTTATTGGGGTATAATTGGCGAACAGAAATTGTATACATTTAAGGTGTTCAACGTGATATTTTGGCAAACAATTCTTTGACCCCACCAGGACCTATGATCCATCAGTCATACCACCTCCTCTTCACCAGATAGTCTCACCTTTCCTCAGATTCCAGGGTACAGTCTTGGCATCATTCCCTTATGTACATCTTGCCTCTGTCTTCTCCCTGGTGGAATATAATAATATAATTCACCACCAATGTGGCAACTGCCCCTGGGTAGCTGAGTGTGGCCAGACGTGTGCGCACACACACTGGTTCATTATGGGTCCCTAAGGATTTCCTCCCATAAATAGCATCCTTCTTTCCCATCCAGGTTCTCAACAAGTTGAGAAACAGCACAAAGTAAACAGGGAGGCCAAAACTCACCTTTCTTGCTGATAGAGACCAGCTGAGAAGACAGGCTTTAGGTCTGTTGGTCGGCACCCACCCAGCCCCGGCAGCAGTAGCAGTACTGGATCAGGGCTCTGCCTTAAATTATTTCCATAATCCGATCTTTCCTCACCATCTCCATCACTACTGCTGGGAGCACGCCAGCCTCCTCCCTGCCCTGGCCTAACTGTCCCCACACCTCCAGCCTTGCCCCACTCCTCTCTTCTAGCCCCGCCCCGCCCCGCCCCTCCTCGCCCCGCCCCTCCTCGCCTCTGCTGACCAAAGGCACCTAGAAAACATTTTAATCAAGATAGTGTGTAAAAAAAAGGACAACATCAATGGGCACTACCCTCTGACCACCTTCAACTTCCCAGAGAGGCAGTGAAAAAGCAAAGCATAACATTTGACAGATTGAGATGCCCTCTTAGTCTAAAACACATGCTTCCTGCCACCTGCCTTGGTGTTTTAGAACCCCTATTCACCTGCTCCCCAGCTCTCTTACCACTGCGGTCCCTACCCCCAGTCAGTGGCCTGTCAGGGGCTGGGCCACAGAGCTCCACCCCACCCCCTTCCGCGACACTTAGGAGCCAGGCCTGGCAGCGGGAGGTGAGCCAGCGAAGCGTCGTCTATGTTCGCAGCCGTTCCCGCCACTCGCATCCCCGCCTGAGCCCCTGTCGTCCCCCAGCCCCACCAACCAGGACTGTGGAAAAATTGTCTTCCGTGAAACCAGTCCCTGGTGCCAAAAAGGTTGGGGACCGCTGTCAGGCTTCTCAGATCTGTGGACAATCAAACCCGTGCCCCAAGGGCTTCTCTTCCTCCCTAAACCCAAATTAACTCCCTGCGTCTTCCTTGTGATGTCCCTGTCCGCTCCTGGGTGATCTCCCGAGCTCACAGCCCCTTCCCAGGCGCAGCCGCCGCGTTCTCACAGCGCCGCATTCGGCCTCTCCCGCAGGTGACGATGACACTGACGGTGTCACCGCTCTGAGCAGCAGCGCCCGACCCTGACTGAGCTTCCCGTTGACGACACTCGGCGTCATTCCTGTAACCCTCACGGCTACCCTGGGGAGTGCGCACTGCTATTGTACCCATCGTACAGACTGAGGAGATGTAGGGAAGGTTCACTCAGGGCACTTAACGTAGAAATGTCAGAGCCACATGTAGAGCTCTCTGTCTGACTCCGAAAATGTGTTCTTAAACTTCCCCCTGGCTTTTCAACGTGTCTGTTCAAGTGTTCCCAACATTTTCACCCTTCCAGGCTCACCATCCCTTTAACAACATAGTAATAACGATAATGCTTGAAACCACATGCTACGTATTTGCATAAAATCTATTTCCCTCCCAAAGATTTCTCAAGATCTTAGGGAGAGCCGAACACCGTTACCCCTTACCGAGGCAGCTGCTCCCGGCCGCTCTGCGGACGGGTTCTGCCTTCTCGTGCCTCTCTCCGGGAGGTGGCTCCCCTCAAACGCCCAACGCCACTTCTCTCCAGTGTACGCACAGTCTCATTCTTCCGTCGTCCTTCGCGACACTGCTGTACTCGGAGCCGGTACAGACTGCTTTGTGGAAAGCTGGGCGGGCGCGGGAGATGCCGCGCAGCACTCGAGGGCCGCGACGGGCCGCCGGACGCCCTGCTGCGCGGGCCGCGGCAGGCCGGCAGGACGCGTGGGCAGCAAAGGCCCCCGGAGCCCCGGCCCCACCGACCTCAAAAGAGCCTGTTCTCAGTGGGGGGGCCATAGTGGGTACTCACAGCTGGCCTCTGTTCTGATTGGTCAGATTTCATACTTGTGTCTGCTCTGATTGGTCAGTTTTTGGTGTCTATCATGCAAGTCATTAAACATTTTGGATGTCACTCTCTTACTGTGTAAAATTTTAGCACATTGCTTAAACATTGTTGTGTCTCAGTTTCCCTATCTTTTTGCCAGAGGCCACGAAGTCCTTTGGGTTTGGAGTAGGGGAGGCTACTAATTTGGGGATTGGTGTCTGAGGACGGATGAGAGACAGCTTAGAAAACGAGAGAGCCCTGTACTTGAGCTGGAATAGTCCATCCGCCACACAAGCCATGGCCAATCTCGTGGGACTGGGCTCTGGATGTCACCATAAACCCACACGACTGTTTGTGGACAATTACAACTTAATGAGGGCAAAACCCATGTGTGATTACTGCCATAAAAACTCTCCTACACTCCTTACAGGAAAATAGCTTACCTGCCCGAAGTGAGTGAGTTTCAGATAAGTGAGCATCAGAGGGGTCTATGGAAATAAGAAAAGGGAAGATTTTCTGGGAAATTGACAGAATTATAAAAAGCTGCTGCTTTAAGACCAAGCTCACCTAAGAGGAAGAACTCACAGTAGACTTAACTACATAAAAAATATAAATTATTTTATTTAAAAAGATCACTAAAAGGTGAACCTTAAGCTACAAATATATATGTTATAAAATGTGGCAACAGAGGGTTTAATCTCTTTAGTATGTAACTCATACTAGTTAGTAATGTTTGGAGGAGAAGCAGTAGCATTTGGAATATCACTTATCACTCACTCATTCCTGGCCATCTTATCTAGGAGTATCCCCACCCCTAACACCCTCCCCTCTCTGACTTTCTTTTTCTTTTTAGTACCTATCACTCATTGAACAGATTATATATTTTACGTATTTATATTTTATTGTCTAGTGTCTATGTCCAACACTGGAATGACATTTTTAGTATTAATACTTCATTTTTCATTTTTTTGTTGTGATAAAATATACATAGCATAAAACTTACCATTTTTACCCATTTTTTTTTTTTTGAGAGAGGGTCTCACTCTGTTGCCCAGGCTAGAGTGCAGTGATGTTGCCATAACTCACAGCAACCTCAAACTCCTGGGCTCAAACAATCCTCCTGCCTCACCCTCCTGAGTAGCTCCTGAGTAGCTGGGACTACAGGCATGAGCCATGATGCCCAGCTAATTTTTCTATTTTTTGCAGAGACGGGTCTCACATGTTACTGAGGCTGGTCTTGAACTCCTGGCCTTAAGTGATCTTCCCGCCTTGGCCTCCCAAAGTGCTAGGATTACAGGTGTGAGCCACCAAACCCAGCCCATTTTTACCATTTTTAAGTGTACAGTTCAGTAGCATTAAGTACATTGACATTGTTGTGCAGCTGTCACCACCATCCATCTCCATAATATTTTTCATCATCTCAAACTGAAACTCTGTACCCATTAAACAATAACTCCTCATTCTCTTGTCCTCCCAGCCCTGGCAGCAACCATTTTATTTTCTGTCTCAATGAAGTTTACCCACTCTGGGTAACACATATAAGTGAAATAATATAATATTTGTCCTTTTTATGAATTACTTCTTAAATTTAAGAAAAACTATTAGTATTTGAAAAATAAGGTTGAACTCATCAGAATAAGTTCAACCTTGTTAAAAGTCACAATACATGGCAATAAACAGTTCAAACATAATTTAAGCAGCTCACTGAACGTCTCAACATGACAAAACTTAGCAATTTCTTGGCAAAGATCTATTTTTTGTATATTCCTACTGTTCCCAAGTTTCCCCAAACCAGTTTGGGTGGGAGTGGAGCAGAAGCCACAGAACAGGAGGAAGGTTTAAGGATGCCAAGTCATCCTCCCAGCGTGCCTGTCACCTTACCCTGCTAACCCTTGCCTGGGAAATGTTCATAGCAGAACAAGAACTGCAATGGGACTATTGATGATTAATGACACCAGCTGTCACCTACTAAACACTTAATATGGGTAGGTCCCATTTTAAGCACTTTATAGGTATTAACTCACTGCATCCTCACAGCAGTCCTATGAAATAGGTATAACTATTATCCTCATTGTGCACATGAGGAAATCGAGGCACAGGAAGTTGAATTACTTGCTCAAGATAGTAGGAAGTCGAGCTGGTTCTACACCTGGCAGTCTGGCTTCTTGCCAGCGCTCTTCCCCAGTGGCCCAGTGGTTCTCAAACCTGAATAAGCCTCAGAGTCCCAGGAGGGCCTTTTTAAACACTGGTTGCCATCAGTCCACCCCAGAGTTTCTGATTCAGTGGTTTGGGGTAGAGCCCCAGAGTGTGCATGTCTAACAGGCTCCTGGCTACGCCGATGCTGCTGGTTCGGGGACCACATGTTAAAAACCATTGCTCTTAATAAACTTAAAAGTAATGACCATGTCTCAAGGATCACTACAAATCAAGAACAAAAACACTGCAAGAGAGGTTATTCCCATTTTACAAATGAGGATTTGAGAATCAACAAGATTAAGGACCTGTTCAAGGTCACAGAGGTGAAATACTGCAGGCTGTGTTTCAGGCCGGCTTTCTGCACCCCACGGCCCCACCGAAGGAACTAGACCGGGTGCTCTAGGCAAAGTAGTAACTGTGCACCTCCTCAAAGCTACGTTCAATAAATATTTGTTGTTTATTTTAGTTGAGACAGGAGGAATGGGTTTTCTATTAATAAAATTATATACATCACACATATATTTTTATGTTCAAAAATACAATTAATCCCTGGTACTCAACAGAGTCTAGCTTTTTGACTTCTGTGGCAGTGTCTTTCACTTTACATTATTTTTGTTACTCATAACTGGGTAGTATTTGGTCATTCAGTCGTTAAGGATGACATAAAGGATATAGTTTCAAAGTCTTGCTCAACAGTTATTAAGTTGGCTCTGTTCTTTTCTGATTTTCATGTTGGCATAGTATCTCCTTGATTTCTAGTTATTTTTCTCCCTTACATGTGCTTTTACAATTTATTAAACCAGACAAATTCTGAGAAAAATTAGTAAAGTTTAAAGTAAACTTTAAATCTGTATTAGTAAAGATTTAAGTTTCAGATGCTCAGCTGGCTCTAGGAGCCAACCTTATGCTACTGTTGGCTGATTGATCTCGGAATTAGCGGCGGGATCTATAATGGACCACTTGCAACATACATGGACATAGAGAAGAATTTTTCCTCCCCATTCAAGGATGATGTCTACTTTGGCAAGACAGGAACAAAATTATATTTGCCCTGTCACATAAAGAGTGGTGTGTAGATACCTGAATTAATCGGTGCCCTATTTTCTATTTTTTCCCCAGTGTTGTTGTGATCCATACTGTTGACTACCCAACCAAAATCTTCCTTGCCTACAGAGCCCTGATTGCTCAGGTATTGGGAGAGAAGCAGTGTGGTAGGGAAGAGTAGACTCCTTCCTCAGCTCCAGGGAATAAATCTGATTATTCTAAAGTGAGCCACAGTACTCCACACCTTTGTTGGTGATGGATCCAGGGGTTCACATGTGACCAAATTCTAGCCCATGAGCTATAGAAGGAACACTAGTGGAGCCTCTGGGAAAGATTTCCTCCCTGATAAAAGTAGGAAAAGTTATTCCACTTCTTAATTCTTTCTCATTGCAAATCTTTTTTATAGTACTTGCTCCATTTGCAAAACATTTTCCTGAATAGTGTAAATTGCAGCCTAATTCTCTTAGGAAGGGTTGAATCAAATGTTAGAACTAGTTCCTATGAAAAGATAGAACTGCGGGAATTCGGTAGCTTTGATCCTACAGCAGTTGCCCAAGACTCAGCAGGAATTAGAGTGCTCAGAGTCCACTCTGGGGACAAAGAATATCTGGATGTCGGCCATCTCTCTGCCTACTAGCTGGTCTCTGGACCTTGGCCCAGTTATCTGATGTGAGAATCTCAATTGCTATATGTTCTACAGCTATATTGCCTATGAAGGCTCAGATAGTCTTATGGCTTAAATTACTTCCCACAAAACCAGCCATTAAGAATTCAATGTAGCTGGCACAGAAGGTAGGTTTTGTGGATTACAGGGATACCCGTGGGCTATGTCGGAGCCCTTGCAACTGTTCAATTACTACTGTAGTCATGTACCATTTATTAATTGAATTAATTAGGAAAACAAGGACGATAGCATCAATTTTGGCCTGGAATTCATTTCAACCTAGCCCAAGACTCTCAGGGGTTGGATAAGAGACCCCTATTTTGAATCTCCAAGATCTTAGAACAAGGCAATTCACTTTCTTTGGGTTTATGTATCAACCTTCTAACCTTGGGACCTGCAAGTGGAGTTACTAGTCTGTAAATGACTGACTGAACCCAGAAAATTCTAACCACAGGCCAGAAACAGAGTGAAGAAAACTCTTCCTTGATTTATAGCCAGAAAGGAGACCTCTCAGTCAGAATTTGTGAAAACGCTGTTCCCCTAGACTAAAAGAAGAATCAGACTTTCATCGTCACCGTGAAAACAGTGAATCGTTTTACAGCTCACGTCTCTGAATCCCACCACCATCTCTACTTGCCTAGTGTTTCTCAACATTTTTTTAAACTCAGGCCCCCTTCAAAGCTTCCTCACCCTGAGTTCTGTGTGCTCCTTCCAGCCAAGATTTACTCAGCTTTGTTTCCTATAGTTTGGTTAATGAAAACAACAGCTATGTGGAATATTCTTTCTTTAACCAGAGGCACATCTCTCTCTGCGGGGTCCCCCAGAAGTAGTGCCCTTTCCCTGATTTAAGAATGTGTGTTCTAGTCTGAATAACCCTAATCCTTGCACCTTCAGTCTGTAGTGAGTCATTTATCTCTAAATGCAATTAAGGCACGAACTGTGTAAAGTAGAAATTTTATTACATTTGGGTTTCATGACCTGGATAAGGAAACAGGTAAAAAGGAAAGAGATCTTCTATTACATCTCTCCTAATCCCTATCCCCATCCTTATGTCCCCCATATTTACTTATTTTATTATTATTACTTCACTCTCCCCAATTGACACGAATGGCTACAATCAGTGTATATTTTGCTTGCATTACACTTTCCCTTAGATCACTACAATTTTATTGCTTGGTAAAAATTCTATGAAGATTTTATGACTTCAATTAAATTAAAAATTATTTTGTCAAGTATGCATGCCTGTTATGGGTTGAATTGGGTCCCCCAAAAGATATGTTGAATTCCTAAGCCTTGATACCTGTGAATGTGATCTTATTTAGAAATGGGGTCTTTGCAGATGTGTTCCAGTTAAAATGAGGTCATGCTGGATTAGGGCGGGCCCTACTCCAGTGCCTGGCATCTGTATAGGAAAAGAGCAATTTGGACATAGAGACAAAGATATACGAGGAGAAAACCATGTCAAGACAGAGAGAGGGATGAGAGCACTGGAGCTATAGACCAAGGAACACCAGGGATTGTGGGCAACCACCAGAAGCCAGAAAAAGCAAGGAAGGATTCTCCCCTAGAATCTTCCAGAACATGTCTCTGCCAACAAATTCCTTTTGGACTTCTAGCCTCTGGAACCGTGAGACAATAACTTTCAGCTGTTTTATGCCACCCAGTTTATGGTACTTGGTTACAGTGGCCCTTGGACAACAGCCAGCGTGATGATGGAACGTGAAAACAAATGAGATGCAGTTCCTGTCATTGTGGTGGTCACAATCTAGAAGGCACAGCTGTGGACATATTTAAATTACAAATTTTTAGTGTGTCATAGGAAAAATTTGTAGCTAAATGTACCTTTATTTACAAAATATTCATTGCAAAACTTTACAAAATTTTTTCTTTGGTTTTTATGTAGTCAAATATGTCCATTTTTTCTTTTATAGCTTCTAGTTTCTGGTTTTTGTAAGGAGATCCCCTCTGCCTCTTACATGTAGTCTCCTAAGAATTATATTTTTTATTTTTTTGCATTTCAGTCTTTAATTCATCTTGAATTAATTTTAGTATCTCATATAAAACAAGGGGCTAATTTTATTTTATTTTCCTAATGGATAGCTTTTTCCCATTGATTCGAGCTACTCTTGTTGTCATATATTAAATTCTCACATACACTGAGATCCATTTTTCAATTCTCTATTCATTTCCACTGACTTTTTCTTTTTTCTTTTCTTCCTTTTTTAAAATTTAATTTAAATTTTTAAAAATCTACTCCTAATCCAATCTCAATTTGATTTGCTTACCATGACCTCCAACTTCCTCTCAGGTAAGAACCCTCTTTGATGTCTACTTTTCATATAAACTCAAAGTGTCATGTCTAGCTCAGCCAGAGTCGCACGCCCAGGTAGGAAGTCAGCTTTGCTTTTCCTCAACTGTCAAACCCCAAAGGTCTTATTCCTATGCCCCCTTCCATGATGAAGACCCTGACTGCTCCCAGGGGTCTCAGACCCTAAAGAGCCGAAGAAGTCTGACTAATTCCTTTGAAAGAGGTTGGAGGGTGGTTATTTTCTGTGCCAAGAAGATAATTTCCACACCTGGGGAGAACAAGGCGCCATCTCATCCTAGAGCATCAGAAAAGAAACCACACACACACACACACACACACACATACACACACACACTTTTAATCTCTGCTATATCATATTAAGGAAGTCGGATTTTATCCTGTAGCTATTTAGTTAGCCATTTCAAAGTTTTACGTGGAAAAGTCACAAGATCAGCTTGGCAGCCGCCAGGAAGATGGAGTCAACGGGCAAGAGCTGGAGGCTTAGTTAGGGTGCGACTTGAGAGTCCAGGCAAAGACAACAGAGACCTGAATGAAACCAGGCAATTGTCAGGGGCTTAGTGAGAAGTGGACAGACTTGAAAACCACCTCGCAGATAGGATTGCCAGGCTCAGTGATGGGTTTGATACCGGGTTCGATAAGAATCCAGAAGGACTGCCCGAAGTCTGGCCTGGGCGATGGAGTTGACGGCCGTACAACCAACTGCCACAAGGAACACAGGAGGCGTAGGCTTGGGCAGCGACAGATAATGCACTTGGTTAGGGGCACGCTGAGCGTGAAGGCCTGTGAGACAGTCACGGGAGATGACCGGTGGACATGAAGATTGTACTGGGTTTGGGGCTAAGGGGAGATTAAGATCAGACAAAAGGTTTTGAGCATCACCAGGATGTACTTGGTGGTAAAAACCACAGGGGAGGAGAGCTGAGGTTGGAACCCTGAGGGCCATGGACTTTTGCCAGAAGAGGAGGCCTCGGAGCCAGCCGGAGCTTCTGAGAACTAGCCATTTAAGAAGTAGAAAGCTGCGACAAGGCGGATAAGAGATAAGAGTTTCCGGAAGGAGGAAGCCCTCAGCAGAGAGGCCTCAGAGGCAGCCAGCGTGGACTTGGCGAGAGCAGCTTGAGTGCAGTGTGGTGAAAAGTCCAGTTTTAAATGCAGAGTGAAAGCAAAGAGGGAGGAAATGTGCCAGATCCCGCCCCTTTGTCCCTCCACATGCGCGCTCAGCCCTTCCCCACGCTGTGCTCTGTGTGGGGCACACAGGCAGCAGCCACAGGTGAGCCCCGGAGGGCGTCGCAGGAAGGAGGGTGAGGGAGGGAGACAGGTCTCCCGAAGGGGCTGCTGCTCTCACTCCACCAGCAGTCACTCCCCGCTCCTCGGCCCGGGTCACCTCCCACCTCTTCTCAGGCCTCGGAGTGGAAATAGCTCTTCTTAGCTAGGCCTGGGATTCTCCGCCACCTGCCCACGCCTTTGAAGATCGTATTTGATTAAGCCTTCCTCAAACGATTCTCATTTGAACACACCATCTGCGTCCTGCTGGAACCCAGGATGATGCGGGAAGGAGCCCTGGCTGGGAGGAGGACAGAGAGAGAAATACACAAAGGCAAGGAGGCTCCTCATGGGGTTTTATCTTTCAGGGGCTGGAGAGGCTTGGATACAGTGACAAGTTGGTGGAGTTTGAATAGCTAGGTCCCATTTCAAAGGTGTAAGCTGAGAGGGAGGAAGACATAGGCAGAGTGCTCTTTGCTAGCCTCTGCAGTTGGTGACTTCACAAGTGGCCTCACCACAACAGCTTCGGATGTTCTAGAACTTGCATTTCCCGTTTGCCCAAGACACTCTGTTTGCCAGGTGCCCACGGCTGGGCTGGCAAGTGTTGGTGTGAGCCCCACGCCGATGGAAAAGTAGACACAGAGGCTGAAGAAGGAGAAAGAACAAACGTCAGGGCCTCGACAAACCCAGACACACCTCAGTGTGCCCGGCAGTCAGACAATAAACAAAGTGGTGGGTGTTTTTTTAAACTTTGCAAGGCTCTGGATGACCTGGCCCTGCTCACCCTGCCGGTCTCAGCTCAAGCCTGTCTCATGGGTCACTGGTTTGACCGCACTTTTCTGCCTCGGGACCTCTTTTCTCTTTCTCAAATGTAACAAGCCCTGTTCTGCCCTTGAGCCTGAGCTCTGAGCTGCAATCTGGCACTTAGCTCTTCCCCTGGCTGACTCCTCATCCTTAGTTCTCACCTTGGACGCCACTTCCTCAGCAGGCTGGCCACCCACCAAGCTAGTCTCTCGGTGACTCTCCTTCAGGAACCCTGGGCTCCTCTATCGTAGCAGCTATCACATTTTAAAATGTATTAAAGTGGAGTGTTTTATGCAGAAAGTCTCCTAAATTGTCTCACAAGCCTTTTTTTTTTCTTGAGACAGGATCTCTCTCTATCGCCCCAGCTAGAGTGCAGTGGCTTCATCATAGCTCACTGCAACCTCAAACTCCTGGGCTCAAGCGATCCTCCTGCCTCAGCTTCCCAGAGTGCTAGGATTACAGGTGTGAGCCACTGTGCCTGGCCATGGCTATAAGCCTTTTTGTTTGTTTGTTTTTTGTTCGTTTGTTTTTGTTTTTACATCTAAGTCTTTAATCCATCTGAAATTCATTTTTATATACAGTAACTGGCTGGTTGTCCCAATAGTTACCTAACATTTACCCTCCCACTTTACTACCATATTTTGTATTTCATGTTTGTGTTGCTTTGCATCGCCTGCCCAGGGAATGCAATAACTAAGCATGGCTAAGAGCAGTCGAGTGAAGTGTTTCTTCAATTTTTCTCCTTTCCTGTCTTCTTTTGTGTTGAAAAAAGTTTCCATTTCCTTTTTTAATTTGGGAGACACAAATAATATTTCTATACTCTTAATGCTGATCTTTACATTTTTTGGCATCTGTTCAAATATTACTTATTTTATTTTACCAATATTAAAAGTCATTTGATCTCAGGGAGATGCAAATCAAAACCACAATGAGATATCATTTAACTCCAGTGAGAATGGCCTTTATCAAAAAGTCCCAAAACAATAAATGTTGACATGGATTCAGAGAGACAGGAACACTCACACAGTGCCGTTGGGACTGCAAACTAGTGCAACCTCTGTGGAAAATATTATGGAGATAGTTTAAAGAACTAAAAGTAGAACTACCATTTGATCCAAAGGAAAAAAAGACATTCTATAAAAAAGACATTTGCACTCGAATGTTTATAGCAGCACAATTCACAATTGCAAAGATGTGGAAACAACCCAAGTGCCCATCAATACATGAGTGGATTAATAAAATGTGGTATATGTATACCATGGAGTACTACTCAGCCACAAAAAAACAATGGTGATCTAGCACCTCTTGTATTATCCCGGGTGGAGCTGGAGCCCATTCTTCCAAGTGAAGTATCACAAAAATGGAAAAATAAACACCACATGTACTCACCATTAAACTGGTACTAATCAATCAACACTTATGTGCACATATGGAAATAACATTAGTTGGGGATCGGGCAGGTGGGAGGGGAGGGGGGTGAGTCACACCTAATGGGTACAGTGAATTGCTGTTTGGGGGATGGGGACACTTGTAGCTTTGACTTGGGTGGTACAAAGGCAATTTATGTGACCAAAGCATTTGTACCCTCATAGTAATCTGAAATTTTAAAAAATAATAATAAAATAAAAATTTTTAAAAAAATTCATTTGAGGCGGGGTGCAGTGGCTCACACCTGTAATCCTAGCACTCTGGGAGGCCGAGGCGGGAGGATCGCTTGAGCTCAAGAGTTCAAGACCAGCCTGAGCAAGAGCGAGACCCCCATCTCTACTAAAAATAGAAAGAAATTAGCTGGACAACTAAAAATATATAGAAAAAAATTAGCTGGGCATGATGGTGCATGCCTGTAGTCCCAGCTACTTGGGAGGCTGAGATAGGAGGATCGCTTGAGCCCAGGAGTTTGAGGTTGCTGTGAGCTAGGCTGAGTCTCACTCTAGCCAGGGCAACAGAGTGAGACTCTGTCTTAAAAAAAAAAGTGATCAGCTTGTGTACAAGATTTGCTATGACAATGCAAATGTGAATCATGTAGCTTTATTATATGTAGGAGAAACTTAATAAATATTTGGTGACTAGTTAATGAATGAATGAATGAGTCTGGCTTGCTAATCAACTTATTTTAATCAAAGACTAAAGGCAGGACAATCTCATCTATCTTATTTTTTTAAATTTCAAAATATTAAGGAGGTACAAATGTTCTTGGTTACATGGGTCGCTTTTGTAATGCTTGAGTCAGGCTGTCTATCTTATTTTAATCAAAGACAAAATGCAGGAATGACCTCATCTTTCAGGTTTATATTAATATAACCAACATATATGACATCAGCATTATGAAGAAAGCTCTCTTTCCCATTAAATTGCTGACCCTTAGACTTTCTTTATGTGGGACAAAACCTTTTATTCCACCATTTCCGATTTGGCTTGAAATGCACCATACCTGAAAAAGGCATCATGACTAATTTTCTTTTTTAAAAGCATGTTCTAATAGGAACTAAGGGGGAAATGAGTTTGTTTTGTTTTGCCATTTTTGTTTTAAATTCTGAGCAATAAAGTGGTATACTTTGTTATCTACACTGCTAAAGAGGTGAATACTTATTGATATATAAACTACAGGCCAGTCACTCAACACTCTGGTAAGATGTAAAAGGGGTCCTTCCCTATTTTCTCTATCTTCCTACCCTTGATATTTTGGATCTCCTGCTTAATTTAACCTGCCAGGTAGCCACAACATTGCTTTGAAGCTAAAAATAAAAAGCACAGACAATATAACCCCTACATTATATAAGAACAAAATCTGGCTTGGAAGAACATTGGAGTAGATCACAGGGAATTTTACTAATTTCTCTTCAGATACCAAATGCCTACTAATCTGCTCTTGCTATAATCAAAATAGTCATCACGAACACCATGATGAAAAAAATCCACATGAAGAATCCGTCTATGACTTTGGCAACCTTCTTCCATTCGCTGCCCTTGGAACGGGTGGCCTTGTGGTCTCTGAGGCACTTGGCGATGTACTCAATGTTCCTCGTCAGCACTTTGTACTGTGCGCAGTAGCTGTCAGCATCCTGTGCCTTCTCATCCCGGCACCCCAGGTCATTCTTTAAGAGTTCATGCAGTTTCTGCTTTTTGGAAAGGTCTTTGTTCCTGGCTGTTTTCAGGTCAGACTCTGGGAGTTGGCTATAAACCTTCGTGAGGTGGTCCCGCTCCCTAGTGTGGCTGAGGCAGCTCTCACCCACATCATGGACAAATAAGATCCTGGCCATGTATTTCAGGATGACCACTCTGGCCCAGTGTGGCACTGGCCGGGCCTCGGCCCCACAGAAGTGGATGTTCATCACCATAATGGTCAAGGCGGTGGAGGCTGTGATCAAGGCCATGGTGGCTATGTAATATTTACCTGAAATTAAAACAACAGTGAAGTTAGCTTAAAAACTGTCCTCACACAGCCATGCATCCGTTAATGACGGGGATATGTTCTGAGAAATGCATTGTGAGGAGATCTTGTCCTTGTGTGAACATGACAGAGTGCACTTACACAAACCTAGATGGTCTAGCCTACGACACACCCAGGCTACATGGTACAACCTATTGCTCCCAGGCTACACACCTGTACAGCATGTTACTGTACTGAATACTGTAGGCAATTACAACACAATGGTATTTGTGTATCTAAACATAGAAAAAGTACAGTAAAAATACAGTGTCGTAATCTTATGGGACCACCATAGTATATGTAACCTGATGTTGACCGAAACGTTGTCATTCAGCACATGACCGTATTTGGCTTAAAAGAAAGAAGCAAACACCATTTCCAAGTAAGTGGTATACCCTAGTGGTTACAAGTACAGACTTTTGAATCAGACTTCTTTAGTTCAAATCCCAGCTTTATCACCCACTAGACGTGTGACCTGGAGCAAGGTATATAATCTTGTTAAGCCTCGGCTTCTTGCTCTATAAAGTAGGTGTAATAATGGCATCTAAATTACAGGACTATATCAAGGCTTAATTGAGATGATACTTGTAAAGTTCTCAGCAACGTCCCTGGCTCAAAGTTGAAAAGTTTGTAAATGTTTGCTGAGATCATCATGCGAAAAACTTTTCCACTCTCAACAAACAATTAATGAACTTGACCAATTCTCAGGATTGTCTTCAGACCTCATTAATACTACTATTGGCTATAGAGACACTATGTCACCATTAGTCTTTCAAGTGTGACCGTGTAAAGCAAATGTTCGTGAAACAAGGAAATGAGAGAAGGAAACAATAAAGATAAGGGCACAAATGTAGGAAATACAGAACAAAAAACCAAGAAGATAAACAAAACCAAAAGCAAACTTTTGAAAAGGATAATACAATTAATAAGCCTTTGATAAAGCTACTCACAGAATAGAGATAGAGAAAGGGAGAGTGAGAGAGAAAGAGAGAAAGCAAAAGATTTAGAAAACAATAAAATATTATAAATAGTTGTATAATAATATATTTGATAATCTAGATGAAATTTTCAGAAAAATATGTCAAAATTAGTGAAAGAAGAACAGACATTTTAATAGAAATAGAAATCAAAAAAGGCTCTAGGCCCAAAAGAATTTATAGGTGAGTTTTACCAAACTTTTAAAGAACAGATAATTCATATCTTATGCAAGTTGTTCCAGAAAAAGAAGAAGTGGAGAAGTTATCTAGGTCATTTTATGAAGTCAATTTGATCTTGCTTTTAAAAGTGACAAAAAAAGAAATATTAAGACCATTTCATTTATAGACATGTTTAAGAAAATCCTATAAAAATATTAGCTAACTGAATCCAATAGCATCTTGAAATGATAATATATCATGAGAAAGGAGAGTTTGGTTCAGTAATACAAAGAAGTTCAACTCAGAAAATTTTAATGCAATTCACTACACATTTATGGGTAAAAGAGAAAACTCATCTGATTATCTTAAAAGATGAAGACAAAGCATTTGATAATATTTATCATCCATTTATTATTTGTTAGAAACTCTTAGTTAACTAAAAATATATGAGACATTTCTTAACATGGTAAAGGCCACAGGCCAGAAACCTACATCAAATGCTACACTTAATGCAGAAAGTTCAAACATGTTTCTATAAGATTGCAAGCACACTTCATAGGTACTACAAATAACAAATTGTGATTGTTAATAAATATTCTCAAGATCTGTGTGAACCCTTACTAAAAAGATAATTTCATATTATCATAGAAACAGACCAAGTAATACTTGCAAAATTCCCGTGAGATATCTCTCTTTAGAAATTGTACCCACTTACTGTTGGATGTCACTGCTAAAGAAGAGGGAAGGACCCATCAATGATCCTTCCTCAAACAGGGCTATGATTGGATGTCATCACTGCCAATCATGTCTGCCGCAGAAGAGGTAATAAAAATGTCAATGCATCTCTTCCTCTTTATTGGGGGAAGAGGGACCTCCTGCTTCTAATTCTCAAAAAGGTGTGTGTGTGTGCCTGTTTTGCTAGGAAGACATACAATAAAAAGGAAGAAATCTCCAGAGAAACCAAAGCAGTATCATCTGAATAAGGAGTGATTGGATTCAATAGAAAGTAAAAGGGCAGGGCAACATCACTTTGGTATTGGTCTCTGAGTCCCTTGGTGTTTTGAAATTTCTCTTCATTGCTTACTTTAAAGAACTAAAATTTGGGTCTAGCTTCTGATTCTGGGAAGTGTCTATTACAACAGCAAGTCATTGAGATGGAGGTATTGGATCTCAGGAGTATCCTTGATGGCAGGAAGTAGGTGTTAAAGTTGACAGGAGAGATCTCAGAGCACAGTAGGCTAGGAACAGGGAGGCGGGGATGGTCACTTCTGTCTACACTCCAGTCCTTGAAGCGACGTTTCATTATTGCAGATTTTTGAAAATATGGTCTGCTTTAGAATCACCCTGGATTCTCACATCGTGGTCAAGACGACCAAATCAAACTCTCTGGGTATAGGAATCTGCATTTCAATAAGCTCTCCCAATGCTATTATACCCTCTTAGACATATATTGTATGTCAGGCTTAAAAATCCACTTCATCTTTCTATCCCATTTCCACCCTTCCCAAGGAGAAAGCCCTTGCACCCTTGTAAAGTGAAAAGATAATAATAGTCACTGTTTACTCGGTCTTTACCACATGGCAGGTTCTGTGCTAGGCAATGACACAGAAGGTAGCAGTGACACAGATTTTGCAGATGATAAAGCAGAGACTAAGACGCCAAGTAACTTGCCTACGGCTGATTAAGGAGTGAGCGGTGAATTCAGCACTAAAATGCCCGTTTCCTCGACTTCAAAATCAGAGCCTTCTCCTCTAGGTCAGCAGTTTTCAGACTTGAACAGAAAGAGCGTCAGAATCACCTGGAAGATTTGTTAAAAGAGGCCTCACTTCTGGAGTTTCTAGTTCAGTAGGTCTAGGGTGGGCCCTGAGAATTTGCATTTCTGAGAGTTCCCAGGTGATGCTGGTCCTGTGGGTCCTGGGTGACACTTTGAGAACCACTGCTCTAAATCATAACGCCACTCATTGCTCTTCTGGGTAAACCCAGAGACCACGAGACCAGCTTTGATTCCAGCAGCCATCTATATTCAAAGATGCCAACTGCGAACACCAAAGGAATCATGAGGTAGCCTGTATTGAATCTGAAGTTGGCCAAGTCGTTACAAGTTTAAAGGCACACACACCCCCTTAAAGGCATGACCCAGTTGCTACAAAGCTAGGCTCAAAGTGTAAGACACTTGAACTCACCTATCAGAGGGACATTTTCTGAGGCTGGCATGATCTCTGCCACCATCAGCTGAAATACAGTCATGGCCAACAGGATGGTCACTCCCAGGGAGACCTTTTCCCCAGAAGCTGCTGGGAGATAAAAACTCAAAGGAGCCAGAAAAGATATGAGGACACATGGGATGAGGAGGTTGACAATATAGAAGGAGGACCTCCTCTTCAGAAGGAGAGTGAATGTCACATCAGGGTAAGGCTCAGAGCAGCAGCCATAGGAGATCACATTCTTCACAGCAGGCATGCCATGGACCTCCCATTCCACATCCTCTATGAAGTCAGAGAGATCGCCGGTGTCTAGGGCATTGAATATGTCCACCTGATTGCCGTTGTAGGTCCAGGAGCCAAAGGTCAGGTTGCACTGCTGGTTATCAAAGGGGAAGTAGGTGACATCCACCACACAGGAGCTTTTGGTGATGGCTGGTGCATCCCAGGTGATCAGCCCATCATACCGTAGGACCACGTTGGTATTCACAGGCTCTGAAGATTCATCGTCAGCCCTGGAGGTTAGATGAGGGAAACAAAAGTCGCTTGCTAGGAGACCTCTCCAACTTCCTTATCCCACACAGCTCACTGCCCTGTGCCCATCACATCGGTGCTTTGGCAGTGGATTGCCACTTCCCTGTCATTCTGGCTTGGGACTCTGGAGTCAACTCTAATTCGCCCTTCTCCTTCATCTCCTGCAACTAGTCAGAGCCAAGTTCTCTTGGAGTCTTCCTGTAAAGCAGTGGTCTCCAGCATTTTTGGCACCAGGGACTGGTTTCATGGAAGACAATTTTTCCACAGACTGGGTGGGGGCGTGGTTCGGTTGTGCAGTCAGACCTCTCTGCTAATGATATTCTGCGTTTGCATCCGCTCCCCAGCACTAGCATCACCGCCTCGGCTCCACCTCAGATCATCAGGCACTGGATTCTCACGAGGAGCACAACCCAGACCCCTCGCACATGCAGTGTACAGCAGGGTTCCCACTCCTGTGAGGATCTAACGCTGCCGCTGATCCGACAGGAGACGGAGCTTGTGTGATGATGTGAGTGATGGGAGAGGCTGTAAATGCAGATGAAGCTTCACTCACCCGCTGCTCACTCCTGCTGTGCAGTCCAATTCCTAACAGTCTGAGGCTCAGGGGTTGGGGACCGCAGCTTTAAAGCATCTCTGCTCTGTGTCCTTTCCTCTCCTTTCCCAATGCCACTCTCTTGGTCCAGGTATGATGATTTAACCATCCATTCAAAAACTAAGCTTGCCAAGGCCAAAACCTGCTTACCTGACTTTGTTAACTTTAGGAGCCAGAAAATTATAAATAGTTTCTCGTTCCTGTTCTAAGAGGTACACATGCTTATTTGGGACATTTGGAAAACATGGAGAAAAAAGGTCATTTACACATAATCTTAGAGATAATCACTTACTCTGAATATATCTTTTTTTGATCTATCAACATTTATGCCTAGCATTTTTGGGTGTAGAATTTCTATTTTCATTTAGGTAATTACTCTTTCTCCACCACTATTCAAGGCAGAAGGACTGTTGATCAAGGTGTCCTGGCCCCACCTGGTCAGGGCCTGGCGTAGGTGACCCAAGCTAGGTCCAACGAATTTATACGTCCTGGAGTTTAGATCTTAAGCAGAGTGACTCAAAGACCAAAAACAGTTACCCTGGTGGTGGCTCCTTGTTAAATAAAACAGCTCCGTAGTCCTTGCTGTCTCAAACACTAGAGCAGTCTTGGTTTTGTCCCTTCCAAGACCTGGTCATTTTCTTTTTCCTTTAATTCAGTGAGATATACCATATCCTTCTAACAAATTCATGTGTTCACAAGGTACTCAATGTCAGTTTCTAATGGCTATAACCAAAGAACCTTAATTGATACATTTCTGTTAACATTTTGATGCATATTTTTCCAGTTTTTCTTATAATTTTTTCCCTATAAAATATATTTTGGCTAAATGTAATGTTGGTATCCTGAATTGGATCCTGGAACAGAAAAAGCACATTAGTACAAAAACTGGTGAAATCTGAATAAGTTGTATAGTTTAGCTAATAATATTGTATCAATTTTGATAAATGTACTACAGTTATGTAAGATGTAACATTAGGAGGAACTGGGTGAAGAGTATAAGAGAACTCTGCACTGTCTTTGCAACTTTTCTGTAAATCTAAAATTATCCCAAAATTAAAAAGTTAATTTACAAAAAAAAAAAGAAAAAGAAAAAGGGATCAGGCAAAATTAAAAAATATATGTGGTTATCTGTTTATACTCTTCTACAGCATTCTTTTCATGGCTAAAGAGAATTCCACTATGCAGATTCACTGTAGATATTTAGCCAGTCTGCTGGTGTTGGACACTATGGTTGCTCCAGTTTTTGTGTTTATAAGCAGTGCTGCAGGGAACATCTCTGTAGTCGAATCTGTGCCGCACAGACTGACGCTTTCCTTAGGTTAAATAGCTAGAAAAGTCTGTGTTGGATCAGAACAAGCATGTTGTTAAGGTTTTTTCTTTTTTCTGCTCATTAAAAATTAGGCACCACAGTGTTAGCTGTAATGGTCTGACTGGGTCCATCCCCTACCCAGAGGGATCTTTAATGTGAGTCTTTGTGAAGATAACAAAAAGAATTTTTTCAAAATGCCTGAACCTGCCCCATGAACGATGAGAAATCCGTGTTGTTCCGTGAGAAGTGAGAACAGCACTTGCCCATCCCACTGCTTTGGTGTGAGAGGAGAGAATAGGGATCAAAGAGAATCTGTCTGGAGCTGGAACAATCGTATTGGTTAGAGCCTCTGCAGCAAACAGGTGGCCTAATCAAATTAGGTAATTTGAGGAGAGCTCATGAAGAGACTATTTGGAAAGGGACGGCGAGATGCAGGGACACCACACGGGGCTGTTCCCCGACCTGAAGAGAGGAAGAGAAGGTGCAGTTACCAGAATCTGGAAGGGAAGAGTTGCATGAAAAGGTCACTGTGATATAGGAGTTAGGACTTTCTGCCCAGGGACACACCCAGCCAAAGATAACTCCACAGGAGGGGAGCAGGGAAAACACACCCTAACCTCTCTTTTCTCCCTGAAATTGCCCACTCCTGCTTCCCATTGGCCAAACCCAACCCCAAGCCAGACAGCAGGGGAACCCACTGACCAAAAACATCACCCCAGCTACTCGGGAGTTGTTTAAAGACATTACATTTAATCACTTCATGACTAATATATTATTGTTTTATCTCCCTGGTTTTTCTGATCGTCCCATTTTATAGCTCAAAACTTGCAGTGACTTCGTATGGCCCACCAGATGCTTCCCCAGCTCCTCAGTCTAGCGAGATGTTCCGTGGTTTACTCCCACCCACTTTCTGGCCTTAGTCTCCCACAGCTCTCCTTCGCTCTCACTCCACTAGTCAAGGCTGAAATCCCAACACACTCTGTGAGGTCGTCTCCGGTGCAAACTTTCTTCTCTCTGTCATAGCTGCCCTCTCTGCATGAATTGATCTAACACATCCTTCAAGACTCAGCTCAAATGCCACCTTCTCTGTGCTGCCTCCTGCCTCTCCCGGCAGGTATCTTTCCATCTCTGAAGGGCCGTGGCACTGTACTTTTGTGTCGCAAGGGATCTACGTTTTTACTTATATTATAGGTTTACATACATTTCTTACTAGATTGTTCCTTGAGGTCAGAGACAGAGTCTTAATGCAGCAAGTTTAAACTTAAGAGTCTTAAGATTCTTATTTACTCCTCATAAAAATATCACAGAGAGGTTTGGGTTCAAAACCTGATTCAGTCTTTGTCCCCGTAAGCACGTTATATCTCCGTCTTTCACCTGGGAAAGTGGGGATTATAATACCTTATGATTTCTTTTAAATTCCATTCTCGGTCAGTAACAGTGTATATTAATGTCCCATTGCTGCCATAACAAATTACCACAAACCTAGTGTCTTAAAACAACACAAATTTAGCATCTTAACAATTCTACTAATAGAGGTCAGAAATCCTAAAATCAACGTGTAGCAGGGCTGCATTCCTTCTGGAGGCTCTCAGGGAAAATTCTGCCTTGCCTTTTCCAGCTTCTAGAAGCCACCACATTCCTGGGCTCAGGGCCCCTTGCTCGCATCACTGACCTCTGCTTCCTCTGCGGCACTGCCTGTTCTGCCCTTCCCGGCCCCTGGGTTTACATTAGGCCCACCAGGAAGACCCAAGATAACCCCCCATCTCTAATCTTTAATTCAGTCACATCTGCAAGTTCTCCTCTGCCACCTAACATAACATATTCACAGGTTTGGGGCATTGGGATGTGGACGTCCTAGGGAGGGGGCAGTATTTTGGCTACACGTTTTGTAAAGCCCCAACTCATGCTGACATGTAGTAAGTGTCCAATACATGCGAACTTCTTCTCTTCCCTAGCCTCTGTTTCTAATCGGGTTTCGTGTTCTTGACTGGACGCATCGTTCCCCTCTTCCCACCCCTTTCCTCAGCCGCTGCGTGGCCGGCAGGCAGCCCTTCCTCCTCCTGGTTCAGCTCTTTCCCCAGAGCAAGTGCGTCTTTGCCAGCGGCTGCAGGGAGCCCCTCCAGGAAACTGGGGAGAGGGCTGGTGGGGGGAAAGGGGTTTCAGTCACCAGGGGGTTGCATACTGGGCCCGCGATCCCGTCCTCCTTCTCTCTCCAAGTCCCTGGCTCTCCAGTGCTCACCTCCTTCCTCTGCCCTGGCCCCTCCGCCCACAGCTCCTCAGGACCCTGCCTCCCTGGGTCCCTCACTCTCTGCCCCTCCAGGCCCCTCCCAGCTCTGTCCCCAGGTCCCTCCTCCAGGGCACTTCCCACCTCTCCTTCCACACAGCTGCTCGCAAGAGTAATTGATAAATGCTGTTGTCTCATCCACCTTGTTTTTATTTCTCAACTCCTGCATTTTTGGCTTTTTTCCAACAAGTGCAAATAGGCAAATCTCAAGACCTCTTCTAAGTCTTCTTGCTCCACTCTGCCCAAGCATCTACACTGTGGGTTGTTCCGAGACATCATTTCTTCCCTTGGTTTCTAGGACACAACTTTCTCTGTCCTCCTTCTGCCTTTTTAACCTTTAATTCTAAGTAAATGTAAAGGTTTCCCCAACTCTGTCCTCAGCCATTTTCGTTCCCTCCATGAGTAGTTCTGCGGGGCTTTAAAGGGTTTTGGCTTCTCTCTCCTCAACCTTCTCTCCGGCTTTCAGATTTGTCTTTGCAATGTCGCTATTGCACATCTCTATGTGGATGTTCCGTTTGTCCCTCAAACTTAACAGCAAATTCATCCTCTTTTTCTCCAAACCTATTCCTTCTCCCCCTCCTTTATTTACAATCTCATCTAGAAGTCTTGCCATCTGCTAAATCATCTCATATAGCTAAGATTAGCTGACCTTAACGCTAATTTCTAGACAAATTCTTCTAAATATAATAGGGCACCCAATTCCTCACTAAAATGGTCTAAAATCCAACCACTAAAGCTGCTCATTGAAATCCAACGATTTTGGCCGGGCATGGTGGCTCAAGCCTGTAATCCTAGCACTCTGGGAGGCCAAGATGCGAGGATTACTCGAGGTCAGCAGTTTGAGACCAGCCTGAGCCAGAGTGAGACTCTATTTCTACTAAAAATAGAAAAATTAGCCAGGCATGGAGGCTCTCGCGCCTGTAGTTCCAGCTACTCCGGAGGCTGAAGCAGAAAGATCGCTTGAGCCCAGGAGTTTGAGGTTGCTGTGAGCTATGATCATACCACTGCACTCCAGCCTAGGTGACAAAGCAAGATCTTTTCTCAAAAAAAAAAAAAAAAAAAAAAACATTAACCAATGAGCACACATGTGTAGAGAGGGGAGTAAAACCCAGTGGAAATCAAGCAGGCGGGAAGGGGGAGGAGGAGATGGGTGAAAACCTACCTATACAATGAACACTATCTGGGTGATGGGCACACTTATAACCCTGACTCAAGCATAACAAAAACAATCCATGTAACCAAAAACATTTGTACCCCCGTAATATTTTGAAATAATAAAATAAGAAAAAGAATTTATCTACTGTAGTTTACATAGTCATTCCTCTAATGTTGGGTGTTGGTTTCCAGTTTTTACTATAAATAATACAAAAGGGAAACCCTTCATAAAGCAAAAGCAATGAACAAGAGAAAAGCATATCAACATTTTAGAGACTTTTTATACATATTACTTGATATATTTGCTTTTCTTTAATTATTCGAAAAGGTGAACATTTTCCATGTGTCCTATTTCTCTTTTTTTCCTTTTAGAGATTTATCTTTTTTAAAAATATATTTTTATTTTTCTATAAAATTCATTGAATTGAAAAAGAATTGTACTTTCTTTGTAACAGACACTAAAACATATAAAATTCTTTGTTTTTTATTAATGCACAAAAACACCACACAACACAAAGAAACATAAAATGTGTCATGAGGATGCTGACATTTGTCTGAAGGTGGCTGACAGCAACAGCTACATTAGTCATGCCGCTAATTTAGCTCCAAAGGTTTGTTTAGCACATCAGAAACAGATCTATCTACTCATGTCTTTGTATATCTTCAGTTATCCTTTTTAATATATAATGTTTTGTAAAAAGATTGAATCAAGAGTAAACTTAGCTGAAATGTCCAAAAAAAAAAACCCCAACCATTAAAACCCTGCCATGATACGTGCAGATCTTACATTTCTGTAGTCCATTTTTTTTTTGAGACAGACTCTCACTCTGTTGCCCGGGCTAGAGTGAGTGCCGTGGCGTCAGCCTAGCTCACAGCAACCTCCAACTCCTGGGCTCAAGCGATCCTCCTGCCTCAGCCTCCTGAGTAGCTGGGACTACAGGCATGCGCCACCATGCCCAGCTAGTTTTTTCTATTTTTAGTTGTTTGGCTAATTTCTTTGTATTTATAGTAGAGACGGGGTCTCGCTCTTGCTCAGGCTGGTCTCGAACTCCTGAACTCAAACGATCCACCCGCCTTGGCCTCCCAGAGTGATAGGATTACAGGCGTGAGCCACCGAGGCCGGCCTGTAGTCCACTCTTTACCCAATTTAAACATGTCAGGAATCCTTGTAGCCTCTTATACTAACCACTACACTAACTATACACTCATACTAAACATTTTCACCAGAACTTTGAGCCCCAATTCATTTATTTCTTTACTGATTTACTAACAGAGCCAGTATCTACTTGAACTATTATTTTGCTGAAAAGCTCACTACCTCTTGGGAAAATTCATTGCTGAAGTTATTGGGGAAATTTTCTTTTTTTGAGGAGAACTTATCTTCCCTTTAGCTTCTACTCATTGTTGGGGTTTTGTCCTCTACAGCAATGTTCTCCCTTCTCTCTACCTTATTTTCTCATGACTGCCTAAGGCAGCCATCAAGTCTTCCCAAGGTCTTCTCTCTTCCTCACTAAGCATGAACAAATTCAACTATTCCTCATGTGAAGTGGCTTCCAGGCCCATTACCTTCCTGCTCACTCCTCAGCAAGTCTAGCCCCGTGGATTCAGTGCCAGGGATGACTCTAGATGCTAAGCACCCTCCTGCCCAAAGCATCTTACCAGCCCGCACGGTACCACCTACCCCACGCCCCTCGTTTCCCTTCCCCCACCACTCAGGAAGCCCGTTCTGTGCTCTGCAACGTTCTGTCCCAGCTTCAGAGAAGTGGTGACGCTGTGTCTGGAATCAGGAGACTCTACAGGGGTGGCGATTCAGCTAGACGGACCAGGCGCAAGGAAACAGCCATGACCAGGGTCCTTCCTTTGCCTGGTCCTGTAACTCTCTCCTGTTTTCCTTTCAGCCAGTTAAGGAGTGCAAATGTCACCCAACCATAGCTACATTTAAAGATTCCTCTAAATGACAAAACTCTGGGAAGTTTTTCTGAGAGGGCGGCAAGGGAGAATAGAGGATCAGAAACAGAATTGTCCATAACAAGAGGGCAGAGAAGCTAAAGGGTCAGCCAGAGGAAGAGAAAATTATTGATTAATCGGTGCGGTGAAGGCTCTGCGAGAGAAAGGCGGATCAAGGCCGGCGACGGGGTGGGCGGAGAGAGGGAGAGGGACAGACTTTGCCAAGGCCGCCGTGGGTCCGCCTGGCCAAGTGCGCACAGAACTGGCGTCTCTGACCAAGGGCGTGGGGTAGGCTTCACTCCGCCGCCACGCCGGCTTGCAAAGGAGCATTTGAGTCAGAGAGGGCCACTGCCTCAGCCAGTCAACGCAGGAGGGAGAGGGGAACCCACTTTCTGTTTGTTTTCCAGGGAGAGTTGTTAAAACTTACAGAATGCTGTAAGAAGAGACCATTTGTGTCAACTGTATTTTCGGTTATCACTCTCCGGCACTCTGTGGATGGGACAGTGGTGATGGACAATGTGGCTCATTTTCTTTTTCTTTTTTTTTTTTTTTTGAGACAGGATCTTGCTTTCTTGCCCAGGCTGGAGTGCAGTGGTGGGATCACAGCCATTGCAATCTTCACCTGGCATCGTCCCTGGGTGTCTCCTGGGTCCAAATTCCCTCTTACATAAAACACCAGTCACATTGGATTAGGTGCCCACCCTACTCCAGCTCGAGCTCCTGGGCTCAAGCCATCCTCCCGCCTCAGCCTCCTGAGTAGCTGGGACTACAGGCACGCACCACCAAGGCTGGCTAATTTTTTTATATTTTGTAGAGACGGGGTCTCACTATCTTGCCCAAGCTGGTCTGGAACTCCTGCACTCAAGTGATCCTCCCACCCGGGCCTCCCAAGGTGCTAGAAGCCACCACACCTGGCCAGACAATGTGACTCATTTTCATGCTGTATGTGTGTGTTTGTGTAAGACACAGAGAGAGAGACAGAGACAGAGACAGAGAGAGTGAGCACACGAGGAGGGGGTGAACTGGAATAATAAACCACCAGTACTTAAAAGTTCTCTTTCTTGGGCAGGGATAGGGAAGAGTCCTCTGGCCACTGGGGGTGGGGAATGAACAAGAGGATCAGGGCCACCATTCGAGAGGTCAAGACCCTCGGTGAGCTCTCTGAGTAAGGAGTGAGAATAAAATCCAGGCTGCAGCCCCCTGAATGACCCCTCATTCACATTGTTCTGAGCTGCAGAGGAATCTTCCCCAATCCATAGAAACTTGGGTTCCCAATAAAAAGAAAGAGAAGCTCCCTCGACAACGGTGGAGCAACTGAGTTTGAATTGTGGCAGAGAGCTCTGGTTCTTTCTCAGAGTGTGGCCCAGTGCCAGCATCATCTGCCGCTGGTAGAAATGCAGAACCGCAGGCCCCGCCCCAGGCCTCCTAACTCAGAATCTGTATTTTAACAAGATCCTGGGGGATCTGTGTGCCCTTTACAGCTGGAGCAACGCAGACCCCACCTGCCATTTGCTCTGAGACCAGGAAAAGGCCAGCGGGTGCCCTACGATCCGGTTCATCCTCCACTCCACACAAAGTCCTAAATCCACAGGCCAGCTTCTAGATGGCCCATTCCAATTTAATATTACTAGCATCATTGTCACTGACATGTGACCTTGGACAGTGAGTGCCATTGCTATGGGTTGAACTGTGTCCCTGAAAAATTTGTACATTGAAGTCTTAGACCCCAACACTTGTTATTTGAGAATGGGTCATTGCAGATGTAGATAAGATAAAGTCGTGCTGGAGTAGGGTGGACACCTAATCCAATGTGACTGGTGTTTTTATATAAGAGGAAATTTGGACCCAGGAAACACCCAGGGAGGACGCCAGGGGAAGACGAAGGCAGAGATCAGAGTGATGCTTCTACAATTCAAGGAACACCGAGGATTGCCAGCAAACCCCCTAAAGCTAAGGGAGAGGCCTTGGAACAGATTCTTCCTCACAGTGCTCAGGGGAACCAACCCTGCCGACACCTGGATCTCAGAACTGGGAGACGACAAATTTCTGTTGTCACCTCATTTGCGGTACTTTTATTCTATCTAGCAGCCCTAGAAAACCAATGCAGCCTTCAATTTGTCACCTGAAAAGGGGGAATCTAGACTGAATTTGATGGTTTCCTGCCAGCCATAAGCTTTTATCACCTATTATTTTATTATCTGAGATTTTATGACCATTATTTCAGGGCCTAGGAGCATGGATTAATCCTTAGCTTCATGCATGTTTTAAAACATTCCCTTTTTCATTATGTTTAAATTCTATTAAATCAACAAGTGCATTCCTGAAAAGGCTTAATTCTGACTTGCACTCACTTGTTATACAGGACAATGTCTGGCCTCCACACCAGGTCGCTGGGAATCCTGATAGAGTCGAGCCCGTCATACTGGTCTCGGTCCCACGTGAGACACGCGTCGTGCCAGATTTGGCGGATCCATAGGTAGGCGGTCAGAATTTGGTTTCTTTCATCCTACACAGTGAATCCAGATGTGACTTTATCCAGGAGACACCTGAACCAAGTGTCTTCCATCTGTAAGACACTTGTTCTTCATAAACAGGCATTTCGAGAACATTAATCTATTTTCAATAAATGAGAGCTTTTGTCTGTTCTATCCCTTGATTGACTACCAATGCCGCATTATTTTCTTCCTTCTGGATTTACTGTTCAGAACATAAAGTGGACACATTTTTAAGTCTTTAGATTTTTGCATGGGTCTACCACTCAAATTTCTCTGAAAATTGATCAACTAATGATGTACTTGAATGAGAAAGTCAGGAAATATCTACAATGTACAGAATAAAAATCCTTCAAATTTCATAACATTGTGTAATTAAATGTCTATAAGCACTAAATAAGTGATATCATCTTAAAACACCACCTTCCTTTTTTTCCAAATTGAAATTAAATTCACATAACATAAAACTCACCATTTTAACCATTTTCGAAGTGTACAATTCAGTGGTTTCCAATACATTCACAGTGTTGTGTAACCATCACCACTGTCTAATTCAATGATTATAATAGAGCCTAAAAAGAAACCCCATTAGCCATTACGCAGTCACTGGCCTGTCCCCTCCCTCTCCCCAGCCCCTGGCGACCTCTGTTCTGCTTTCTGTCCCTACGGATTTCCCTATTTTAGAAGCATACAATATACAACACCACCTTTCTTTAGATTATCCAAGACTGTTCCAGTTAATAACCAGGATTAGATAACATTTAGTGAAATTAATTAGTGTTGTGAAAAGCTTCCCTCTCCTGGCAGCTCGCATGCGGGGCTGTCTGCTCTCATTCCTTCTCGCATTCCCAGTGAGACATTCCCTTTGGAAAGATGGTTGTTTTCATGCTAGAAGCATTGCAAAGAGTCACCACAGTGTATTACTCACCATATCCTTAATCTGAGACAGTGTGATCTGCAGCGTGACATTCAGGACTTTATCTGTATCTTCCACTGGACGAAGAGCACTGGAATAATCTTCAAAAAGGTCATTAAACAACTTCCGGGCATATTTTCCATCGGCTGTTTCTACAGCTGCTCAAAAAGAGGGACCCAGGTCAACATTCAGAGTGTCATGTGTGTTTCAAGACAAGAACCCCAGCCTGAGGCTGGGCAGTGGGCGGTGCGGCAGCAGCTGGGGGTGAGCTTTGTGTCTGTGCACGGGCTGCTCTGCATCCACCTCCCAGACCAGCGTGCGGCAGAAAGAAGCAGGGACCCTTCCATGCAGCTGGATCATCTGTCCTGTCTTCCCTGCCCTGTCCCACCTCCCACCAAAGAAATGGCCCCCAGAGAAGCCAAGATGGTCATGTCATCAGCCTCTCACCTCTCAGTCTGGAAGCAGCAAAGTAAATCCAGCAGAAGGAGATGCAGGAATGGGACCAGTTCATCTTTTCCTGAGCCTCTATAAAGTCCCACCAGGTGTGGACTTCCACTTCCCTCTGTGAATACCGAGGCCTGGCACAAAGAGCCCACACTGCCACAGTCTCACTGTGGCAGACGGAGCCCTCAGGCTTGCATTGCACATAGAACTGAGGTCTTGAGATCCAGACCCGCCCTCCCTCCCCTCCTGTAATCCGAGAGTGGCAGCTCCAGTAGCTGAGATGCCAGAAACCCAGGGTGGGTTCGGTCTGGCAGTGCTGCTCAGGGGCCGGGTGGGGGCACCTCAGTTGAAGGTCATTGGCCACCCTCAGCAGCAACAGCCAGACCAAAGAACAGAGGGCAGGAGCAGGAGTCAGGGGTACGCCTGACACCCCAAAGACTCTACCTAGGCAGAATGAGAGCTTTCTAAACCTGCAGCAAGCAGATTTAGCCTTAGTCCAGGGACTAAGGGAAGCTAAACAGATCCCGCTTTATGTGCTTTTAGCGCATTTGAAGAGAGAATGAGAAACGGTTCCATGATCTCCAGAACATGTTGGCATCTGGGTTTATTCTCCACCTCTGCTTCTGATCACGTCTTCAGCTACTGCCCTGGGCACAGGCTCGCATGCAAATGCGTGTGAGTACATGTGCAAGGGCTGCGCTGGGTGGAAGAAGAGGATTCACTCCCTGAAGAAGCAGCAACACTGAATTGGATTGAGAGTTGAACACTTGGGTTTAACTGCCAGCTCAAACCCCTACTAGCTCTTTAATTCTGGATCAGTTCCCTAACCTCTCTGAGCCTTCCTGAACTACAGACCAGGGAAAATAATATTCCCTCCCTTCCAGAGCTACAAGGATACTATCTGTGAGAGCACTTTGTAAATGTTAGCAATTTTCATCTCTGATCAGCTTTGCAGATCCAGAATTTCTACATTTAACCAAGTCACCCAGAGTTTACCAGCTCTAAAAAAATGTTGTAAAGGTTTCAAAGGCTATCAGAATCAGCATGAGAATGATTCATAACCAATGATGATATTACTAAGGATGATACCCTTTGCATTTGAATGCTACTTTATATAAAATTTCACAGTCATTTCTCACATGTAATCTAATTTTGCTCCCGCAAAAGTGTCAATTTCTAGTTGCCATGTCTGGGAACTCCTGTCTGTAACTTCCTCTTGCCTGGGGAAACTGCCTTGGAAACCAAATTAAGACAATTTGCTTGCCTGGAATCCGAGCAAGGAAATTGGATAGCTCTATTTCATCAGGTTACAGCCACCGATGAGTCACCCCAGCCCTCTCCAAGAATATCTCCTCCAAGTAGAACAGACACTCAAGCCATCAGCGAAGCGTGTGTCTTAATTGCCTAGCCCCCTGTGTTGATTGTGAAGATAATTATTCTTCTGTCACCCCTAGCCTGACTCACCCATCAAATGACGTAACTCCTGGTGCCCATGCTCAGGCCTTCTTCAACGAATGGTCCACTCTGGAATCTCTGAGGCTGAAGGTACTTTTGAAATTGAGCTTAGTACCTCATTTCCACACGAGGAAACTGAGGCCCGGAGAGGCACAGTGGCTGCCTCCAGCAGCGCTGGCCAGAGACAAGGTCCAGACCCCCTGCCCCATCCCTTGCTCACTGTGACACTAGCACTGTGTCTCCTTGCTGTCTTCATCAACACGGCATTGGATGCCAGATGGGCAGTGACTTTCTTGTGGGGAGACCCTCCGTATTTCTTTAAGTCCTCACAACACGCATGGTTGTGTAGTTCACACAGGGTCTACCTAGAATGGTCTCCCTTTCTTGCCGACCCCTCTCCCCTCCCCCAGGGTCCCTGACCCCCTCAGGGACCCCTTTTTGGTTGAAGCTGCTGAGAACCTTTGCCCATTGGGTCAAATCTCCTGGGGCACCCTGGCTCCATTCCGGGGGTGACAGTGCTCGCCTTCCTTGGAGCTGAGCTTCTGTCTGACAAGAAACGCTAGTGAATTCTTTTGCTAAAAGTCCTCTCCTCAGCAGCAAAGGGGGGACAGGAAGAAAAATAGCTTCATTCAGCTACATGTATTGTTTAAACAAAAACCACAGAAAGTCAAACACAAGGTTTTATAAAGGGTTTTATTCCTCCACAAATTAATATGGCATGAATATTTTCTCCATTTCATTAAATACAGAATCAGAACATTTCTAACCCATGAAGAGCTCTTAGAGACCATCTAGCTGAGTTCATTCATTTCACGGATGACAAAATTGAGGCCCAGAGAGGTAAGGAGTCTTCCTAAGGAGGTGTGGTCATCCAGGGATGGAACCCACCGCCCCGACTCTAACTAGAGTGCTCCTGTCGCAACAGCAGAGCAGCCAGGGAGGAAGCTCAGAGGAAACCAAAGCCCAGTGTACATTTAGGGGGCTTGGGAACGCTCTTCCATTCAGCCAAGGGGAGGTGGGAGCCCAATCTGCCCTACCGGAGGGTGGGTAGATGGAAGAGGATGCTGATTCTCCATCAGGCTCCATGGGAGCCTGAAGCACTTGGCAGAGGAGTGTCGTCGTGGGTGCCACCTGCTAGCCAAAGCTTCACAACTCACCAAAATTGCAGGCCATACCTCAATGGGACTCTGTGCCTGAGGACCTATTTCACTGCTACTTTCTAAAATTGCTGGGTTCATCCTGGGTTTGTGTAAAATAGAAATCTCAAAAGTTCCTTTAAAGGGGAGGTCCTCAAATTCTTTCACCATGCACCAGAGTTTGGGATAAAGGTTGGTAGCCAGGATGCAAAGTCATGCGAAAGAAAGCTACCCATGGCCCCAGTCTCTGGACATTGTGCGTTTTGTTTCTGTCTTGTCTTCTTAATCAAGAAAAGCAGTATAACGTAGAGTTTAAGAGCATAGACTCTGGAGTCAAGTCTAGCTCCATCATTTAATAGCTGTGGAACTTTGGGCAGATTCCTCACTCTCTCTGTGCCTCAGTTTCTCCATCTATAAAATGGGGACAATTATAAGAGTGCCTACCTCTTAGGGTTGTTTTGAGGACTGAATGAGTTAATGCATGTGAAATCTTAAAAATAGTGCTTGATCATAAAAAGTGCTAAATAAATAATAATTAAAGGGGAAAACTGCACCTCAGCAGCTAAAAAAATATTAAGCATGTAATCTGCAGCGGCAATTCCATAATCAGTCTTTCTTTTTCTTTTTCCCTTTCTTTCTTTCTCTCTCTTTCTTTCTTCTCTTTCTCTCTTTCTTTTTCTTTCTTTCCTTCTTTTCTTTCTTTGTCTCTCCCTCTTCCTCTTCCCCTTCCCACCCCCCCATCTCTCTCTCCCCCCAGCTTCTTGACAAGCCTGGTTAGAGGATATTGTATAACTGCTTTATCTTACAAGTAGCTTGTACTGTGGGTGGGAGAAAAATCTGTTCTGCCATTTTCTTCTTGTCCTTTTTTATTGCAACGTTAATATTATTGTCAATCCACAGAGAATTTATTTATTTACTTACTTATTTTTGTAGTAATCTTTTTAATACTCCAATTCACTTTGTGAGTGTTCCCCCATCTAAATCTCTCAGAGATTGGCAAACTCTTTCTGTATAGAGCTAGATAGCAAATATTCGCAGTGTCCTAGGCCATACGGTCTCCATAGCAACTACTCTTCTCTGCTGTAGTACTGTGAAAGTAGCCAGGGGCAAAATGAATGTGTGGCTGTGTTCCAATAAAACTTTATTTATGAAAATAGGGGCCGGCCATACATAGTTTGTTGACCCCTGACATAGGTCATCAGATCCATAAATCTCCTTACCCAGGCTCATGCAAATTGCGATGGGGTTCAGCGTCCCAGATGAAGAGGGGGCAAAGCCTGCAGGGAAGAGAGAGCGGAGGTGCAGGGGCCTGACATGGGCCCGCACGGGTGCAGCTCAGCCAGCTGGACTCCCCCATGCTCGGCGCAGGCTCGGGGTGGGAAGGAGGAGACTGGAGAGCATGCGGCATCCCTGTTTGATGTCTGGCAGCGGGGGACCATTAGAGTGTTGTGGGCAGGGAATTAGAATCCACAAATATGGGTGACACATCCAGTCATGACAGAAACTGTGGCTCCCGCCTGGCCAGGGGCTAGCAGGGTAAAAAGCAGAGGAACATTTCAGAAGTCCCTGTGAGTGAGGGCGGGCCTGGAGGGCTCTGGCAATCTGAGAGGTACAGAGTCCTGGAGCACTGTCGTGTTTCTAGGATTGTGACCTCTGTCCCTCAATTGTTCCCAAATCCATTTGGCTTGGGGAGACGCAGGTTAGATCAGAACAGAAGCGGGTCGGGAAGGGAAGGAAGGAGGCCCTCCCGGGAAAGCAGGAGCACGGGTTGGTGTGGGCACCAAACAGTGCTTACGTGGGTGCACGGCCGGCCACTCCCTTGCAGCTGCCATGTCTGTGCCTCACCGTTTTCCCGCGGGTTTCTGGCCATGCCAGTGATGGGTCGTGGACTGGAAAACTCTTCCTGGGAAACCGGCAGGACAGTCTCTCTTGGTGCTTCTGAGCACTATGAAGGAAATGTCCCACTCTCTAACTTTTCCAACCATGACTTAAAACACCTCTAACCCGTGGGCATCACCCTCGCTGCTTCTCCCTCACACCCAGGTGTTAGTCTGCTCGGACTGCCACAACTAAATACCATAGGCTGGGTGACTTAAACAACAGAAATGTATTTTCTCACTGTTCTGGAGCTGGAAGTCCTAGGTCAAAGTGTGGGCAGGGGTGTTTCTCCTGAGGCCTCTCTCCCTGGCTTGTAGATGGCCGTCTTCTCCTTGTCTTCACACGGTCTTCCCTCTGTGCATGTCTGTGTCCTCTTACAAGGACGCCAGCCAGACAGAATTAGTCCCACCCTAATGATCTCACCTTCATCACCTCCTTAAAGACCCCATCTTCAAATACAGTCACATTCTTCAGTACCAGGGGTTAGGACTGTGGTGTATAAATTTTGGGGGACACAGTTCAACACTCCACATTCAGCCTGTCAACACATCCTGGCCCTCCACCTTCACAACATATCTGCAATCCAACCCCTCCCCCGCACTGGCATCCTGGTGCAGGTCACAGCTGATGCCCATGCGCTTCCTCCTGACAGCCAGCCTTGCCCTGCATTCTCACAGGGTTCAGGTGGTCATTTGAAAACACAAGTCTGTTTATGTCACCCCGGCTCAGCCCTCTCCAGTGTATTCTCGTCTTACTCAGAGTAAAAGCCAAAATCCTTGCCAGCCACTACAGGGTGCCTGCACGCCGTCTCCCCAGCTTCCCACCTCCCGCGCTCACCCCAGCCAGCCACTGCGGCCTCCAGGCCACCCCACAAGCATGGCCCATCTGTCTCCTCTGCAGGCCACCCTCGGCCATCTCCCCTCAGCTCCCTCCTGGCTCCCTGGCAGCCCCAGGCCACTTCATTAGGGACTTTCCCTCATGATCCTACACAGAGCGACACCCCAGGCCCTCGTCTTCCCGCTCTGCTTTTCCTCGCACTTACGACCAGCCGATGTGCGCGTGCGTGTGCGTGTGTGTGCGTGTGCTCGCACGCGTGTGTGTGTGTGTGTGTGTGTGTGCGTACACTCACTGGATAGTTTATCGTCTGTCTCCATACTAAATTAAGTCCCACAAGAGCAGGGACTTGGTCTTGTCCTGTGCTCATCTCCCAGATACAGAGAGGATATTCATTGATTGCATAAGTGAGCAATATCGAGAATGAGAAAAGAAATCTAAGGAATTAAAAAGGAGGGGAAAGGCCAGCTTTCAGATGAAGAATGGTGGATATACTTCCTATAATTCATAAACTTACCAGATTTTTTTTAGAACTCATGGCCAGGGAGTTATTTACAGTCTCACATTGTTAGTCTACTGCTGTAGACATATTTTAACCTATGTCAAAGCAAAGTTCCTTGGGAACATGGACTATAATTTCTCTTTTCTGTACATCACCTGTGCCTCACACGTAGTCCTCGCTCAAGGGGAACAACCACCAAGGTCTCGTAGCAGCATCTGCCGCAGGCCAGGCGTGGAGGTCTCTCCCCACTGTCTCTGTAGACTTAAAGCAACAGTCAGAGCATGAGAACAGAGGAGGGGTCCTGTGGCCCAGGTCCAAGTGCTAGGACCAGCACTTACTATTTAAGGGAGTAAGAATAATTTCTCTGAGTCTCATTTTCTCATTTGTAAAAGTGAGAATTATAATACTTACCCAAAAGGGTTATTGTGAGGACTCAAGAGAAACCAGGTAAAGTGCTGAGAACACACCTGGAACGCAGCAGGCTCTCAGTAAATGTCACTATGTGATTTCCCCTGCTAACCCACACAGGCTACTGCAGTCAGCAAAATGCCCACTAGTAAAATGAAAACCCACTAAGTTGCCAACAGAAGAGCCAAGTTCATGAAGAGACATGAGCAGGTGATAAGAGACATGTAGTTTTCTGGGTCAGGAGAACAGCTGATACATGATACAGGGTATCCAATGTGTCCTGGTGACGATGGCGGGCTCTGATGTCTGTGCTTTGTTGGAGGGTGCGTACTGTTCTCCCTGAAATCCCCTAAGGGAATATGTTTGAAAGCCATAAAACTTTACTCAATATCTCCTGGCTTCCTCTTGTTTCTGGGGTCTTTCTTCACTGGGTGCCAAGGACACCTCGCCCATGGGAAATTTCTGGCCTTCTTTTTGGGCCACTTGCTTCTTGGGACTTTTCTGAAATTTTCATTTGTTCTTGAGTTTCTGAGGCTTTCTCAACCCAGTATGTTCTCACCCCACTGGCTCTACTTCCTCTTTTCATAGCAGACTGTGTGGTTACAAATGCATAATATTTCTCTGCTATTTGCAATCACCCTCTCTCCGATGACAATGTAAGAGTTAGGCGAATGACAAAGCGTTCTAAATCTTGAAAGGGCAGAAGGGGGACACTCTCCTCGTGTTAACAGGAGCACACTACCTCAAGGTTGCTGATCCCCGTGAAGAGGGATGGGGCAGTTTGGACACAGCACCATGCAGACCGCACTGATACCCTTCCCAAGCCACTGGGAAGCTCCCAACATCTCCCACAGCTGTGTGGCCCTGAGAAGCAGCATGTCCCATGGCCCCAGGTACTCACTTTTCAGGGGAGCTCCTGGAAATTAAAGCAGGAGAACCAGAAGATTTCATTGCCATTTTTTCCCCTCAGGGCCACTTTTTAACTTTCTCTTCTGCATTTCTTCTTCTCACCTACCATTGCCATTGACCTAGGCTCTGGAGACCTGAGCTGAATGAGAGGAGACCAGGAGAGCCACAGAAAGGACAGGGAACCACGATGGGGGAGGAGGGACACACACCCACAGACCATACATGAGCCAGGCCAGGGGCGAGGGCTTTCGGTGCATTAGCCCAGCCGTGTTGGAGCCTGAGATAAAAGAGAACATCTACTGATGCTGTTTCTACAATTTTGATATTTTTGCTTATGATGAAATTTTTTGCATTAATTTTGACCTTTACAAATATTGCATTAAAATATTATCTATATTCATTACTAAGATTGTCGGCACCGCCTTAAATTCACACTGGAAGACAGTACCTCTCTTGCCTCCACCTGGTACTGGCCCGGATTAGATTTAGCCCAGTTGATAGAGCTGCCTCAGTTCACCTGGTTGATGTTTTTTTTTTAGGAACAAAAGGCTGGAAACTCCAAAAATAATCTACAAAAAATCAAAGTATATTTTAAAAAATCTAAGTGCAATCCCACTAAAAGAATTAGAAGAAAGAGTGAAATTCTCAGTCACAAAAATAAACCAAATTTCAGACACAATTCAAATCCTTTATCTTCTAAAAAAGCCAGGGTACTTCACTATCCCAGCCACCAGGTGTCTCTGTGAACTCCCTGCAGGTCTCTGCACAGGAAGCCGAAGATAACGTCATATGTGAAATCTGCTGTTTGTAACCAGCTCTAAAGAGACGACTCACACACAAAAACCAGTTTGAAATATGACAGCCTCAAATACCAAATTTACAGCAATCCATCCATTTGGCCAATATTTCTGGCTAATAGCTAAATGCTTACGATTAAAATCTATTAATATTAACAGATTTAAGCTAAGAAATAGATTATCAGAGTCAGTTTGCCCTAATCAACATACTTTCTAGAATGTTCCTGCTTTGTTTTTTCCTCGTCCCTTAGCTAGATCAGTTTCTAACAGAGCACAATTCTGCAAGACCGAAACAGAGTACTCCAGGAGGGTCTCAGAGGAAAACTTTCCCTGGTTTGGAGGACTACATTTCACTCAATCCTTTAGGGCAGAGAATTTTGAAAACAGCATTCAAACTGTTTGCTTATGTTAAAAAAAATGCCTGAAGTGCTATGGTAAAAGCCCAGAAAACAAAATGATGGAAAGTTGTGCTGTCCTTTAAAGATAGGTTTACTTAGGCTTGTTGTCATCCTCTCCCTTCACACCCTCACCCTGAACTCAGAAGAAAACATAACACTTCGGGGAATAGGCTATTTGCTCTGAACTTAATTTTTTTCTGAGTTAATTCTGCAAATAAGCCCTTCTTTGTTCAATACCCTGGGGGGAGTACAGATCCTTCCTCCAAGGGTCCAGGAAAATGACTCTTGGGAGAAACCTCTGTCATGAGGCTCTTTGGGCTTCTCCAGCTTGTCCAAGATCGCATCTGTTCTTCGTTCTAAAATTACGACTCATGACACTCACGCCTGGACCAATGGCTATTGTTTACAATGGAGTGCTCACTACTGACCCTGGGACAGTCATTTCTCTGAGTTTCCACGACAATAAAATTCTTCTGGTTTTCTCCTTTCTGGGCACTCCTCATCTACCAGCTGCCTCAATGTTGGATTTCTCAGCATTCAGTCTCAGACCCTCTTCTCTTCGTGGACGTAGCAAAGAATCTTAACAGTTATGACAAAACTGTAAGAAAAGAGGGAGCAATAGTGGGTTTCAAGATGATAAGCCAGTTGTACATCCCAAAGAGGAGTGCCCGCTGCAGACCTGATCGCTCATCTCTAGGGAGACGCCTCCTTTGCATGAGTTGTCTCGACTTCCAAGCGTGAGCGGATCACAGGGTCTTTTTCAAATGCGTATTTTGAGTCAATAGGTCTGAGGTGAGGCTGAGGCTCTGCATCCCATGTGACACTGATGCTACTGGTCCATGGACAACACTTTGAGTAGCAAGATTTAGAGGCTCCTATAATGACAACGATCCTCTAAACATCATTTAGATGTGAGCTATGTTAGGTATATACAACATACCTAGATTGTCAATTACACCAACAGACCAAATCAGTAACATAATAATGGCTGAACTGTGGGATGGGGAATGTAGATTGTGAAAAATTTTTAAATTTAAATTTCAAGTTCATGCTTCTGGTTTCTAAAACTCAAAATCTATTTGAACGTAGAAATGCCCTAACAGTTCCATGATATCAGAAGTGAAACTTTACTTTTAAAAGGGCTCAACCTGAAGACTGCGTGGGCTTGAATTACCATGTCCGGTATCCCCACCAAGAATCAATGATTTTATAACTCAGAATCTGTAGCTTTGGCTAGTCTGCATTGTTTTTGGTAAGAAGGAAGGAGGATGATCCGCATGATTGCTGCAATCCTGAACTGATACAGAAATAGGAACCCTGGGAAGGTGCAAAATAAAAATAAGAATTAAAACATGGATAACAATGGAGATGATGAACAATCTTAAATCCATGACATTAGCAATTTTTAAATCAATTTTATATCACAATTTCTGTAATTATTGTGATAATTAGTATATTTTGTCAGTTATTTTAAAGTGTTTAATGCACTTAAGAAGATCCAGTGTGTTCATGGGATTTTAATTAAACGAATAGAAGAACTTAATTTAGGCTTACAATCAATGCTTAAATGTTTGAGGAAAATTATTTTCTTAAAAGCGTAAGTTTCACTTTGTTAGTTATATATGTACTAAATGAATAGAAAAATGCTAACTATTGACTATTTAAAAGAATACTAATTTAATTACTTAACAAATTTATGAGAAGGTCTTGTTGCCCTGTTGACCTTGTAGCACATCAAACGCGTCAAGTTCCCTTGCCAACTCCAGATTTCTGCCATTGCTTTTTCCTAGAATGTGCCTCCCCCAATCTTTGCAAGCTTGTTTGTGTGTGTGTGTGTGTCTCTGTGTGTGGGTGTGTGTGTGCGCGCGCGTGCTGACTCTCTTACCCTGGACTGTGAATTGCATACAGTGGACACAGTCTGCCTCTGTAATATTCATACCCCTCCAAGGTTTCCAGCATTACCCCATTCACAGGAGGTGGGCATGGAGAGTTTTAAGTAGCACGTCCAAGTTGCAGCAGTGGGACAAAACCAACGTCAAAAACTCAAAAACCTGTGAGCCCACGGTCATCATTATTATGCTGAATTCAATCACAGTGATCTCTGATGCTTAATTATAATGCTGCTTAGGTCATCTGCTGTGTTTGGCAAACACCGAGTCACAGCATTACAGGAATTCCCAGAGCGTTCTCTGAAAAGAAGGTTTGGGGCAAATCTTTTAACACTGCTTCCTTGAAGGGCCAATCATGAGAGAACACAATGAAAATATACACCTATAATTTAGGCCTTAATATAAATTATGCCACTTTCCCTTTACAAAATCCATGGACTGATAAGAAAAGGAAGGCCCCGTAGAGTACCATTTCCTAACGTCTTTACACAGTGAGGCAGCGGAGCAGAGTCGTGAAGAGCCCCTGAAAGGATTCTGGGCCCAGACTGTCTGGGTTCCAATCCTAGAAATGCCACTTTTTGGCTGATAGCCTGAGGTAAGTCACTGAAACTCTCTGTGTTCGGTTTACTCACCACTGGAGGAGGCAGGAGAAAGGCTGTGCCGTGAGGTCATGAGGATCAAATGAGGTGACACACATAAAGAGCTTAAGACAGTGACTGTATCGCTCAAAGTCGCAGCAAGCATTCGTTATGCATTTGATAATCTATGACAGACACCTGACTTGGACTTGAAACAGGACATTAGATTTACATCTCATTTCCACCAGATCAGACTAGTGCCCTCCCCATTTTGGCGGGAACGTGCTAGCATTTTTGCCCTGCAGACACGCTATGCCCTCTGTGGAGCCCTCTTCCGTGTTTCCATGGCTGCATTTCTTTTCCCTGCGTAATTGAAAACCCCGACTGCAGAGGCAGCTTTATTTATAGCTGAAAAACTAGTGTCATTTAGCTTGAGCTTTTCTGCAACCATCAGTCCATTACTGTAAAAGCATCCGCATTTGCATTGCAATGTCCTTCTGTTTGCCCAGTGCCCTATAATCCTTAATTAGCTACTCAACACAATGTTTACTGAATGTCTATGGAGAGAGAAGCCCCATCCAGCCTATTTCCATCAGCAACCAGAGTCTTCCCTGAGCAGCCACTTACCAGACAGCTCTGCGTGGGTGTCCCACAGGCACTTTAGACATGGCGGAAATTTCACTCACCATCCCCTCCACCTCTCCCTGCCATGTGTTTCTGACTTTTGTGAGTGAAGCCACCATTCCCCAGTGCCCCATGCCAAAGCCTGGGTATTGCCTGGGATGCCCGCCTCTTAGCCACCAGGTCCCATCAGTCCCATCTGCTGATCCCACCGCCCCTCTCACCTCCTGGCACCCTGCGAGGCCCTGTGTCCTGGACGCCTGAGAATCGCCTCAGGCTGCTACCTTCAGGCTTTTCCTCCTCTAGTCCCCTTCACGTGGTCATTAGACAGATTCTTTGATCTCTGACCATGCTACACTCCCCTGCCCGTTTGAAATCCTTCCATGTCCCCCACCTCCCATGGGAGGAAGCTCCTGCTCTGAAACGTGGTGTACCCAGCCCTTCACATTCTTAGCTCTGCCTTCCTCACCAGATTTGTCTCCCGCCACCCCACACAGCTTCAACAACCAGGTGGCCCTGCTGCATTCTTCCTGCCCCCAAGCTGCTCCCATGTTGTCCCTCAATCTGTAATAATTGTCCCCTCCTTGCCCAACTAGTGAACAACTTCTGTTTCAAGACTCATTTTGAGAGTTGCCTAATCAAGAAAGCCTTTTCCAACCTCTGAGAGCAGAATACTGAACTTCCTCTTCTGTGTTCTTGAAGTTTCTGGTATACACTTCTATTATAATGCCTGTCCTATTGTTTAATTGTTCACATATTCGTCCTTCCAACCAGAATGAACACCACCTCCCAAACGCTCTATCTGTCCAGTGCCTGGCATGCAAGAGGCACCCAATAAACGCTCATGAAATACATGACTGTAGTGGCAAGCTATGTTCAAGGTTCTAAGTTTCTAGAGGAAATAGAGCTGTATTTAACTTCTCAATGGAGTGGGGGCAGGGAGAGTCACCTTTTTTGATGAGAATACTTGTTTTTAGATAGAAATGAAAACAATTTCCTAGTTTCCCAATACAAACAGGCACAGGGAGGTAAATTTTGATCAGAACTCTGCTGTGAAATCTACTCACACTGCAACTATTTACTGAATGCTGAGCAGAGAGTTTACAGAAGAATTAATACATCGTCCCTTCCTTCAGGGTGCTCTTGGACTATTTGGAGGAAAAACCTAAACTTCTAGGAAAAAAATAACGACAAAAGAGCTAAACAAGTAACACAAGAAGAATACACCTAGAGGGGTGAGTCTCTGCCAAATGAGAGGTTGGAACCAGGAGCTCAGAGAAGGGGAGGACGCTGGGCCCCGGGGCGAACGGACCGAAAGGAGGCTCTCCCGCAACAGGCTGGACCAGTGAGACCGAGGGCGAGGGGGCTGGCATCTTGGCAGAAGGGAAAGAGCAGACTCTTTGGAGTTTGGGGTTGAAGTTTCTGTTCTGCCGTTTACTAACTGGAGATTGTAAGGCTGGTGGCAGGTACCCCTCCCTTCCCTAATGAAAAAAGAAGAGACCCCTCCTATTCCTCAATACCCGCCCCAAAACTGAAACAAAGGCATTCCTTACTCCTGGCGTGGACATCTCCTGGCCGAAGAAGCTCCCATCCCCCAACCCTAAAAACCTATATAAACCCACTCAGACATCTGGGCGGGGCGGCTTCTCGAGTTCCACTGGTGGGACTGTGAGGCTCGCCCGGGTCCCTCTCTCCCTCTCTCTCTCTCTCTCTAGGGACTCGTTCGTTACCCCCACCCGGGAGCGCCCCAATAAAGCCTCTTTACTTATCCCTTTCAACTCTGCTCGTCTTTCTTTCTCTGGCGCCCGACCACTCCAAAAAAACCTTACATTCTGGTGCCGAACCCCGGGAGGGGCGTTTGGCTGCGCCGGCCTGCTCTGGGGCCTTGGCTGCACCACCCCCTTCTGCAAACTCTCACATTCCGGACCGGGACCTCCGCTGACTGCCTTGGAGTCCCTGATTAACTACCTCCGCCTGGGTGAGTCGCCCCGTGTTCTCCCAACCCGGATCCCCCAGGAGCCTCCGTTCCCTCCGGGATACTGTTCCCTGT
>CM052437.1:95205728-95227029 GCA_028533085.1 Varecia variegata | reverse complement strand
CCCTTATTTCTCTATCTCTCTCTCTCCAGATTCCTCAGCTCTGCCCACAGCCTCTCCCGCCTTACCAAGCCCTACATACCCTCTCCCATCTGAACTGGTAGACCCCCGAGTTTACGTTAAAAATCGTGTATGTAATTTTGTCTAATTCAGAGGTTATTTAAAAATTCAAAACATAAATTTGGCGGGAAAAATAAAATCAAGATAAAAGGTAACTAGTAAGGTAAAAAAGATATAAAAAGGCTATGAGCACGGAAATATGTTTTTGTTAAGAAAAATCAGCAAGGAAATAATTTGTGTAGAGAAGGATCTTGTGTAGTGACTTTTTGTCCTAGAACAGAATGGCTGGTTATTTAAGAAAGAGGAAATTTAGGACAAAAAAGGAAGTATGTCGTAGATAGTCTGTATAGGTTGTGATGGAGTTTATAGAAAAATTTACGAAATAATTTTGTGTATGGTTAAGTCAGCTATAATTAAAGAAAGAAAGGTTTGGTTAAAATCACAAAATATTCTTAAAATACTGGTTTACTCTTAATAAAACCGCAAAAGTGTTTTGATTCTAGATCTACTGACAGCCCAAAAGGAGGGACCTACATCTTCCTTCAGGAAAAATGCTACTACTATGTCAATGACAGGCCCCCTCCAAAGGCCAGCTGTCTAAGCCTACTGTCACCTACCTTGGACTTAGTCTCACCCCCACTTCCCGTCATCTCACTGTTGATCGCCGGCAGGCCCTCTGCGATCCAGCCTCCCATCACTGCGGAACAAATTCTATCCTTCCTTGGGTTCATTGATTTCTTCCAACACTGGATCCCCAACTTTTCTCTCCTTGCCAAACCCCTCTATGAGGCGACATGTGATGCCTCTGCTGGCCCTCTGTTAAATCCTCAGGCTGTCTGCCGCACATTCCTAAAACTTCGCGACTCTCTCCTACAAGCAACCCCTCTAAGACTCCCTCATCCTGAAAAACCCTTTAACCTCTACACAGATGAGCGCCAGGGCCTGGCCCTTGGCATCCTCACCCAACCTCTGGGACCTACTCCCATTTCCACCCCAGTGGCCTACTTATCCAAACAGCTGGACACCACGGTCCGTAAATGGCCCCCCTGTCTCTGTGCCTTAGCCGTGGCCACTACTCTCACCAGGGAGGCCCTGAAACTCTCCCTGGGACAGACTTACCTGTCTTCTCCACCCACCGTTTACAGGACTTTCTAACTCGCCACTCTTTAGCCCTCCTCACTCTGTCTAGACGATAGGAATTCCATCTCTTGTTTATTGAAAATCTCACCATTACTTTATCTCAATCCCCAACTCTAAACCCTGCCACTCTGCTCCCCATTCCCTACCTAACCCTGTCCTCACACTCCTGCTCGGTAATGGTTAAAGCCTCCACTACCCCTAGACCCGATCTGTCAGACAAGCCACTTCCTACAGCGGACTTAACTTTCTTTGTTGATGGCAGCTCGGTCACAGGTGAGGACGACAAACACCAGGCAGCCTATGCCATTGTCTCTGCCTCTTGGGTAATAAAAGCCTCCCATCTTCCGGAGGACGCCACCTCCCAAAAGGCAAAACTCATTACTCTCACGGGAGCCTTACACCTAGCCAAAGACAAAATTATAAATATTTACATGGACTCCAAATATGTGTTTATGATAACTCACTGCCATGCTGCCATGTGGAGAGAACGGGGCTTTCTCTTCACCAAAGATTCCCCTATTATTAATGCCACCCTTACCTCCCGTCTCCTCAAGGCCCTTCAGTTACCCAGTTAGCTATCATACACTACAAGGGACACCGGACGAACGGGTCCCCCGTCGCTAAGGGAAACAACTATGCTGATACTGTCGCCCATAGTCTAACATCCCCAAAACATCCTACTCCGGCTCCTCTTCTTCTCCTTTCCATTCCTTCCCTCCAACCTCGCTACACTCCAGAGGAACACCACAGCCTTCTCGCCCAAGGGGGATCAACCACCACCGAAGGGTGGGTCCTTCTAAAAAATGGCAAGCTGGCTCTCCCTAAGACACAGGCCCTGGAACTCGTTGGCCAGGTCCACTCCTCACTTCATATTGACACTAAGGGCCTCTCCCATTTCTTACGGCCTCTATTTTCACACCCCTTCCCTATATTCTCTCATCAAAACTGTTTGCTTGGACTGTGACATTAGTGCCTCTGTTAACCCTCAAGGGGGCCTCAAATCCCCTATGTCCACCCACCAGATGAGTGGCCACCTCCCCGGACAAGACTGGCAGGTCAATTTCACTCATATGCCACCTCACAGACATTTCAAACTCCTATATGGCCGGCCTTTTCTCATTAACCATATTCTTCCAGCCCAGCCCCCACCTTTGGCCTCCTATTTCACATATCTTTCTCTCCTCAGGCAACTTCTCCGTGCCCACGCGGACAGATATCTACCTCAGCCGCCAGAGACCGACTCAGATATCTCTCACACGGGTATACAGCCCAGTGAGTCGGTACTTCTTAAAACCCTTCACCCTAAGCCCCTTGAGCCCCGGTGGACGGGGCCCCACACAGTCGTTTTGAGAACACCTACAGCTGTAAAACTCCTAAACGACCCTACCGGTTGTTGACATCATATCTCACACATCAAAAGGTCCTCACCTCAAGATGCTTCCCCATCCTACTCCTGCCACCAGGTGGGTCCCACTAAACTCCGTTTTACACGGGCTTCTATGCCTCCTGACCCTTCCAACAGCTGCTCCTGATTCAATATATGTCTGGAGATTTAAGGTACGTGAAACCTGCCCCTCAGGAGACACCCGTGTGGCCGGCTCTACTGACTGCTCTCCAAAAGGCTGTCAAACGGCCCTCACCATTCTCCTGTCCCTGACATCTGTTGATGGTGCCCCACTCCCGGTTCTATGCTACCTATATGACCAAACTTTTGACTATTGTCGAGAGCAGGCTGACATATATGGGGGGGGGTGCCCTAAATTGTCATGCCACTTCCATAATACTAGATATCCAAAGGGATGACGGGGTTATTATTATTGGACATACGGGTGGGGGCCTAACACATTCTATTTCTCAAACAAAAATAAACTTCAACTAGATATCCTCGACCCTTGGGACCAGCGTTGGGAAATTAGAGTCACAGGCAAAGTATACTGGAAAATGCACAACTATTACCCTTCAATGACTATTCACATCAGCCGTGAATACGTCCTGGCCCACCAGATACAGGTTCAAATATCTATCAATATTCTGGAAGCAGAACAAACTCTAGCAGGACAACTTTCCTCCCGCCCTAAACATCCCCCTCTTACCTCCTGGCTAAATATTATTCAACATACCCTCGCCTTCCTAAACTCCTCTAAGATAATTTCTAATGTCTCCCACTGTTTTCTCTGTGCCTCCCTTCAGCGACCCCTACTGGCTGCTGTCCCCCTAAACTTTTCTAACCCCCAGAGGACTCCCTCATCGACTCCCTCATGCTCCACTCCGCTCACTCGTGTTCCCCTTTGGGAACCTGAGCCCACAGGCCAACCTTACGCAGATCACATACGCTTTCTCACCACCCTCACTGACCCCAACCTACAACTTCATGGACGCTGCCTCACCAACCATACTGTAACCACGACCACCTCTTCTGCTCCGGGGCAGTTCTTCTGGTGCAAAGGAACACTTACCCGCTGCGTCAATACATCCACCCCGGGTCCTTGTTTCCCTGTCATGGTCATCCCTCAATTAACTCTATATGGTGAGTCTGAATTCGGGTGACTTCTCCCGGGACCCCGCTCAAAATGAGCCATCTTCTTGCCGGTCATGGTGGGTCTCAGCTTGATCTCCTCCATCGCAGCCTCAGGGCTTGCGGGAGGCGCCCTGGGCCACAGTGTCATTTCTGCCCAAGACTTTGCAGATCGCCTACAGCTATCCCTGGAAACCACATCCGCATCACTAGCTTCCCTGCAGAGACAACTGACTTCTCTGGCTCAGGTAACCCTCCAAAACCAGAGGGCCCTAGACCTCTTAATGGCTGAAAAAGGAGGAACCTGCATTTTCCTCCGCGAGGAATACTGCTACTATGTCAACGGAGTCAGGCCTTGTAGAACAAAACATAAACAAACTCGACACCCTGAACAAAGAGCTGGTACTTCCCCCTTCGGATGGATACAGTCCCCACTAGCCGCCTGACTGTTACCCTTAATAGGACCCATGGTCACCATTTGCCTAATCTTTCTCTTTGCCCCCTGTCTTTTACAGTTTCTCCAACGCCGCTTGCAGGAATTATCCAGAGTAGCAGTAAACCAGATGCTTCTTCACCCCTACTCTCCCCTTCCAGTCACCCCTCCACCAGCAGACTCTGGCCCATAACCCCTACTACGCCCCTCAAAAGCTGGAAGTAGCCAGAAAGACCCCGGCGCCCTATTATCACTAAAAGGCCGGAATGTAAGGCTGGTGGCAAGTACCCCTCCCTTCCCTAATGAAAAAAGAAGAGGCCCCCTCCTATTCCTCAATACCCGCCCCAAAACTGAAACAAAGACATTCCTTACTCCTCGCGTGGACATCTCCTGGCCGAAGAAGCTCCCATCCCCCAACCCTAAAAAACCTATATAAACCCACTCAGACTTCTGGGCGGGGCGGCTTCTCGAGTTCCACTGGTGGGACTGGGAGGCTCGCCCGGGTCCCTCTCTCTCTCTCTCTCTCTCTCTAGGGACTCGTTACCCCCACCCGGGAGCGCCCCAATAAAGCCTCTTTACTTATCCCTTTCAACTCTGCTTGTCTTTCTTTCTCTGGCGCCTGAACACTCCAAAAAACCTTACAGAGATCTCAGGCATTTTTTAACTTCTCTGCACCTCGGTTTCCTCATTGGTGAAACAGAAGTATCGTTACCCACCCCATGGGCTCCAAACACCATTTAAGCCCACAGATACTTGTGTCAGTCACCTAGTCGCGCTAAGCCTTTGCGATAAACTCGGAGAACAAAAAAAAGGAAGAGAAGGGCCTACCCTCGACAGCCACCACCTGAGGAGGGGCAGTAAACGGGAGTCCCCCTCTGCCTTGACCTTCCAGGTGTCTGTCACTCTCCAGGAGGGTGGTCAGACCAGCGAGCTGCGCAAATGCAACGCGGACATCGGGTCAGAGGCTGGGAGACAGAGTGAGATGGTGAAGACACCGTCCACCTGGGGAGGTTCTGCCCTCCTGTCCCACTTCCTGTGAGGAAATGGGTCTGTCCTTCCTGAGACCAGAGCTCCTGATTTTTAAGATCTCTCTCTTGAGCTTTAAGGAAGTCTGGGGGAGCCAAGGTCAAAGGCAGCACACTCGCGTCCCCTGCCGTCATGACCCACAGTGCCTACCGCTTTCTTCCAGGCCCTGAGTTCGTTCGACCGCAAAAAATAACCCCTAGGGGCCAGGGACGCGCGCTGAGCGCGGCCCCGCTCTGGGGGAAGGCGCCTCCCTCCCGGGCGAAGAACGTGGTTGAGAGGAACACACGCAGCGCGGCTGCGAACACCACCTTCCGCACCTTCTGTGCCTTCTGCAAACCTTTAGTCTCCCCTGAGGCTGAAAAACGTGCTTATTCTTGACTCCGCCCGTCCTCCCAGCCAGCAGGCCAGGCCAGGGGCTTCTCAGGCCGATTCCGTCTCTCAGCGTTTCTTCCGCCTGCAGGCCCCTCGGCTCAGCAGCGCCGTCTGTGACGACGGCAAACGGCTCGCGCGAGGATGAGGCCATCTCCTCACATCTCCGGCCGCAGTCCCGCTCGTGAAGCCTTGCAACTGTCTGAATTCACAGCCCTGGATTCTCAGCAGTCACTGAGCAGGGGAGTTGGTCTGGGGCTCTACTCCCCCCTCAGTTTCTTATACCTTACGCAGAGACTGGAATATTTATCATACCGTACCTACCTATGGCAATCCTCATTAAAATCACTCCTTTGCCAAAAAAAAAAAAAAAACAACCTCAGACCCCATGTGCCTCTGGGGTCACAGTAACTCAAGTCCCCGTGACCAAAACTGGGTGGCAAAGCTTGTTTTTCCTTAGCAGGAGTCTGCTGTTGCCAGGGTTCATCTCTTATATTTTCCTTCAGACAAGCACACTCCAGCAACAATGGAAATGAACATAATTTCCCAAGCAGGTTGCCTAGAAACCACTCCTGTGTTTCTGAAACTAATTTAAACATGAAAATTCAGCTCCTGACTCATGCCAGGAATGCACGTCATGGTTTTCTTAGTATTTGACTTTCTTTTTCTTTCACATTATAAAATAATGTATACTCATTGCAGAAAAATTGAAAAGAATATGAAAACATAAAGGTCCAGAAAGCAAAAAAATCTCTCCTACTCTCACTATCAGAGGTAATCATTCTTATCATTTGTGGATATTTTCTTCTAGCCTTTTTCTTTCCTGTACATTTTTAACATCATTGAGATTAATACTGAATTTACTTAACATATTGTCAGCATTTCCCCATCTGGCAAAAATTTTCAGAAACTTGATTTTTTAAAGGCTACATTATACTACAGTCCATTTTCCATAGTTAAACATTCTCTGAATGCTACACATTTAGGTTATTTCCAATCTTTCATCATTATAATAAATGTTATGATAATTCTGGTATACAATATTTATCATATCTCTATTGCTTCAGGATAAAATCATAAAAGGAGTTTCAAAGACCACAAACATTTTAAAACCATTTCTTTAAAATATTGAACTAATACATGTTTATGATTTTTTAAAAATTAAAGCAACACATTTTTGTAAATTTTCCTCTCTCCAGAACCTGAATACTTCCTGTCCCTTTTCCCATCACTGTCCACTACTAGAAGTTTTCTATGAATATAGAAGCACATATTTATCATTTGTTTATTTGATACCTTATGTTGTTTTACCACTCCTTTTCTGAATTATTGTATCTCAGACATCTTCCCATATCAATCCAAATTGATCCATTCTTTTAGAAGTTGCAGAATATTCCATTAGATGATGTACTATCACTTATTTTCTCTAGATGGAAAGCTCTTAATGCACTGGATACATATTCAGTGATCGGGGTTCCCAGCAGTGAATCCGAATCCACGCTGTTCCATCCATACCACACCTTTGCTGGGAGGAAGAACAAATAGTGGCAAAGGTAAGACTTTACCTAGCTGTAGTGTTATGGTCTAATCTAGAGGTCTCCAAATTTTTCTGATCTCCATACTTACACTGATTAAAATTTGAGCACATACACATTTATGTACATTTTTATTTATAAATTATATATGTATGTTACTTTATGAATATATTATTCACATGATAGAACATACACAAAAATGGACACCTTAATGGGTTGAATTAAAGATGAAATAAATATATTAAATTATTTCTATAATGATAAAATAGTAAATAAAAATAGTAATAAAGGAATTTAACTCTTTGATATGAGTAATGTGATTGCATAAGCTTCATTACATTTAAGAATATTGGTTTAACATCTTATATTATATTAATAGTTATTCTGGGCTCTGATTTTAAATTCAGCATGTTTCAGTCACTAATTTTAAGGGTTGTCATCTCAGGACAAGACTCCTCACAAATACATGTAGATCCAAATGGAAGAAGAGCATTACTGACCACTCAGAGTCTTGCTCACCAGAAACACAATATTTTGGAAATTCACCTGGGTTTGCATTATTAAGTTTATCTTTGATTTGTGGATACTTTGTAGAAATCTTTTAAAGCTTATTATCCATTTTTATGAGCTTTAGCTTAATTAAAATTAGGTAATATATTCCAGGATTCTACTTAACCAGGCCCATGTCCAAAACCAGACTCTCCATCATCCCTTCAAACCCGCTCCTCCCTCCTCTTGTCCGTCTCAGTTACTGACAACTCCAGCCTCCCAGTTGCTCCGGCCATAAGCCGTAGGGCTCTCCCTTGCTTCCTTGCCTTCTCTCGACTGCACGTGGATTTCATCAGCAAATCCTACTAGCTCCACCTTCAAGACATACCCAGAACCTGAACACTTCCTGTCCCTTTTCCCATCACTGTCCAGGTCTCAGCCACCATCTTCTCTCGCCTACAGCTGATGACACCCTGATCGTGAGGCCGATTGTGATAGTATTTCACAATGTTACCTTTCTTTTAATATATTATCTCAGCTCAGGTAGGATTGACTCTCTTTCCATCTGATCCCACCTCCATGGGCTCTAAGTGTCCTCATCAGGCCTGTCTGAATTTTTCCAGGCCTAGGCATTGGGAAACTGTGGAGCCAGCCCAGGGCCTGCTTGGGCTGATGAAGGGATAGGGCAGGAGTCACGAACTCAAATGCAGGAAAGTAGCCAAAATGAGTGAAAAGGCAAATCATAAGATGATAGCAAGTAGAGGTGACCATGGGAGGCTGTGCTCAAGGTTTTCAAATTTGAGGTTTTCAAATTCATTTTTTAAAAACAACTCAAGGTTTTCAAATTCACTTTTGAAAACACTGCACTGGCACGGGTGATAGTAAAAGTAATTAACCACTGGTACAACATGGCACCAACCCATCCGAACAGAGAGCCGAACACGCAACCAGCAGCGGTGCACACCAGCTGAGGCCAGCCATGCCTTGTGGCCAAGCCAGCCACTTCCAGAGTTGAGACTTTGGAGCTACACAGCTGCCACCTGTGCCCCAGTCAAAGTCAGAGCAGGCATAGTAGGTGTCAAAACCAGGATCATAAGCAGTACCAAGCACAGTCCTTGCACATAGTAAATGCTCAGTAAGTATTTGTGGAATGAAGAGGCAGCATGGTTAGAAGTATGTACTCTGGAGCCAGATGGGATTGGGCTAGTCTTGGCTGGGCCACAAACTGGCTGTGTGGCCTTGAGAAAGTTACTGAAACTCTTTGTGCTTTAGTCACCTTATTTATAAAGTGGGGATGATAGGAGTCATGAGATTAAATTAGAAAATACTCTCTAGAACAGTGCCTGGCACAGAGTGAGCACTCGATGAAAAGCTATCAATATTGGCTACAGAGCATTGGATAAAGAGATGTGTCAGGGCACTTGTGCCAAAGTGGGCAGCCATCAAAGCTGACATGGAGGATCTAAGCCACTAGTCAGGCAGGGACCAAAATGTGGGGCAGCCCCAGGGAAGAAATTGCTCTCACTGAAATAAAGCTAGACAGTGTTGTTTGTTTGTTTTTTGAGACCGAGTCTCACTCTGTTGTCCAGCTACAGTGTAGTGGCGTGATCACAGCTCTTTGCAGCCTCAAACTCAAGCTCAAGCGATCCTCCTGCCTCAGCCTCCTGGGACTATAGGTGCATACCACCAGGCCCGGCTAATTGTTTTATTTCTTGTACAGATAGGGTCTCGTTATATTGCCTAGGCTGGTCTTGAACTCCTGACTTCAAACAATCCACCCTCCTCGGCCTCCCAAAGTGCTAGGATTACAGGCGTGAGCCACTGCACCTGGCCCAATGTTTTCTTTACCAGAGTTCCAGACACACTCTGCCTTGCTCCAGGACTTTCTGGACCCCTTTGCCCACATCACTACCTTACATCTGGGATTGCTGTCCTCCTTGTCAGGTGGCCAGTCTCCGAGGAGTCTCCCCCAAATCAGGAGCAAGGCTCAGCCTGGGACTGGGGGCCCGAGAGGCCTGCCATCTGGTGCCCCATTTCCTAGTTGGATGTCCTATTTATTGTCTTCCTACCACCATCCAGCTCACCCCTATGTCACATAGAACTAGAAAAGTAGTATCTCATAGCCATGGTGACCAACTAGCACACGGGTTTACTCTCTTGCTTCAGAGGTAGTCAAAGTGGCTTTTTGCTTGCAGATTAGCCCAGATGCTAGGGCTCCTTGGCTGTCTATAAGGAAGTGAGCAATGGCAGGTTATGTTTTTCTTCCTTTGGGTGGGGGTAGGAGGTGTTTTTTCAAGCATAGGGTCTTAGCAACTGAAAGGAACTCTAGAAGGGCTCCTCTGGTTGTGGCTAATCCAGGTGCCTTTGGCATCCCAGTTTTCCCAAGATTACAGCGCTCACAGCAGATACCCTCTTTATCAATTGGTGGTAAATGCGTCCTGCCTCCGCGGTTTGAGATGAGCGATTGCAGCCACTGCCTCCGGATATCAACGGAGACTTCACAACCACGAGGTTCTTTGTCAGTCACTTCAGACCTTCTGCTTCCAAAGCTCCATGGGAAAATAAAATGGATGTCTTGGCCAAAGACTCCATTTCTAGCAGTTCTTTCGGGAAGGAGTTCTGCTGGAGGATGGCAAGGTGAAAAGGACAACTGGGAGCCAGCGACTGGTGATCTACTCTTAATTATTCACCACATTTAACATTCATAATGGAAAGGGAAAAAATTACATTTTCTTTTTAACTGCTTGATCACAGATGCCACGGCAATATTACATAAAGCCATAATGCTGGAGCGGGAAGTAAATTCATTCCAGAGACAGTGAGGCTCCGGAATACCAGGCAGCTCCACGGAGGCCCTGCCCTGGTGGCGCTTCCGCAGCGGTGGCCGAGGACCGCCAGAGCCTCTTGTGAGTCCCGGGCCCGATCATACTTGGGTCTGAACATTTCTCGGAACCCCAGCAAAAGACTTGTGGAGGAAATGCTGACTGGCTCCAAAATCCATTCTCTCGCCCTTCAGTGACAAAATGTGAGGTGTCAGCAGGGCACAGGGCTACCCAGGAAGCGAAGAGCCACGTGGTCCAGTGTGCCCTCCAGTGAACTCATGTCCAAGTCCTGTCTCGGGTGTCAAGGAGACCGGAGAGTACTTTAAGGGAACACAGTGTACCCTTCTCCGCCCTTTTCCTCCTGACCGTTGGAGCTGGAGCAGCCTTCTTGGGCCCTGAGGTAGAAGCCATGTGTTGAAAAGAGTGGAACAAGATAGAAGGAACCTGGTGACCAGGGAGCCACCATTCCAGCCTCGGGTTGCCTCTGTTTACATGAGAGATAAACAAATTTTTATCTTTTTTAAAACCACTGTTATCTAGGGTTTTCAGTCATAAGTAATGTAACGTCCTTCTAACTAACACCAAAAGCGAAACTATTTAAAAGTTTCTCACAGAATTGCCTGGAAAGAAATAGGAGGATTTCATTCCTGATGCCTTCTTAAAGAGAAGGGTCTGTTCTGTAGAAAAAGCTGGGAGCCAAGGAAAGACCATTGTCACAAAACTATAGCCACTTCACTTCTTGCTGATTGGAGTTTAATTGGTTTGTTAAAGCAGATGCTCATTTAAAACAAATGTCCCCTGGGAACGCTAAGCTCATCGGTATCCACGCGGAGAGCCAGAGCATCCTCTGCTGAGCTGTGAGGAGTCGGGGGGGGGGGGGGGGGGGCCGGGGCGGGACATTGGGACTGGCTGCCAGAGGAAGTGACGCTTGGGGGAGGGCAGGCAGGCAAATGCGGAGGTGACAGGGGCCAGAAAGAGCTGTGCAGGGTACTGAAGTCGCAGGGGCTCTAATTTGACTTGTGCTTAGGACACTGGGTACAGCCTGTGACCACCATAGGGCGGCAGCAGATGAAATTCCAGGGACTCCAAGGGACAGCTAGCCTCAGGTCCCAGTGTCACCAAGCCTTCCTGTCCAACCTGGGTCTTTCCCTGGTTTTCTTTGTCCAAAGTCAACCAGGGTGGAAGACTTCAATCGAGGTGGCGTGGCCTCCCTGAGCACAGACGGCCAGTAGGTTTCGTGATCTTGGCTCAGGGCTCCCTGCTGGAAGTCATTCCCCCTCTCCAGCCCACTTTTTGCCATCTCTGTCACATGTTTAATATCTTATTAAAATAGTCTTTAACTTGGGTTGCATTTTTTTACTTAGCCTTGCCCTAAGCAATAAGACGTGTGAAATGATGAGTTTGGTCACTACCACCTGTAGTGTGCATGTCACACTTGGAGAAACGCTGCGTCACTTCATGAAATCCCTCCAATGACCCAGGGAAGAAGGTGATAGAATAATCTTCATTTTCTAGACAAAGAAACTGAGGCTCAGAGAGGTTAAAGAGTTTCCTCAAGAATTTTCACCAGACCTAGTATTTGAACCAAGGTCTGTTCGACTTAAAGGCAGTGGTCCTTGCTTTCTGCTGAGCAGAAGGAAGCAGAGATGCCCGAAGCCAAAGGTGAGGGGGAAGGAGAGTGAATCACTCCTCAGCTGGGCCCAGAGGAAAGTGGACCTGACTCCTAATCGCGCGGGAACCTCCTCCCTTCCGCTCAGCCTCACTTCCTCCCTTTTCCCTTTGTCTTCTAAGAATGTCTCCCTCTCACCAAAACAGAACAATCCAGATGCATGCCAACTCTGTGTCAGGAATAACTTCCCTTTGGGAATTTTTTTCACTTCTAAACGATAATAAAGAAATTCAGTGGCTCATTGTTCCGTGAGCACTGGGAGAAAGGAGGAACTAAAGTTTCTGCACAGTATCACGACACGCCTAGAGGAGCTGAGCAAAGTGAGCTGATCACTCTGAGCCCAGAGGACTGCTGATGATAGAAGCCCTAATGTGCACCTGAAGTGTCTGCTTACCCCTGGGAGTCATGGCCACAGGTGTGGTAGAAAGAGGAAACCCTAGACTCCGCCTCTCACCAGCCGTGTGACCCTGGGCAAGCTACTTCTCCTCTCTGAGCTTCGATTTCCCTATCTTCAGTATAAGAGGACAATGGCTGTCTCAGAGGGTTGTCGTGACAGTCAATGAGGAACCAAAAATTAGCGCTAACGCACATGACTATTATAACCTTTTAAAAATATTGTGAGAGGGGAAAAGGGCCTTCATGTTCCGAACCTAATCAGCTTAAAGTAAATTGTAGCACTTGGCAAATACTGCCTTTTCTACTTGGAAATTTCACTTAAAAAAAGAAAGATGAGGTCAAAGAGTGACTCCTAAAGAAAAAGGATATTGCTAAACTTTAAACTATCCTTGACCCCAAAGTCCCACTTCAGACCATGTTTCCCCTTTCACTGATATTCTAGTCCAACATGCATAAGCCTGTGCTTCTGGAGGGCCCCAGAATGGACAGATGGGATGAGACTTTGCCCAAATTAGTTTCACTTCCTCCCAAGCACCCTAGGGTCACAGTGATGGAGAATGGTTTTCCACAGTGCTGAGAGCTACATTTCCATCTGAATCAGCACAAGGTAGGCAAGGGATTTAAGTGACAGAGCTTGGTGACGTCATGAATTTCCCAGCTGCCAACACTGGCACCTCATCACATTTCTTTGTCTTCCTTTCTATGCCCAAATCTAGCAGGCATCTATGTTCTCATTAACAAAGCCTCTGATTAGCGCCATTGGTAAAGAGTAAGTGAAGCAAGCTTTGTCTACTACCTAGCTCCCACCTGACACCACAAGGAGGAATTTATGTATTGAGAATACCAAAGCCAGGTGCAGTGGCTCATGCCTATAATCCTAGCACTCTGGGAGGCCGAGGCGGGAGGACAGCTTGAACTCAGGAGTTCGAGACCAGCCTGAGCAAGAGTGAGACCCTGTCTCTACCAAAAAGAAAGACAGAAAAAAAAACCCAGCTGGGTGTTGTGGCCTACGCCTGTAGTCCTAGCTACTTGGGAGGCTGAGGCAGAAGGATCACTCAAAGTCCTGGAGTTGGAGGTTGCAGTGAGCTACAGTGATGCCACTGCACTCTACCCAGGGCAGCAGAGTGAGACTATGTCTGAACAAAAACAAACAAGGCAACTGAACACCCCTCCTCACAACCCCCCACCCTTTCTAAAAGGAGAAAAAAATAAATATGAAAATGGAAAAAAAATTTTTAGAAAGAATAGCGGAGCAAAAAGACAGGAAGAAACTGAGTTCTCAACATCATGGAGCCCACATGCCAGCTCTGAAAGACTTAAGTATGATGAAATCTCCAAGCCTTCTGCAAACCAGCTGTCCCTGTCCTTCTTGGAACCTCTGCTATGCCCCATAACTCTCTGCAAATCTCATCTCTATCCTCATCCTGCTCTAACTCAAACATAAACATAAGTCTGTAGAACTACCAATGGCCTTGGGAGGATCATTCTCTTTGCCCCATCAATGTTTCTACTTTATATCCATCCCTACTCCTGTCTAGAGGACGGTATTCAATCACCTGAGACTCGTCGGGTCTCAGAGCTCGATGGCCTAAGGAGAGAGGGCATCATGCTTGTTACAGTCTGAATGGAGACACCTGGGGCCCATCTGCCCACCTTCCCCCACTGAAGTGTAAACAGCTACACCTCAGACAACTCCTCTATTTCTAATCGGCCTAGTGTAGAAGGAGTTTGGAGCTGTCAGACACCTGTCAATGGCTAAAAAGAAATATATTAAAAGATCTGTTAGCAGTCACTTTGTGCCAAACAGAACTTGCATTTGTCTTGTCTAAAAAGCTGGCCATTAACTTTGAATGGAATTTCGCTGATGCTGTTAGAAACTATTTTACCACCAAATGAAAATAAAGACGAAATAGCTCTCTGAAGAAGTACAAGGTAAGAGATAATAAAAAAAAGAAAGTTGATACATTTTTGTTTGATGTTTGATGACATTCCGTGTCCCAGAACATTGCTTTGGGAATTATTTTCTCCTTCGATCTGCAGAGCAGTATGAATAGACATAGAGGCCACTTATATATCAGAATAACCTGGGTACGTAGATAAAACTAAAGCATTTGCCAGGGATGGGAAAAGCACACCTATTTAAACATGCAGGACCTTAATTCCTCTGTCTGGTTGACTATTAAGGGGTAATTCCTTCTCTATTCCATATCATATCTGACAGTTACTCAGCAAAATTCTTCATTGTAAAGAGCATTGTCAAATTTGTTTTTCAGATTGATCTCATTTCACTGCCAGATCAACCATCCCCAGGCATAACTGCCATCTGCCTCTTGCACAATCCCTTGTACCCCATAAACCACAGAGTTGCACTGGGCTTCCACTCTGTAACCTGTGTGGTCCTCGGATGATCAGATGCAGGTATATAACCTTTTCAACGTGTCTGTCTCCCACTTCCTTCTCTCGCTTTCCTGCGCCCATTACAATCTACCCTCCCCATCCTGATACTTCTATCCCCTGCGGTTTTGGCCTTAATCTTGCTTGCCTCCCCCTCCTGACTAGGCCAGCCTTCGAGCATCCATGAGCTGCATGATATGGAATAAACACAAGTCGCTAGATTTACATCAAAATCCTGGATTTTTGCTAGATTGGACAGAGCAAGATGGCCGAATAGAAACCTCCAGCGATCATCCCTCCATACAAACACCTAATTCAACAACTATCCACACAAGCAAGCACCTTCAGAAGAACCAAAATCAGCTCACCAAGGCCATACCACCAGGAGTCTGCAAGAGTCACAGCATGAGTGGGCTTGGGGAACTCCCAGTGCTGATCAGTTGCCGTGACCAGAGACTTAGACCACAACACTCCATTCCCCATGTGGGGGCTGAGCATGTGGAAAGCTTTCTCAAGAAGAATGGGTTCAGACAAGCCCAGATTGTGAATATTAAAATATACACCTAAATCTTCAATGTCCAGACATCAGCAAAAATCCACAAGCATCAAGAACATCCAGGAAGACATGACCTCACCAAATGAACTATATAAGGTACCAGTGGCCAACTCTCGAGTAATGGAGATAGGTGATTTTCAGGCAAAGAATTCAAAACAGCTGTCCTGAAGACGCTCAATGAACTTTAAGACAACAGAGAGAAGGAATTCAGAAGCCTATCAGAGAAATTTAACAAAGAGATAGAAATAATAATTTTTAAAAATCCTAGCTTTTGGCCGGGCGCGGTGGCTCACACCTGTAATCCTAGCACTCTGGGAGGCCGAGGCGGGTGGATCGCTCAAGGTCAGGAGTTCAAGACTAGCCTGAGCAAGAGCAAGACCCTGTCTCTACTAAAAATAGAAAGAAATTATCTGGCCAACTAAAAATATATATACAAAAAAAAATTTAACCGGGCATGGTGGTGCATGCCTGTAGTCCCAGCTACTCAGGAGGCTGAGGCAGAAGGATCACTTAAGCCCAGGAGTTTGAGGTTGCTGTGAGCTAGGCTGAGGCCACGGCACTCACTCTAGCCTGGGCAACAGAGCGAGACTCTGTCTCAAAAAAAAAAAAAAAAATCCTGGCTTTTTCCTTCCTTGCTGTGTAAGCTTTGTCAAGTTACATAACTTTTCTTAGCATTTCTGCTTTTTAAAAAAGTAGTTATAGGACAGACACGGTGGCTCACGCCTGTCATCTCAGCAGTTTGGGAAGCCAAGGGAGGGTCGCTTGAGCCCACGAGTTTGAGGCCTGCTTGAGCAACACAGTGAGACCCCTGTCTCTATAAAAATTAACCAGGCATGGTGGCACACACCTGTACTCCCAGCTACTCGGGAGGCTGAGGTGGGAGGATCACTTGAGCCCAGGAGTTTGAGGCTGCAGTGAGCTATGATGCTGCCGCACTCTAGCCCAGGCAACAGAGTGAGACCCTGTCTCTAAAAAAAAAAAAAAAAAAAAAAAAAAAAAAAAAGTAGTTATAATACTACCTCATAGGATTTTTGAGATGACTAAGTGAGAAAATGTACATGTGACTTATGGTACATTAAGTGCTCATTAAATAGCAGTTCTTTTCTTCCCCTCCTTCTGTTCCCCAAAATAGTTCTGGCTTGGAAGACTGTCATAGGCTACACTAAATAGTTTGGTATTGTTATTACCCAGATTTCATTTAATACTTTCATTCCTCATTCTAAGGAACACAGTAACATGTCAGTTTTGGCACTTTCCTCTGGGGAAGTAATAACTTTTTTTTGTCATAGGTCACTTTTATAACTGTCCCTTTACCCTCACATAATACCACAGGGTTGGCTCATATCAAAACCATCAGGATCCTCAATGGTTTTACAGTTAGCACCAGGAAGCCTCTGTTGGCCGCTGGAAATCAGAACAGCATCAACCAAGAAGTTTCTGCTTCACTTCCACGCAGAGGGCACTGCCGAGAAAGGGCGTGAGGGCTGTGTGCCCAAGTGTGGCCTTTAGAAGTAGAGCTGAAAAAGAGGTGAGAATGTGGCACTGAAGCCTGTGAACTGCAGACACGTAGCTGTGGGGAACAGTGGCCCGTAGGGAGCCATTTGCACAAACCCATTCACAGCCACCCGCAAACAGAGCCTTCGAGACACAGAAAGGGTTTTCCAATGTTGCTTTTTACCATAAAAAGGATTACGTGTTACCTTAGCTCTCAGGACAATTTGATTTGATGCTGCCTGCATAGGTCCCATTTATAAGGAAAAACAACTTGGAAAATCATGAATTGTTTTTTCCGTTATACATCAGTTCCAAAGTTTCTTGGTTTAAGCCAGAGGTTACAGATCCAATTGCAAACAGAATGTATTAAATTAGTTTGGGCTCTGTAAAAAAGAGGCACAGAAATGGAAATTAATTTTTCTGATGTAGGAGTCTGAGCACAAGCTTTCCAGAGCTAGTGTGTTCCCCCAGGATGTTGGGGATCCAGTTTTCTCCTCTCCTTTTGTTCTGCCATCTTCAATACTTAACTTGCACCTTGTGCTGTCGGATGGTTGCTCTAGCTCCCACTATCACGTCCACATTCCAGCTGGCAGGCAGGAGAAAAGGAGCAGGAGAAGACATCCTACTTTCCTTTAAAAATACAGTCTATAAATTCCAAACACCAGTTCCACTTTCATCCCCTTGGCCATAATTTAGTCACAGGGCCACACCTAGCTACAAGAGAGCCTGGGCATGTAGGCTTAGGTGGGCAGTCTTGAATCTAGCTGGAACATTACAACAGAAGAAGGAAAGAATGTTGGAAGACAGCCAGCGCTCTCCCCAGGAGGGACCAGACAGGACTGCAAGTCAGTGAATCCCGCAGGTGTGAAGCATGTGCCACCTTGTGCGGGCTGGGGCACAGCGCAGGCTGGACTCCCCGCCAGGAGCCACAGCCGCTCTCACCGCAGATATCACTGTCATGCAGAGATTCAGGCTCAGTATCCACATCTACTGGTTTTTAAAAGAAGTCAGAAATCAACATTTAAAAAAATATGCAATCTCCCAATTTTAAAATGTTGGCTCAAAAAAAATTTTTTAAACACCATGTGGACCAAATATATCTGTGGACTGGATATGGCCCAATAACTGCCATTTGGGGCCCTATCTTAAATTCGATTTGCATTGAAGTGTCTCTTGTGCTTAAATCTCTGCCTGAAATTCAAAACTTTTGAAATCCAAAATTAGTGCTAAAAGGCAAATAGGCTCAGTAAAGAGCTATTATCAAGACAAACCTGTCAAAGTAATTAATCTATTTGGCTTATTAGTTGGACATTGAAACATGAGAAAATCATGGGTTGGCCATGAATGCGCGCCAGGCAAAGGGACTGGAGGAAGCTCTCGGGCTCCGCGTGTCGCGTGCGCGGCTGCTGGGTCTCCTGCCGTGCGGCCCGGCCGGTGCCACCCCAGAGTGGCCCTCTGGATCCAGCGCCCTGTTCACGGGAGGGCCGCACTTCCCGTGGGCTGCGCCAACAACGACCGAGCACAGAACAGGGGACTCCGGTGGTCAGCTTTGGCTCCAGGACTCTCTCCCCGGCCAACCCTCCCTCCCGCGCTCCCGCCTGTCCCGGAGGTCAGAGCTCCTCTCTCAGCTGTCTCCGGCCTCCTCCTCCCAGATCCTTCACGGGCTTGTCCTTCGTGCACCTCTCGCACGTCCCAACTGACACACCATGCTAGTGACCACACCTGCACACGGAGAGCGACCTTTGCGCCGGGCGCTGTGCGTGCGCGAGCGCAGTTTCGAGAAGTGGAATTAGCGCCTCTGGCAGTAAGAAAAATAACTGCCTAACTCTGCTGCGCACGTTCTACCTTCCAGGGCCCTTCCGTGGGTCCTCACGCGCACTGTCGTCACAAAAATCCTGAGGTGGGTAATGAATTGCTGTTCTCCTGATTTTACACATATGGAACTGCGTTAAATAACTTGCTCATCTTCCTAGTAAGTGGTAGACAGTAATTCAGACCCAAATTTGTCTTGCCTCTAAAGCCCAGTTGCTCAGACATCAAATATTTATGTACTCCCTTCCGAATTTTACTAGTTTTAAATATCACCACATACTGTCTTCATGACTTTTATTATTTATAAACAGCACCATATAATTCTTTACTTCATATTTTTCTTTAAATTGAGTTTTAAAATTTGAATATATTTATTTTAAAAGGAAACATAATGGCCCTAAAGTAAATGGTAAACTGCTATCTCTTGCCATAAATTAAAAGTCATCCCTGGGGAGGAGAGGAGGGGTAAAAACCTACCTAACAGGCACAGTGAACACTATTTCGGTAACAGGCACACTTATAGCTGTGACTCAAGCATTACAAAAGTGACCATGTAACATAAATGTTTGTACCCTCCTTAATACTTTGAAATTAAAAAAAAAGGTAATCCTAAAAATGATCACAATAAAGACAAAACAATACTAGCAAAGTTTATGTAGACAATATTAAAACATTTAACTAGAAACTATATCAAATTAAGGCTCCAAATCTGAGGTCTGCGCTCATTTTATTTTTGTTTTTTAAAAAGGGAGATTAACAAGTGTTAGATGTTAAAGATGTACTAACTTCAAATGAAGACTTTTTTCTTGGCAAAACCAAAAAGATTGAAAAAAAATTGAAAAGGGACTAACTTTCTCAGCGTGTACACAATGCTCTTTAATACTGTGCCCTTGTAGCCCTAAAATCCTCTTGGTTGGTACGTTTTGGGAAATAATGACAGACATGAAAATGGAGAATGCGCATCTGAATGGGAAAAAAAAGTGTATACAACTGTCTCTCACCCCCAAAAGAAAATAAAAGAAAATCAATTTCATTGCTCTTCAACCGTAGCTGGTTTCGTGCACATAATTGTGTGCTCTGGTTTATCCGGAAGGTACAATCTTTTAAAAAGTAAAACAAACCAGAGTGTGCAGCATAAATGCACCCTGCCTTTTGGGCAGGTGTATCCGGTAGAGAAACAAAACACAACTCTGTGGTTAGACCGCCGGCGCTGGGGTTCAGCACATTCACAAATCAGCCCGCCGGGGAGGGGCCTAACCACACACACACCACTGGAGGCCTCTGTGGGGTCAGAAGACAGGCGAGGCCGCTGTCCCACCTGCCGGACCCACCACTTTCCTTACAGAGACAAGGAACAAAATCCTGCTCCCACAGGTCGCATAGCTGGCTGCAGCGTGAACACATCCCAGGAAGTCATACCCCCACCGTCCAGGGCCTAACCCCAAAAGAAAAGGCCAGTATCTGGCTGCTCTGTCAACTGGACAGTGTTTTGAGCCCAGCAAGAAGGTGGAGAGGGTTTGTCAGCAACCCTCCTTTCTGCCTCTGAGTTCCCGGATCTATTTCCATTACGTATCCTTTGTGTTTGGTTTGGAGAATGGTTGGCAAATGTAGTTGGCCTCGAAAGTCGAGAGAGCACTGGGATGCCATAGTGGAGAAATATTTCAGGTCCTCCATTCATTCTCACAGAGTCCCAGCCCTGTGCCCACTTTGCAGATGGGAACTGGGGAGATAAAGTGAGTTGCTGAACGCCGAGGTCTGATAGCAGGTCTCTAACAGACTCCTCATCCTGCACTTCTTCAGATCTCTGGATTTCTGGGATATTATTCTTTTGAGTAAATCACCATCCCCTGCAGACATAAGTAGTAGGGGAGAGAGAAACAATATTTTTCAAGTGCTAAACACCTTAAATGGCTCATCCCATTTAATGCTAAAATCTCTATGATATGTGTATATATACACATACACACATTAATAGAATCCCCCCCCCCCACCGATGAGGAAATTGAAACACAAAGAGGTTAATTGTCAAAGATCACTCAAAGTGAGGATTCAAGCCAAAGTGGTCTAACCCCAATGTTCAAACTCATAATCACTATGCTGCCTTTTGAGGCCAATATACCTGAGTTCAGATCCAGGCTCTGTCTGCGAGTAGATGTGTGACCGGGGCAAGTCACCTGCGCGCTCTGGCCACCGTTTTCTTATTTGTAAAGTGAGTATAAAAATAGCGCCTACTGCTAAGGCTGTTAAGAAGTTCAGGCCGGGTGCGGTGGCTCACGCCTGTAATCCTAGCACTCTGGGAGGCCGAGGCGGGTGGATCGTTCAAGGTCAGGATTTCGAGACCAGCCTGAGCAAGAGTGAGACCCCGTCTCTACTAAAAATAAAAAGAAATTATCTGGCCAACTAAAATATATATAGAAAAAAAATTAGCCGGGCATGGTGGCACATGCCTGTAGTCCCAGCTACCCGGGAGGCTGAGGCAGTAGGATTGCTTAAGCCCAGGAGTTTGTGGTTGCTGTGAGCTAGGCTGATGCCATGGCACTCACTCTAACCAGGGCAACAAAGCGAGACTCTGTCTCAAAAAAAAAAAAAAAAAA
>CM052437.1:95147826-95205228 GCA_028533085.1 Varecia variegata | reverse complement strand
GTAACCCGTTAGGGCCAAGGCCAAAATCTACAACCTGCAGCCTCTTCCGCCTCCCACGCTTCAAAAGCTGGAGCCTCCACGGGGCCAGTTCTTCCGCGTCCAGCTATTACAGATTTTTGATTCTTAAAACTGTTAGTTTAGCACTTATTTTCATAAAACATGACAGTTTTAATTAGGTGCTTATCAAATATTTTTATGATTCACAGTAATCATTTTAATAAATTTTATTTAAAATAACTCTGTAATAAGAACTGGAAATATGAGTCACTTTATGCATTCTCCTGAAGGAAAAGTGGCTTGGTAGCCTTTCCCTGGAATAAGCCTGAGAAGTTTTCTTTATCTCCCTAAACCATAAAACTGGAGAAGCTTTAGAGTGAATTGACCCTTGAAGTTCTCTCTGAAGCAGGACTGGATCCAACAGAAAAGCAGAACCTTGACCCCTAGGGAGGCCCAGCATAGCAGGCTGTAAATAATAACCCAGAAGCTGTCTACGAACCATCAGCCAACTGCCAAGTGTTTTCCAGGAGCTAACTTTGCCCTTGTCACTTATGGGTGTAAAAATTATTATACAACCCTCAGCAGCACAAAAAGAATAAGTATATCAATGTTAACACATATATATACACAAATAGACACACATGCACACAGGGCTCGACTATTTTGTGAACTGTGTCTTGAACAAATTACATAGCCTCTCTGTGTCTCAGGTTTTTTCATCTCTAAAGTGGAGATAATAATACTTTTCTCACAGGAGTGTTAAAATGTAAATGAGCTAGAATCCTAAGAGCAATAGAATAGAGCATGCTCAATGACTATAAGTTATTGCAATAATTCATACATGTATGTACACACATTAAAAAAAGATGGGATGAAATTACACCAAAGACTTACTGCAGTTATTCTGGGTCACAGGATTATGAATGCTTTTTATTGTCTTCTTTATACTCCTATATTTTCAAAACATCCTACAATAAACCTGTATTTCTTTCATTTTGATAGAGATCATAAGGGAAATCTAGAAAAATAATGAAGTGGTTACTGCAAAGATGGTAGAATTATGAATAACTTTTTTAATAATTTAAATTTAGTTTTTAATTTTCAATATTTTTAATATTGACTTAGTTAGTAGAATTTTTAGGTGTAGGAAAATGAAGATGGAGAATGAATTAATGCTCAGCCGTGTGGTACAGATGCAAGATGTTGCAGAGGTTTGTCAGATGGTTAGACGGAGATCGTGAAAACTGCAGCAGTCATGGTAGGCTTCTTGGAGGTGGTGGCACTCACGGTAGACGTGGGGGGTGGATGCCTTCCCAGAGGACTGGTTCCATTCATGTTTCACATACACACTGACATACACACACACACTCACACTGTTTTGAGCTTCGGCTTTACCGGATACTGAGGGAATAAAGAAAGCATCTCTGTCTTCAGGAATTTACTTCCTAATGGGCAAAAAAGTACACACATAAACAAGTAATCTTTCAGTTTAATACAGTAAATAATATAGCACCATGCAGGATCAGTGGGAGCACAGGCACAGTATGTTAGCCCACCCTGGCCTTCAGAGTGGCTTCTTGGAAGTGGAGTTTCTTGAGAAATGTCTTAGTCAGCTCTGGCTCCTATAACATAGTGCCATAGACTGGGTGACTTAAACAACAGACATTTATTTCTCATAGTTCTGGAGGCTGGAAATCTAAGACCAAGGCACTGGTAAATTTAGTATCTAGTGAGGGCTCACTTTCTGGCTTGCGAACAGCCACCTTCTTGTATTCTTACATGGTGGGGGTTGGTAGGCAGGGGCGCAGGGATGGAGCTGTGGTATCTCTTCCTCTTCTTCTAAGGACACTGATCCCACCATGGGGGCTCCCCCCTCCTGGCTGAATCACCTCCCAAAGGCCCCACCTCCCAATATTATCACATTGGAGGTTAGGATTTCAACATATGAATTTGGGGGAGGCACAAACATTCAGTCCAAACATTCATAGCATAGGAGTAGTAAATCCCAGGGATAGAAAAATGGGCATTCCCAGAGGCTGAAGCAGCATGAACAAAGAAGTGTGCAAGGGTGAGGTGTATGCAGTCAACTGTGGGCAGTTTCGTAGTACCAAAACAGTACCCTTCAAACTTTTTCCTCACCACAGAATCCTTTCTACCCAAAAAAAAGTTATCTGCATAGGAACCCAGTAGATAGAATCAGGTTGGCTGTGTAGGGACAGTAGTGGACACCTCTCCCAGCAGGTGGCCCACGAGGCATGCCCGAAATGCCAGGGGCTGCAGGGCAGTGGGGACTGGGGACCGGGGACTGGGTAGCCTGCAGCATGGGGCACGGGAGAACGGACCTGCTGGAGCAGGGTGGGGTCAGGCCTTGGAGGGCTGCATGTGCTCGGCCTCTGTCAGGAATGCAACGGGGCACGGCTGTGCGGTTTGCCTGAGAAACCTGAGCTCAGATGTGTGCTCTGAAAAGAGGGGTGGTAGCACGAGAAGGAAGCGTGCTAGTGCAGGGAAAGGGTCATAAGGGCTTGACCTGGGGCAGAGGCCACGCAGAGGGAGACGGTGAGTGGTCAGAGCACTTCACTGACGCTGTCTCCGGGAAGACGGTTTCCACTAGGAGGTCTCATCGGAGGCCCGTGGCCGGAGGGAGAGGTCAGACCCTATCAGTGATCCTGCAGCCATCATTCAAGCTGACTTCGTTCCCAGCAGATGCTCGCCCGTGCAACCCCATTAGCCCAGATGGATGGATGCCTACTACAAAGATAAGGACAAAGGCACACGTGGCTATGATGGTTAATTTCACATGTCAACTTGCTGGGCCACGATACCCAGGTGTTTGTTCCAACACCAGTCTGGATGCTGCTGTGAAGATATTTTTTGGATGAGACTGACATTTAAATTGGCAAACTTTGACTAAAGCAGACTCCCTGTCATAACATGGGTGGGCATCATCCAATCAGGCAAAGGCCTCACAGGAAGAAAGACTGAGGCCCCTGTGGCAGAAGCATTAACTCTTCCCTGGGCGTCCAGCCTGCCAGCCTGTTCTGCAAAGTTTGAACTTGCCAGACTTCACAACCAAATGACCTAGTTCTTTAAAATAAAAATAAATCAATCTCTTGACCGATGGATGGATAGATAGATAAATGAAAATAGAAAAAGAAGCACAAATGGATGCGATAGAGGCAGAGACGGAGACAGAAATAGAGACAGAGAGACCCTACTGGTTCTTTCTCTCGGGAGAGCCCTGAGGCAGGGGCTTGCCCCAGTGTCCAGCCAGCTGGGGATAGGGTAGAGGGGGAATAAATTGCTGATTAGTAATGACCTACTAATTCAACTTCACCAAACTTCCTCCCACAACGGTGAGTCCAGAAGTGGAGCAGGTCATGCTCTTAACCGGCATTCCTAAGGCACAGCTCTGATGACATCACCGCCCTGCTCAAAATCTTCCAGTCATTCTCTGTAGTCTTTCAATAAAGTCCCAATTACAAGGCCTGACATTCAGAGACCGCTGTGTACTGGATTTGGTCTCCACTCCTGGTCCTACCTCGCATATCTGGCACACTGACGCCCGTGCCCCATGCACCCTCCCCCAGGCAGACTGTGCGCCCTCATGCTTTGCCTGGTGACTTGCGGGGCCGCACGGGAGGAGCGCACATTCCTGCTCCATTGATTTTGGGCTTGTCCACACAATTTGCTTTGCTCAATAAAATGTGATGTAGTGTAATCAGACGTGACCTACACTTGTCCTAGCAGAAACTTAAAGTGGTTGTGCGGTTTGGCTGAACTGAGAGCAGGTGGTCCCTAGCAGGGTGGGGAAAGAGAGTGTAGAACTCTCTCATGAGGATTTTTTTCTACTTTTCAAGTGATAAGAGTAACAGCTGTCCCATCTGAAACTTTGTCTTGGAAGTCTAGATTTTACACTCTGCTGTAGTGTGAAATTATATCATTTTCAGCAAGGAACAGCCTGTGTTTCTTGAGGGTTTGTTAAATCACTTAAGATTGGATATGTTTACATGACAGATCAATGGATCTTTCCGAGTCTTAACTCATTTGTTTTTGGGAAAAGTGTCTTAAAATGGTGTCTTGCTTTATTTTCATCACGTAGTAGGATAGGAAAAATATCTAAAAAGCTGGCACCAAACTCCCAACTTGAGTATGAAATGTCTTTGTTTAGGACAATAGCTTTCTAAGTTATTTGGGATGAAAAGTGAGACCTTGAGATATGGGAGACCAAGAGGGAAAAAAATGAGAGATAACTAAACTGTTCCTTTTAGAAATAATCAAGAATGGGGGGCAGGGAGCAGAGGGAGAGAGCTGAGATAAAACAAGAGCGGAAAGAGAGAGAGCACAGATAGCAAAGCCTGGAAGCAGGCTAGCTGAGCAGAGACCTCCAGGTGTCCCCCATGAAACCTTCCCTCCCCTGGCATAGCCATAGCTTTCCAGCTGGGCACACCACTGCCTCAGCAGAGATTTCCCAGGCTCCATTGTAGCCAGCGAGATCACGTGACTCGCTGGCCTGAGAATGGAGGTGATATGAACAGCTGCTTCCCTAGAAGGACATCCCTGGCCTCCATTCCCTCCTCTTCTCTCCTTCTGATGGGCTGCTTGTGGTTGGGATTTGACCCAGCTTCGACCACGCAGGTGAGGATGCAGACACACACCAGGGGATGGCAACCTAAGACAGAAGGAACTGCGGTTTGTCTGTGGGAGCAGGGCTTCCACTCAGCCCAGACTGCTCAACTCTGGACAGAGAGAGAGAGAGAGAGAAAGAGAGAGAGAAAGCCCCGGAGGGTTGTTGGGAATGGGAAGGGCTGGGGGCTACTGTTTCAGCAGCTTAGCCTAAATCCCGACTAATACAATGGCAGAAATTACTATGGGGCTTTTGAAAAATAAATCTTTTGAGATAAATCTTATTCAATTTTTAAAATTTGCATTTTCTACATTGTAAACATTCGTTCTTTTGACTTTAGGCAAAATCTGTTACAAACAGAAAGGCCTGTGTGATTGAAAGTCTTGGTAGAAATCTAGGAAAGAAACTGGTTTCCACACTGGGCTAACAGAACACCGACCAGGAGCACACGGGCAGGACGGGCCGCAGACCGGAATAACTCCGCAGAAGATTCCCACGACGAGCGAGCTCACCTGAATTCACAGAAGGATCTGGGAGAGCCTCAGCTGTGCACAGGGTATGGAATGGAGGGACGATCCACTTCGATCTATGTCGCTGGGAACAGAATGGACGCCTGCACCAACACAGCAATTCATCCACAGAGGCAGGAACGTGCAGCGGTCGAGAGGACAGAGTTCAGAGTCGGACTGCTTGAGCTCCAATTGCCACTCTGCCGCCTGCAGTTATGTCACTTCAGGGAAGTTATTTGAACTCTAAGCTTCAGTTTTCTTATCCTTAAATCGGGTCCAATATTAACATCTACCTCATAGTGTTGTTGTAGAGAAATAACAAGAATAACGTACATAAAGCAGAGTGCTTGACGTATGATGAGGGATCAGCAAAGATTAGCCCCCCCCCTTTTTTTTTTTTGACAGGGTCTCACTCCGTTATCCTGGCTGGAGTTCAGTGGTGTCATCACAGCTCACAGCAACCTCAAACTCCTGGGCTCAAGTGATCCTCCTGCCTCAGCCTCCTATGTAGCTGGGACTAGAGGCGTGAGCCACCACACCCGGCTAATTTTTTTCTATTTTTAGTAGAGACGGGGTCTCACTCTTGCTCAGGCTGGTCTCGAACTCCTGACCTCAAGGGATCTTCCCACCTCAACCTCCCAGAGTGCTAGGATTATAGGTGTGAGCCACCTCACCTGGCCAGGATTAGTTTTTATTATTATCGATAACATTAACTAATTTCATCATAATTTTAATATGAAACCCAAACTCTTATTCAAGGCTCAGAGAAAAATCACCAACTTTGAAAGTCCTTTGTCAAAGTCACTTGCCCAAGTGTTTCTTACTTGACCTGAGGGAGGTGGGTAGGAGGAGGGGTTCACTCCAGCATGTGAGGTGTCCAGGACAAGGATTAGGATCACCGTTGCTCAGATGAGAAAACAGAAGTTGAGAAAGGCGTCCCTGTCCTAGTATGTTTGGGCTTCTGGAACAAAACCACAGATTGCCTGGCTTGTGAATGATAGAAATTTATTTCTCACAGTTCTGGAAACTGGGAAGTCCAAGATCAAGGAACTGACAGATTTGGTTTCTGGTGAGGGCCCACCTCCTTCTAGACAACTGTCCTTTCAAGCTAACCTCCCCCGGCAGAAGGGGAGGGATCTCTCCGAGCCTCTTATCAGGACATTAATCTCATCAAAAGGGCAGAGCCTCACTTCCCAAATGCTCCACCTGGTAATACCATCATCTTGGGGGTGAGGATTTCCAGACATGAATGGGGGTGGGGGCCACATGAGTATTCAGGCCATAGCAGCGTCGGACATAGCAAGTTAGTGGCAGAACTAGAAGTAAAACTGGGGACTCCATCATTTGAGGTCCAAGGCATTTTTGCAAGGCCAGGTTAAGAACAAAATAACACTTTTACTGAAGTTTCAGGCTACCCTGTACTTACCCTGTCCTTCCCACTGTGCTCCCTCTCTCCGTACGCAATTCACCATCTGCTCAGGAACTCGGGCAGGAAAGCCCGGTCAGCCTGTACTCCCTGGTTTCCCATACTGCCTACATCTAACCAGTCCTCTAGTCAGTCTGTTTCATCGCCAAAATCACTCTCAAATTCGTCCACCTCTTTCTGCCTCCACTGCCACCAGCTACTCCCAGGCTACTGCCACCACCCCCTGCAGCCTCCTAACTGGCATCCTCATTTGCCCTCTCACTTTTCTCTCCTCTTGGAAGCTAAAGAGATTTTTTAAAACCCCAATTACAATCATTTCTGTCCCTGCTTAACACCTTCCACTGGTTTCCCACTGCCTGAGGATAAAGTCCAGTGAGTTACCTGGTTAGTTTTAGCTCATGACACTCTCTCTGGCTTTCTAACATCAGTTTTTCTGTTTCTAGAACAAAGTTCCCTACCTTTGAATGCAGTTTCCTCTACCTAGGACAGTCTTTCCCTTTATCCAGCCAACCCATCCAAGAGCGTTTGCAGCGAGCTCCTGTTACACACCCAGTGCCGTTCTAGGCCACAGAGACAGGTAACTGTTTTTGAACCGCGAACCCTATTGGCAACCTGCTGAAACCTATGGGCCGTTTCTCAGGGTAAGACTTTTTGAATGCGTGAAATAAACACAGAGGCTTGTAAAAGGAACCAAACGTATTGAAATAGTTACCATAATATTTAAGAATTGTTATATAATAACATACATCTTTCTTTCTTATTACATTGAATAACAAGATCTAGCAGTAGGTCTTTAAAAAATACTGTAACTACATATTAATGATTGGCATAAATGGTATTTCAAGATATCTGCAAAACTGTAGTATGTGACAAAGTCTCAAGCCCAGTTCAAACTGCTGTTGTTTGTTGCCTATACATTCACAATGGAAGGAAATGCCAGTATTTCGGTTAGGGATTGGTGAAAATAAAGATGTAATATTTTTTCTAGCCAAATTTGTAAAGCCCACACTCTATCTGCAGACCCCAGAGGGTCCTCAGGATTCATTAAATCAGGTGAATACAGCGCGAGACCAGACCGACACGGGAGCTTCCGTTCTAGTCACGGCAGGCTGATAGCAAACAAAATGATTTCAGATTGTGATGACTTGTTTAAGGATAATAAGCAAAATAATTCCAGGTGATAATGAGTCATTTCAAGAAAATAAAGTGGGATTAACTATTAATAGTAGCTAGAGTAGTTGAGTAGGATGACAAGAAAAGGCCTCCTGGCCCTAGCTGAAACCCACAGGAAGAGAAGGAGCTAGTCTCATGAAAAGCCAGGGAAGAGTGTCGCAGAGAGAGGGGATGGTGAGAGGCAGGCCCCGGCGTGCCATGGGCCAGGCAGAGAGGGTGGCGTGGCCACTGCACAGTGTTGGGAGATGAAGTCAGAGAACCAGGCCTGTGTCAATCCCAAAGGCGGGCGAAGGAAGTCCCCGAGTTCCTGCTTCAGTTCCCTCCTCTGGAAAATTAGGATGGCACTGACTCCAGCATCCCAGGGTTTTTCTGGGAGCCCTTATGATCATGTGAATTAAAGGACCTGGGAGCTTTCCATGGGTCCTGCGTCATCCTACTCACTCTCACCGTCGTCCTGTGACGTGCACACTCTTAGGGTCCCTCTTTCTCTGAGGGGTTAATTAATTTGCTTAAGGGCACGTAGGCGGCACATGACACAACTAGGATTCAGGCTAAGCTACCTGATTCTAAAGCCTTTCGCTTGACTCCCACGCTTTTCTACCCCTTGTCGATGGATAAAGCATAAACTATTTCAAATCAACTTCACACACCTCCCCGGTTGCTCCCAGGACTCGCCTGGCCTGTCCGTTTTCCACATGCTGGTTCTCTCTCCCCTGCAGAGCAGAGTCTCCGGAGGAGAAGTCAAAATCCAAAGTCCACAGCTAAAAGCCACTTGGCCTGAGGGAAACCGCTTAGGCCCCACTGTTAAAGCCAGCATAACCATGGCAACCCACTCCTGGGGCCTGGATTATAGGAGTCCCACAGTGAAAACCAGCCTGAATCAATGGAAGGAGGACACGTGTTCCATTCTGGCTCAGTGCCGCTTGTTTGTGCTCCCAGGTGCCTGCCTACCCACCGGGCATGCTCTCAGCCCACTGGGGATGCCCTGTCTTTTTGGGCACTTTTGGGCCCTGTCCCCTTCCCACAAGAAGGTTCTCTGCTGAAGTAGGTAAGGGGTCAGACTTTGGAGGGCTCAGACTTCTGCTGTATTTGCCTTCCTGAAATGGCCCCACCCAGCCAGGCAGCATTTCCTCTCCCGTTTCAAGGAGGTGAGAAAAAAGAAGAACCGGGCAGAAGGTGAGGGTTCAGCAAACCTCTTATTCTCCCACTCACTCTTTGTTTTCTCCCCCTTTTCACTCTTTCTCCAACAACTTGACCTCAGAGCCTTCTCAAGGTCTCTCTCATGGGCTCCTTCCGGCAGGTGCTTTGGCCTAAAGTATTTGGAATATGGACTCTTTCTGCTTCATCCAGGTGTCGGGGCCATGTGAGCCCTGCCCACAGCATGAGAAAAGACACCAGCAGCTCTGTGCCTGGTTTGTTTAAGGCCTTCACCCAACTCACAAAGACCTGGAGGCCAAGCGCCTTCCATGCACCAGGGACACTCTATTTTAGGCCAAGTGGTGCATTTTCCCACCCTTTAAATATGAAATATGAACTGTCCTATTTTGAATCAAAAGTACAGTTTGTTATCTCTCAAACAAGAAGCAGTACAATTAATCAAAGTATGCACTTAAACTATCAACACAGTTTTGCCATCTCAACAGTAGCTTGTTTATGCCAGCAGCAAAGAAGCCTGGAGAGCGAGTGGCGATGAAATCGCAAAAGGCGTTTTCCACAGCTTGTTGAGAATTCAATATTTTTCCTTGCAAGAAGTGGCCTGAAGCCTGGAAGAAGTGGTAGTCAGTTGGTGCAAGGTCTGATGAATACGGTGGATGACAAAGAGTTTCTAAGTCCAGCTGCTGTAGTTTGAGCAGCGTTGTTTGTGCGACATCCGGTCGAGTGTTGTCTTGCAAGAGGATTGGCCTATCTCTATTGACCAATCTGGGCTGCTTAACCGCAAGCATCCTTATCATTTCATCCAGCTGGTTGCAGTAGCCATCCTCGGTAATCAACTTACCAGGTTGCATAAAGCCGTAGTGGATAATACCAGCACTGGACCACCAAAGAGACACCATTAGCTTTTTTTGATGAATATTTGGTTTTGGACTGTGTTTTGGCACTTCATCTTTATCCAACCAGTGTGCCAAATGCTTGCAATTGTCAAAAATAATCCATTTTTCATCATATGTAACAATATGGTGTAAAAATGTTTGTCTTTATGTGGTGACAGCAAAGAAAGGCAAGCTTCAATACAATTTCTCTTCTGATGCCCGTTTAATTTATGAGGTACCCATCTATCCAGCCTCTTTACCTTGTGCATTTGTTTCAAATGGTCCAATGTTGTTGGAATAGTAACATCAAACCTTGCTGCTAATTCACACACAGGTTGAGGTGGATTTGCTTCCACTACAGCTTTCAGGTCATCATTATTCACCTTGGTCTCAGGTCCCCCACATGACTCATTTTCAAGATTAAAATCACCAGAATGGAACTTCTCAAAACACTGATGTACTGTGCATTCATTAGCCACATCCTTCCCAAACACTTCATTGATATTTTGAGGTGTCTGTGCTGCATTGGTCCCACGATGGAACTCATATTCAAAAATAACATGAATTTTTGACTTATCCACGGTTTCACAAAAATTGCTCTAAAAAAATTTGTTTAAGATAATCACAAGCCAAAACATGCGTTTGAAAGGATGAGGATGTACCTTCACAATTAAACAAGCAACAACAACAAGTGTCAAAGTGAAATGTCAGAGATGTCAACTGTCAAACTTAGTACTTAAGGAAATCGGACATTTCATACTTAATAACCTAATATTTTTTCCCCCTCACAAGACTGAAGATGTCCCAGAAATGACAAAAGTGAACTTTTTACTGAGTCTCCATGCATTACCTCATTTAAACTTTGTAATTATGTTATGAGATGGGTCCTACTATTGTCCCATCCAATAAAAAATTATTATTTTCCAGGACAGAAAAATGATATTTAATTTTTTTTAGAGATGGCAATGGGATCTCGCTCTGTTGCCCAGGCTACAGTGCAGTGGCTACATACAGTTTCCATCACAGCTCACTGCAGCCTCGAACTCCTGGCCTCAAGCAATCCTCCCACCTTAGCCTCCCAAATAGCTGGGACTAGGGAAACTGATATTTAGAAAACTTAGTAACCTGCCCAAGATCACTCAAGATTTTAAATTCTGGTCATCGTACTTCTGCAGCTACTGTCCACTGGTCAAAGAATGAGTCTGGGTCCTTTCAGGGGCAATCAGACCAAAGTTCGCTGTGGGCCCAAAACTGATTTGTCAACATGAGGTGATGTGGGTAATGTTGTGTCACGGGGACTCTTACACACATACCGTAAAATGGTCACAGATACGCTTGCGAATGGAAAACGTGAACCGCCCCTCAGCTGCCTGCGGGCGTCTCGCGGAAACGCAGGCTTCGGCTGACTCGTGCGCGCTGCGGACGCCTAATGGCGGCAGCAGCCTTCTTCTTTGGTGTGGCTTCCCCCGCAAGCTCATCTTGCCAAACTGCTAGAGAGAAATAAAATTCCTTCCATTCGACTAAATTCCTACTCATCTTGCTGCAGCACCTAGAGAGGAAGGAACAGCCAGGAGAAGAAGCGGGCGGGCGCCCGCGGGAGCCTCGGCTCGGGCTGTGAGGAGGCCGCGCTTCCTGACGACCTGCCGCTCGCGGGCGCAGACGGAAGGCTCGTGACGAGGTGCAGGGCTCCCTCAGGCTGGGCTCACAACCCCGCAGGCACTGAGCGCTGCCAGGAAAGACACAGACACGAGGAAATCAGAACCTGGTCTGAGGAAATGAGAGGGCTACTTGTTGCGTTCTCTTTCTTGGCCCCTCACCGAGAACCCCAGGACCTGGTCTCCCGCGGCTGTGGGCGCAGCCAGGGCACCCGCTCCCTTCCCTCTCTTGGCAACACGTTTCCTGGGAGCCGGAGCGCCCTGAGGGCCGGACCGGCTCCGCGCTCCAGCATGCAGCCCGCCGCGGCAGGCGCCCGGGACGCCCCCTGAGAACACACTCACGACGCTGAGGCCCCACAGGCAGCCAAACAGTCCTTTGAAACCAGACCCATTTTCTCCGGGGAAACACGTGCGCTCAGCTGAAGGAAGCACAGGCAGGGCGAGGTGGGGCGCGAGTCGGGGCGGTGCGAAGACGCGGAGGGAGACTCCGCACGGAAAGGGGCGTCCCCGTGAGGGGCAGCTCTGCGGTGTGATGGGAGGGGCTGCTCCACGTCGTGGGCACCAGCTTTTCCTTGGGTTAAGGATATTTATGTGTCCTTGGATTGAACAGGAAACTCACATCCCCGCCTAGGCGCACTCAAAGTCAACGCTGGGTCCCGGGAGGAAGGATAAGAGCCGGGCCCTCACCGTGCCGTGCGTGTGTTCTGTATGTGTGGATACATACGTATGTGCGTGCACATGTATCTACACACAAACCCGAATCATAGCACCAGTGAGGCCTCTGAGGCGACCTCCCGATAAATAGCATTTCTCTTCCCTACCTGGGTCCTGAACAAGATAAGACACAGGAGGGAAGAGAAAGCTGGAGACAGGTGTCACCTTTATTGCTGCTAAAGCCGGGTGAGAAGACAGCGTGGATCACAGCGTGCGCTCGGCAGCGTCCACACGGGCGGGGAGAGGCAAGCGCGCCGGGGGAACTTGCAGCGCGAGGCCGCGAGGGGAACACAAGCCCCTTGACCAGGCCTGGCCCCGAGAGAATAAAGGGAAGAACTGGGCTGAACATACACAGTTGTTTCCCCCAATTTACCAGGTAGATAAGTCACTCCACCTCCAGGCTGTGGAATCAGCAAAAGGAATGCCTCCTGAGGAAGAAACCGTGATTTATTTATGTGTGTTTCTCAAAGTCTTGCACTCAGAAGACACACAAGTGTGCTGTCTGGAGTCCAGACAGACCTAAGTTCAATTCTCCTTCTCAGCCAGTTACTGAGGAAACTTGAGCAAATTCTTGACCCAGAGACTGCAAACGGATGGCCCACAAACCACAGCCAGCTCTTGTACGGTCTGTTCGACTTACACACTGTTACCCCACTAGTGTCTTAAAAGCTTGTAAATTAGCTGACAACTTTTACAACTTGGGTTTCACATAAAGATCTGGATTTCCGGCTTCTCATGAAAACTTGGAAGACTTGATGTGGTAGATTGAGGCAATAACGGCTTCAACTCCTCACCTCTCCCCTTGTCCACATGCTCTGCAACGTCGCTGCAGTTCTTCCCATGAAGAGTTGGGGCCTATATCCCCCCCTTGCCCTGTGTCTCTCGACTGGCCTTGTGACTTGTCCTGGCCAACAGAGTGTGACAGAAATGACCGTGCCAATTCTGAGCCTGGACCTCAGAGGCTTTGTACACTTCCTCTCCCTCTTTCTTGGAACCTGCCAAGACCTCGTGTAAACAAGCTTGGGCTGCCTGCTGGAGGATGAGAAATCATGTCAAAGATAAGCTGTCTCAGTTGTCCCAGCCAAGACCCAAGACATGTGAAAGAGCCTAGAAAAGATCAGTGAAGCCAACACACAGCTAACCTGCCTGCTGACCACACATGCATGAGTGAATCCAGCCAAGACTAGAAGAACCACCCGCCTGATTCATAGATTGCAGACAATAGCAAATGCTTATTCTTTTAGGCTACTGAGTTTTGGGGTATTTTGTTACACAGCAATAGCTAACTGATAGACCTGGCCATGTTGGGCCTGCATTGCTCATCACAACCCTTAGCTGGGGCCGAGTAAGCCCTTAAGATGAGGCATGCATTTTGCAGCTCCCAACCTCATGCTATTCTCTATTGTCACTCTGACACAGTAACTCAGTGACTGCTGGCTTTAATTATCATCCTGGAGGTAATATTTTTCTCATTGATTGGGCTAACAGTAAACTAAAATGGTTCTGATAACCACGACTATAAAGATTTGTATACCAAAAGAGATTGAGTAAACTACGTAACCTAAGAAATATGGGAGAGTGGAGGAAAAAAATTAGTCAGCCCTCTGTGCCCTCAAGCAACTGCTGGTAGAAAATATTCAGTAAAAAGTTGTGTCTGTACCACACATAAACAGACTTTTATTTCTTGTCATTATTCCTTAAACAATACATTACAACAACTATTTACATAGCATTTATTTATTTCTTTATTTATTTATTCAGAGACAGGGTCTCACTCTGTTGCCCAGGCTGGAGTGCAGTGGCATCTTCATAGCTCACTGTAACCTAGAACTCCCCAGCTCAAGCGATCCTTCCGCCTCGGTCTCCCAAGTAGCTGGGGCTACAAGCGCAATGCCACCAGGCCTGGCTAATTTTTGTAGAGACAGGGTCTTTCTATGTTGCTCAGGCTGGTCTCAAACTCCTGGCCTCAAGCAAACCTCCCACCTCAGCCTCCCAAAGCGCTGGGATTACAGGCGTGAGCCACCATGCCTGGGCTACATAGCATTTGCAGTGTATTACATTGTGTTAAGTATTATAAGTAATCTAGAGATGATTGAAAGTATAGGAGAAGATGTACGCAGTTTATATGCAAATACTCTTTTAAATCAGAAACTTGAGCATCCCCAGAGCTGGGAATGTTGGGGTGGGTCCTGGAACCATCCCCCTCAGATTCCGAGGGATGACTGTGTTCTTACACTGACCCCTGTACCTGCTTGACTCCTACAGACCCTTCAATTAGAGCTCTTTTTTTAATCCACTCAGCCTTAGTTTCCTCCATAAAACTGGGGTTAAATGCACATGACTCTGAGGATTCTTTAAGAATTGAGTTAGGTTTAGCAGAATAGCATAGTGGTCTAGTGCCTGAGCTTGGGAGCTATACGGCTAGGGTTTCAATCCCAGATTGGCCACTTACTAACTAAATCCAAGTGCAGTGCCTACCACTGCCCCAATAGATGTTCAATAAAGCTTCTTTTGTTCCTTTCCCTTGTTAGGATTTCCTATCTTTACATTGTTCCAGGAAGTTATTACCAATCAAAGTTAACTTTAAAGAAGATTATTATTTTATAAATAACCTAAGAACTGATAGGCACCAAAACAATATCAATTTGTTGAGTATTCACAACTTTTACAAGAATTATAAAATATTTAAACCTTCTAAATATAGCCTACAGAAATAAAACAGAGGCAAAAACATAGATATTTACAGCATCCATTCAAGCGACAAAATACTTAGCCATAAAACAAATATCAATCACTTTGGGAAAACATGAAAAATTGCTCAGAAAACAATGTTAAGTGAAAAAAATATATGCACAAAATAGTATATATGCATTAGTTACAATTCTATAAAAATATAACTACAGTTGGAAATGATTAGAAAATAATATAGGATAATATAAACATCATCCCAAGTTTATAAGATTTTAATAAAATTGTTAATAAGTATATTACAATTTTTAAATTTATACAATGTAAATCATTATACTGTACTATCATAAAAAGTGTATTTGCAGAGTATTTCTCAAAGTGTATCATAATATATCATTTTACGGGCATGTATCAATAAATTTAATTTAGAGAATTGCTATGTTTTATTGGGAGACATAAGAACAAGCTATTATATAAGCAAAAAATGTTGTTCTCTTAAAGCCCGCAATTTGAATGCCTACCCTTAGAGCTTTTTCCTTCCTCCCATTCTCACACCCACAATCGTCCCTCCTTGTGGTTAAAAGCCAAACAAAATGAACAAAATTTTAACACCCCTAGCTCCAGATCACACTATATCAAGGGAAATAAACAAAGGTTCCATCCTCGCCAATTACTCCTCAATGAGGATGGGATGCTGTACTCAGCCAATCCTGGTCTTCCCTGGATTCACAACCCCTGCTCCGTGTTGTGTGATGGAACACCACACCTCGTGTGCTATGTTCACAGGGAGCTTGCTATGCGTACCCTGTGCTTGCACGTGGAGAGGACCATCTCCCTGCTCCTGGGTGCTACCACTGAGTAGAAGCCCGGTATCACTCTGGCATTCTTCCAAAGGAGGGAGAAGCAAGATTGTATTTGGATGTGGGCACTTCTGTGGTTTGTATCACCAAGGGAGGAAGGGGGGGCTACTGAATAAAGACATCTTAATTGATGAGCTTTAGTGGAACTCAGTTCTCTTTTTATATCTTGCCAGTTGAATATTGACTCTCATTTCCCTATCTGTAAAATGGGTTGATTTTTGCCCTTTCCTACTTTATAGGTGGCAGTGTTGGCAGGAGGATGGCAGCTAATGAGTACCTACTGTGTGCCAGGCCCTGTGCTAGGCTCTTAACATTCATTTATCTCACTCAGTCCCCACAAAAACCTCATAAGAAAGGTATTTGTATTATCCCCATTTTATAGTGGAGAAAAACTGAAATGCTATATAATTTGCCTTTGGTCACACAGCTGACAAACAGCCGTGAAAGAACTTAAACTCAGATCCAACTGATAATGCTACCCTCTGGTTTTCAACCTCCATACCATATACCTTTGATTTAATTTATAAAACATCGTAGGAACCCATGTTAAATGTCCAAAAGAGATAGCCGACTCATACTAGAAGAGTAATGAAAAAAGAAGACAATTACATTTTGTTATTCTTTGTATGCAGTATTGGGTTCCAAAATGAACTTCGTTTCTGAAACACTATCCTCTACTTGTTGTAGCATCTAAAAATGCAAAACAACAACAAAAAAATTTTGAATTTCTCAAAGTCCATGGGACTTGCAGTCCTGTGGTACCAGCTGCGAGCACCAGAGAGGACCTTCCCAGGCATAGAGACCGATGACCTCCCGTTGCAATTGCAGACACTGTGGCTGGGGGAGCAGGTCATTACCAGGCCACCTGGAGCTCCAGTCTGAGCCTCACTTGCCAGGCTTCGTTCAGTGTTCTGGCCTCTTTCACCGAGTTTTAATCTCTGTTCAGATGCTTCCTGGAAGCACTGAGAATTTCACCTGTCTGCTCTCCTTCCCTCACTCCCTGCTGCCACCACCCGATCATGTCTTTGGGCCCTGGTCAGCAGCAAGCTGTCTGTGCTCGCCCGGCCGCCTGCACTCCCAGGGCGCTGCACACAGGTACAGGAAGGTCTGCAGGTGTGAGCTTTGATTAAGCTGAGAGATTTCCCCCAGGACCCAAGCTATCCTCAGCCCACCATGCTCCAGTCTTATTACTCCACAGCAGAGAGAGGGTCCCCCACATTTGAAGGCAGCTGCAGTTGTGATGTTGGCAGAGCTGGTCCAGAATTGCATGTCCAGTCTTTGCACAGATCCATGCTCTAGCAAAGATATGAAATTTATTTGCTATGGTTTGAATGTGTCCCCAAAAGTTCATGTGTTGGAAACTTATTCCCCAATGCAATGGTGTTGAGAGGTGGGACCTGTAAAATGTGATTAGCTCATGAGGGCTCTGCTCTCAGGAATAGATTAATGCCGTTATTTTGGGAGTCAGTTAGTTATCTTGGGAGTGGGTTCCTGATAAAAGGATGAGTTCAGCCTCCTTCCTTCTCCCTCTCACTCACACACTTGTGGTCTCTTGCCCTTCTGCCTTCCACCATGGGATGATGCAGCAAGAAGGCCCTTGTCAGATGCAGGCCCCTTGACCTTGGACTTCCCAGCTTCCAGAACTGCAAGAAATAAATCCCTGCTCTTGATAAATTACCCAGTCTGTGATATTCTGTTATAGCAGCACAAAACCTACTGAGACAATAACTAAACCAGAGAAAGAGATCTATAGAAATATAACTAACGAAGGCCCATTCCTTAAAATTTGAGTTAGATCCAAACTGAAAATTCTGTGGGACACACTCCAGTCAAGCCTTTGCCAACAACCTTCTGCTGAAAACTGCTCTTGATAAGGTTACTACTACATTAATAAATCCAGTGGACAATTCTCAGTTCTCTTCTACTTGAACTGTCAGTAGTATTTGACACAACTAAAGACAAGGTCAGTCCCTAGATAATGATGTCACTTGGATAAAGGGTTCATCAATGCCCTGGTGACAAAGGTATAGTGGTTAACACCAAAATAAACCAGTATTGTCTGTAGGTATTGAATATATATTTGTGCTTAAGTTAACCATGTATAGGTCCAGCTATGAAATATTCATTTCTCAACTAAGCTTTTTTATTATCTTTAGGAAGCACCAAGTTATCAAGTCTGTGTAGAGAATCCTTTCAGAGATGGGTTAAGCCTAAGTGGACGTAGTAATCTCAACTATCACTCACACCCCTGCCACTTGGTGAGTCTCTACTCTGCCTCAGAAACTGAATAGTCTATGACTAAGGTCACAGACCCACTAGATCCTCCTGTAACCTCACTCCCTGAGTTCCAATTCTTGCTCTGAGGCTTACCAGCTTAGAGAACAAGAGAAATATAAAACATGTAGGGCTGTCATGCATGAGCAGTTGCATAAGTTGTTCACTGCATCAAGATGCCGAGCCAAGGAGTAAGTGGTGGCTAGAATTCTGTCCATGCTCCTCTCACTGAGCCCCTTGTCCAGTGCAAGGTAATGTCCATCTGCAAGCAGAGGGGGCTCGGCTTGCATAAGTATGCCTGTTCAGATATGGTGACTTTTTCTAATTTACACAAAGGTGCCAAATAGCCAAGCAGCAGCCCTGAAACGGGGTTCTCAAGAGGCAAAAATTGGGACTTTTGTCTTCCATATAATTTGGTCATTGATTAATTACATTTAGAAACCCAGTGCCTAGAACTCTGCCTGGCACACAGCAGCACTCAACAAATATTTGTTGAATAAATGAATATACAACCGTCTGAAAACAAAATATAAGGGCTGAATGTTGAGGAATATAGCCGCACTCCTCAAAGTGTGGTCCAGAAAACTCTGGGGTTCCCCGAGACCTAAGGGGACCCTGAGGTGAGAACTATTTTCATAATAACACCGAGACTTTATTTGCCTATTTCACTCTCATCCTCTGCTATTATACAAAGTTCAAAAAGTTCATTGATATGGTTTCAGATTCTATTATACATTGCAACTAACAGTTAAGAAACTATAACTTGACCAGGTGCAGTAGCTCACTCCTGTAATCCCAGCACTTGGGGAGGCTGAGGTGGAGGGGATCACTTGAGGCTAGGAGTTTGAGACCAGCCTGGGCAACATAGCAAGACCCCATCTCTACAAAAAATAAAAAAATTAGCTGGGTGTGGTGGTGTGTACCTATAGTCCTAGCTACTAGGTAGGCCGAGGTGGGACGATCGCTTGACCCCAGGAGTTGGAGGCTGCAGTGAGCTATGATCACACCACTGCACTTCAACCTGGGCAACAGAGAGAGAACTTGTATCTAAAAATAAATAAATTAATTAATTAAATAAACTATAACTTAATTTTTTTAGTATTGTCAAAGAAAAATATCCATAATTATCTGGAAAAGGCTATAAAACACTTCTCTTTGTTCTAACTAAATATGTATGAAGCTGGATTTTTCTTCATATATTGAATCCAAAAGAACAAATTACAAATTGCACCAAACTGAATGCAGAAGCAGATCTGAGATCCAGCTATCATCTGTTAAACTAAACATCAAAGTGACTTGCAAAAATATAAGACAATGGCACTCTTCTCACCAAAAACTTTTAAGGAAAATATAGTTATTTTTCACTTAAAAATGTATTATTTTGCTAACATTTAATGGGTTTATTATTACTTTGAATTAATACATAAATATTTTATAATTTATCTGTTATAATTTTAATATAGCAAATATTACTATCTGCAACCCACATCAACAAAAATTCTTTAAGCTTTTCAATGGTTTTTAAGAGTGTAAAATGGTCCCAAGACCAAAAAGTTTGAGAACTGCAGGTATAAAGCAAACTCGGTTATCAGAATCATCAGGAGAACTTTGCAAAAACACAGATTGTGCGCCCCATCTCTCTAGTTTGTGATTCAGTGGAGCTGGGCTAGAACTCTGAGAATTCAGGTTTCATAAGAACTCTCTCAGTAGTTCTGATCATCAGTCACTGGCAAAAACAATATAACATTAATAGAAGTTTGGGGAAATACAGGATCAAAATGCACTACGATTGTCGGAGAAGGCTTCAGTTATTCCACAAACATTTATCGAGCTCATATTATGTTCCAGGCACCATTAAGAACATTGGGCAGACACCAATGAACAAGACCCAGGCCCTGTCCTGAGGATACTCACAGCCCAGTCGGCGAGACCGATGGGCCAGGCAAGAGTGAGCACCCACATTGACGGGTGCGTGACAGGGGAGATGGGTGCTACTGGAACACAGAGACAGGCGCCCCACTTCGGAAGAGTTCAAATTATAGAGAGGATCTGGAGAAGCAAGGAGAAAGGGTGACAAGACATTGTGAGTGGTGGCCTGGAGGTAGATGGCCACGATGCCCATGTTGTGGACAGTGTGTTGACCAGCCTGGCTGACGTGGAGGGCTGGGGGAAGAGAGCAAGATACGGTCATATAGGTGGGGACGGAGGAGTTTAAAGCCAATGAGAGAGCTGCTTGGATCACAACTCTAGGGACACAATAGAGGGTAGCTTTGTGGGTGACAAACTGAAGAATGGGACACCTGCTAATTGGCAATTAGAATAATGTGATTCTGGGGGCATCCAAGCCAGTGAGGAAAATAAGCAACAATGTCCGTGCCCATGGTTTGAAGGAAATTAGATAACCTGCTAAGACTCAGACAGTGGGATAAAATGGATTTCATAAGCCTCCCTGAACTCTCTATGCCCTTGTCTTAGGGGATTTTATGAATCCTTTCAGAGCAGTGGCTCTTGAAATTCTGGGGTCATGGACTCTTTTCAGAATCTGATGAAAGCTTTAGATATTCTAAGAAAAAAATGAATTAAAGCAAAAAATTGTGTGTGGTGAGGCAGGACTTTCTCCACCCTCATGCTCCCTTACCCTCGTATCTTCTTTTCTTCTTCTTTCTGAAAAAGGTGTCATTGATAAGAGGGAGAGGGAAAATATTTTTTTAGCAGAATTAGGCACCAGTTATTGGTAGCGAATATTAGCAGCAGAAAGTTTGGGGGTAGAAATTTCACTCTGAAGTCTAGGAAGCCTATTCCTGAGAAGTAAAAGGAACTAATACAGGGATGGAAACAAGGACGGAGTCCCAGTTTGGTGGAAGAGGAGAGGGAGAGATGAACTAGAGTGTGTAGGGTTTGGTGCATGCCTTGATGGAGAATGCAAAGAGCTGTAGTTGATGAGTAGGAGTGATTGCCTCATGGTAAGGCTTTCTGGAAATAGATTGGACCTTTACACCCATCAGACACTGTAGCCATAACCAATGGCAGGTTTTTCCCCTTCACTTATCTCAGTTCCTTTTGAGCCTTTATCTTCCACAGCAGCTGGGATCGGTCTTCCCCCAATCAGGGATGCTGGTCACAGTTGCACATGCTGTTCGCTAAACAAGGCTTCAGGCAGAGGGGACAGTGGAGACTAAAACCCAGCCTGTACTGGGCTTGCTGTGCTCTGTGGGCTGGCATGGGCCCTGTGCACCCAGAGCAGACGCCATTTTCTGATTCTCACAACGATGCCACAGGCTAGCAGTGCTGTGCCACCTGCTTAATGCTCTGCTCTTTCTCTTCTCCTGTCTCCTCCTCTTCCCTTCACCGCAGGGGCCTATGGCAGAGAATTGTGCTTGTGCGTCTCCGCAATGCCATGCAGGCTGGAAGCACTGGCCAGACTCCCATCTCTCCTCCTCCCCCTCCCAGAGCCTCTTACACATGGACTTCACTTTCTCGGAGGTAGTAGATTAGACTGAGGTTAAAAGAGAAAAAGTACTCACTACATGACCAGTGTGCTTCTCCTACCAACAGGCAGAAAGAAGGAAACACACTCAGGCAGAACACGGCAGGCTCCCTCCTCCCCTCAGCCCAGCCTCACGCTAGAGAAAAGCTATGAAAAAGAACAGCCCAGAAATGGCACCGGAGCAACAGCCGCAGAGCTGAAACCACAGGAGGGCTCTGCCTTCCCCCACAGCTGTGGGGCGACCGGTTTGGCCGGGCTCCAGGTCACACACCTGCTGGGGCTCCAGAATGAGCCCAGGCTCATTCCGGCTTCGTTTCCTCCCCTGTGCCTCGGCCTGGCAAGCTGGGAAACGGGGGTCACGCCGCGTGCCAGCCAGGCTGGTCCTCGGCTGCGGGCAGCCCCTCCGCCCCCGAGGGACGGGCCGGTTGGTTGGGACCAGGTAGTACCTGGTCCTCCAGGGCTCTTCACTAAGGACACGTAGGGTCAGCAAAACTCCTCCTCCCTCCCTGTGGTGCCCCAGCTGGGCCCGAGGGTTAAATTGACATTACGTTAACCAGAGAAAAGCAAACACCTTTATTTCATGCAAGGGTTGCGTGACATGGGAGGCTCCAAAGCAGCAGTCGGAGTCGGCCACTCGCACCGCGCGGGACGACGGAGGCAGCGCGGGTGGCTGAGGCAGGAGCGGGGCGCAAGGGCCGCGTCGGCGACAGCTGTGCGGGCGCTCCCGGCCTCGCTCTGTGTCCTTGAGGATAAGGACGTTGCGTCTTTCCCACAGGAATTTCATCTCCTGCTTTTGAGAAACAGCACAAAGGCCAGTGTGATCTTCCTGCACCTGTTGTTTGTCGTGTGCCTGTCACCTAAATAGTCAATACGCCAGAATGGCATCTTTGCGGTGGCATATTTTTAACTCCTTCAGAGACTAGGGGTCCACAGTCATCATCCTCGCCATGGTGAACATTTACGGTGCATGAATACATGCTGGGCACGGTAACAAACCCTTTCCATTCAACGTTTAATTCTCACAACCCCCCACTGATGTATTGTTGCCTCCATTTCACAGATGAGAAAACTGAGACTCAGAAATATTATAAAGCTTGCTCGGGGCACTTACTCCCACCAACTCCACAACCTCAATGATCTCCCCTCCTCTTTAGTCACGGTCACCTGTGGCCACTCTGTGGCAGCCTTTCTCCAGTGGGAAGAGCCCCCGGGAGTCCATTTCCGAGATTCGCACTTGAAAGGTCATTTTGCAGGAAAAGAGAAGGGCCAGATAGTCACTGTTAGACTAGACAGAGAAAGACAAGAACGTCTGGCTAAAGGTCAACTAGACTCCACTGGACTGTTGTCTGAGTCTGCTGGGCCGGGCGGCGAGGGCGGCTGGTTTCCCAAAACAAGTCTCACCCTGTTGCAGCCCACCCGGAAATGGCTGAGGCTTTTTATCAGGAGCACTGAGTTTCTTCCCGGAAGGAGGTTATGAATAGATAGCATCACACACAAAAAGGGTCTGTCCCAGACCAGGTCTGGGACTATTTTTCTTTTCATCGCATTCTATTGCTGTGTCACATGACTATTGCAATTCACTGATGTGATAATAACACATGATCATGAAGTCACAGCAGTCACTTGAGGACAGAGTAAGTCAGGATCTCTTATATGCCTGGCTTACAACAGATACTTAATGAATGTTATTCAGTAAATGAGTGAACTTTCCTAAACAGAAAAGAAGTGAGCAAATTAGATCAACGCCTCTCAAAGTACAATAACACCAGCCAGGGCGTGTCTGTCAGCTGTCATTGGACTATATGGCAAGGTAAGAAAGAAAAGAGTTTTTATCTGAGGAATAGGAGCTCCCTGTAAATTACCAGACCCCGGGGGACATTAAAACGAGACAGCAGTCACTTCTCACTCCTCCATCCCTTTTGAAGGCACCTGCTGTGTAGACTCTACACAGAGTGTTGCACCGAGTAGCCATAAATTAACCTGACGGTGCCATGTGCCAGACACTGTAATTCATACCCTAGAGTTCAACAATGTATAGCCAGTCAATAACCAATGTTATTTCTGTAAACCAATGAGAACTCCTGAAAAACAACTTTTGCAATAGCCCCTTTCCTGGTTCATTCCTTTTTCTTTGAAAACGTGGGCCTCTCCTTTGCTCTTGGGAGAACTTCCCAGTGATTCCTGGGCTGCAGTTCTCAACTTTGGCCCAAATAAACTATCTTCATTTTGCCTCAGTTTCCTTCTTTAGGTCAACACAGGTAAACATAGAAATTGAAAGTACAACATATGTAAAAAGTTTTATAGCAATTGGATAATACCTGTTGACTCTAATAATAATAAAATTGCATTTTAATAGGTCCTTGGGGTTTTTTACTTTTTTTCCTATTAAATCTTTGTCGTTTTTTCCTTCTCAAAATTCATTGTGTTTTTAAACAATACTGATCTGCAATGATTGGAAATTTTTTAAAAGACCCTTTGCCATAGCAGTTTAGTCAGATGATCACCCGCCCTTTGGAAAGGGCAGACTTCTTTAGCATATGAGAAGTTCCATTTCTAAGAAAATGTCCTGGCAGAGAAAGGGACACCCCCTACACAAGCCCTCAGCTAGTCAAATCTGACAACAGCCCCACACACAATGACTGGTCTCTTTTTGGAGGGAGGGAGATTAGAGGTGTCTGTCCGGGCTCCTCGCCCACAGCTCATCCGAGCCTCGCTGCCCTGCCCCGCCGCGAACTTCAGAACCAACCCGGGACTATCAGAGGCGTCAGCATCAAAGCAGAGCAAAATCCGGGGCTCTGTGTTGTGGCAGGATGGAGGTTTTCTTCCCCCCTTTCCCCCACCTCTCCGTCCTCCCCACGGCCCCTCCTGGCCCTTCCCGCCAGGAGGTCTGGTAAGATGGACGACAGTGACTAGGTGAGCCTGAAGCACACAGCAGCTCTGTTCCGACAGGTGTCTCAAGCACCAAAGGGAAGGGGTGTTTGTTCCACAGCTGTTTTACTCTGGATAATCAGAAAGGCATGAGCCTCCTCTAGGGACGAAAGGAATCTCATCCAGCACCTTCAACACGGAGCCCAGCCCTGCGGGGAAGGGCAGAGGAGGTAGAAAAGGATAAAGCAGTGGGCAGGGCAAGAAGGAGCAGAAAAGACCAGCGAGAGAAGAGCCGCACTCTGGTCGCCACACTCTGGAAGGAACGCACAGGTGACTTGATGGAAGTTAAAGAGATCTCTGGACTTCACATCTGTCATGCTAAGATTTTTCTTTCTGGAGCTCAATGTTCTCTACAGGCCCTCCCAGTTTATGTGACCAAGGAGTTAGCATGTAGAACCAAACAGTTGGAGTCATGACTGGAAGTGGGGGAGTCAGGAAGGAGCTCAGGCTGGGGGCCAGATGGCCTGGACTGAATCTTGATTCTGCCACATGCCTGTGTCTGGGTAAGTTCCCTCATCTGTGAAATGGGGATCATAATAGTACTTTTATCTTAAGTGCTTACAAGAAGTAAATAAATTAATATTTGTGAAGCACATAGTGTCAGATATATCTGTGGTTATTACTATGGCTCTAAGCAAGGCTATATATATATACACTCACATGCACACTGTGTGTCTGTACACATGCACACACATACACACTTTCCACTATGAAGTTCAATAGAATCTCACAGATGTAGTTAACAAACATGTGGTTACAGGTTCCTTGGGGAAATCTGGGCTGCCATGCTGCCGTTGTGCGCAACAGTGTAGGAGTCTGTATACTCACTAGCATGCTGTCATCGAAAGCTGTTCACAATAAGTGAAAAAAGCAGATTGCAAATCAGATTGCACCATACGATCCTATTTATGTCAAAATACACACATATGTGGATAAGAAAAAGTCTGGAAGGGTAGAGACAACAATGATGTAACAGTGGTTGTTGGTGTGATTTTTATTATTGTCTTATTTCTTTGCAGCTTTTTCTAATCTTTTCAACAATAAGCATGTAAGATCTGTATAATTTTGGGGAGGACAGATCTAGAAAAACATCTGTATAAAGAATGTCTTTCCTTTGTGATTGCTTTAATCTGTGCCAGCCAGGCTGCATTGCAGATTTTCTTTCAGAGCATGGGGTGGGAGTGGAGAGAATCCCGGGGTGCCCCAGATCACGCAGCCCCGAGCGTTGCCAGGGCTCCCAGCTCTGGCGGCTGAGCTTGCTGCTGACAAGCACGGCAGTGCTGCTGGCCGGCTGTCGCACCCTGTGTCCTCCTGCTTCTCTCCCCTTGCTGGTTTCATGCACTGGCCTTTGCCTCTGACGTTTTCATTCTTCTTCTTTTTTTTTCTTTAATCACCTGCCAATACTCCCAACATTTTAAGCAAAGGTAAACCTTTTACACTTCCATCATTGAAACCTGAAATAAACAGGCACAATCCCAAGCTCCAGGGTAGAGGCTGGAGGGTCTGAAGCCCGCAGGAGGAGGCAAGAACACCCCAGGGCTGAGGCCACGTGCAGGCTTTGCCTGAAGCCATCTGTGTGTCCTGGGGCGAGTGGGAGAGTCGGTTTCTGCATCTGTAAAGCGACGGGGTTGGGCTAAATGCTCCTTGTGGTCCCTTCCAACTCCAAAAACCGTGAGTCTAGGAAATAATAGAGAAGCAGAAGCAAACGTCCTGCCATGTTGATTTAGATATTAGACTCAATGGAAATATCCACACCAAGAGAAGGAGAGAAAAAAATTCACATTGATCTGCATGCAGTTTACCAGAGAATTAAGGCAAATATGATTTGGAGCCTGGATTTATGGATAATTTCCTTCCTTCAGACTTTTCCATTTGGCAAACAGAGATGGCATCCAGATCTGCCTACTCACCTAATGAGTGCTTAGCAGACAGCCACACAGTAATGGGGCCAACACAGAAAATATGTTCTGATGGTAAGGATGATAATAGTGACAGCCAGGACTTGGAATAAGACCTCCCTTCTGATCAGTAACGATATGTGCGTGGCCTGGACAAGCCACGTCACCTTCCTGGACCTCCTCTCTCACACTTCTACCTCCCAGAGCCATACTGAGCCTCAGATGAAAGCATGGTAGAATGGAAAAAGGGCAGTTTGGAGACAAGAGATCTAAGCACAAATCCCGATTCTGCCAAGCATTAGCTACATGCACACAGACGAGTCATTTCACCTTCCTGAACCTTAGCTTCCTATCCTGCAAAAAGAGCCAAATACTACCCACAGCATTGCTGTGATGTCACGGGAGACAATGTACCTAAAGTACTTTATAAACTATGGAGTGCTAACTGAACACTGGCAATCATTATATAAGACAAGGAACATGGAATCGACCTGCATGTCCATCAGTGGATGAGTGGATACAGAAAATGTGATGTGTGTATATATTACACCATGAAACACTATTCAGCCATAAAAAAGAGGGAAATCATGTCCTTTGCAGCAACATGGATGCAACTGGAGGCCATTATCCTGAGTGAAATAGCTCAGAAATAGAAAGTCAAGTACCACAAATTCTCACTTACAAGTAGGAGCTAAACAATGGTACACATGAACACCCAGAGGGGAACAGTAGACACTGGAGACACCAAAAGGTGAAAGGGTGGGAGGGGGTGAGGCATGGAAAATGACCTGTTGGGTACAATGTGCACTATTCAGGTGATGGCTACACTAAGACTTGACCACTGTGCAACATATTCATGTAACAAATCTGCACTTATATTTCCTAAATCTATAAAAATAAAATAAAGAGAAGGAAAACCACTTTGGAAAAATTGTAAAGTGCTCAATGAATTCATGTGCGGAGGTGATGATCATAAGGATTGATTCGCTTGAGAAATATGGTTCAGCAGCTACCACAGGCACAGACCACTTCAAAGATGTGTGAGAGGGTACTGGCTGCAGAGCGAAGTGATGAAGAGGAGGAGGAGAAAGGGGAGGGAGAGGGATGTGTTGGGGAAGTACACATGCGCAGTGATGTAGTTGGGGCTCTCTGAAAACTTTTTAAAAAAATATCTTCCCTCCAAATCCTCAGTAAATCAATTTCCTGAGAGGACAGGTCTACCATGCAGCAGCTCACCCCTGGGTTAGCCGCGTCGCCTCACTTGTAAAGTGCACCAGTCTGTTTCAATCCATGTAAAAGTTCCAGACACAGATTGTGGCACCTTACTATGCTCTATTTGAGTAACATGGCTGTAAAGCGGCCGTCCTCAACCTTTTTGGCACCAGGGACTGGTTTAATGGAAGACAATTTTTCCACAGACAAGAGTGGGCAGGATAGGGCAGGGGAAGGGGTGGTTTGGGGTGATTCAAGCGCATTACGTTTATTGTGCAGTCAGACCTCTCTGCTAAAGATACTCTGTATTTGCAGCTGCTTCCCAGCGCTAGTGTCACTACGCCAGCTCCACCTCAGGTCATCAGGCCTTGGACTCTCATAAGGAGCGCAACCTAGACCCCTCGCACGCGCCGTGTACTAGACAGACCCCTCGCACGCGCCGTGTACTAGACAGACCCCTCGCACGCGCCGTGTACTAGACAGACCCCTCGCACACGCCGTGTACTAGATAGATCCCTCGCACGTGCTGTGTGCTAGACCCCTCGCACGCGCCGTGTGCTAGATCTCTCGCAGGCGCCGTGTGCTAGACAGACCCCTCACATGCACTGTGTACTAGACCTCTCGCAGGTGCTGTGTACTAGACAGACCCCTTGCAGGCACCGTGTGCTAGACAGACCCCTCGCATGCGCCGTGTGCTAAACAGACCCCTCGCACGCACCATGTGCTAGACCCCTCACACGCGTGGTGTGCTAGAGAGACCCCTCGCACGCGCCGTGTGCTAGAGAGACCCCTCGCACGCACCCTGTGCAGCAGGGTTCGCGCTCCTGTGAGAATCTAATGCCACAGCTGGTCTGACAGGAGGCGAAGCTCAGGTGGTGATGCCAGTAATGGGGAGTGGCTGCAAATACAGATGAAGCTTTACCCACTCACTTGCCCGCGGCTCACCTCCTGCAGTGTGGCCCGGTTCCTAACAGGCTATGGACTGGTACCAATCCATGGCCCCAGGGTTGGGCACTGCAGCTGTAAAGCACATTCAGTGGCACCCACTGCGGGGCTCTAGCAAGCTGTAACCGTGCGACTTGCCAAGCCAGTGCTGCCACGGACGTGCACAGCCTGCAGAGTCTTGGAATCGCTCCCCAGGGCTCAGAGGGTGAGCTCTTGGCTCTACTTTGAGTCCTATCTAGGCCCTGCGTTCTCGTCATTTCCTTCCTCTTGTCCAGAATCTGTGAGAAACCACTTGCCTGTGTAAGCCCCAGCACCACCCTGCTTCTGTGAATCATGTCAGTCTTCTGTTCCCGTCTATTTGCTGACCCGTCCCCTGAACAGGCCCTGCCCAGTGGCTCCCTGCGGGCAGACGCGGGGTGGGAGCCCAGTACAGGCAGTGGCTTCCGCAGTGGTCTGGCAACACCCAGCGCTGAGCACCGCGCAAAGCATGGGTGGCCCTCTCGGGGGCAGGGAAACTCGTGCCTGCTTTCTTTCTCAGAGGGGCTGTTTGCATTAAAACTAGGTCACTGATGCAGTCGGTCAACATTATCCAGGCCTCTCCTCAATTAGGCCTCCCTCTCCTGCCAAATTACTGAATATTCTCTCTCCTTTTTCATGATTAATTTTCCTCATAGCACTGATCAGCCATCCACACTGATCTTATTTATTTCTTTACATAATTATTATCCACACACCTATCTCTAACTCGGTCCTAAACCCCATGAAAGCAAGAACTTCAGCTGTTTTTCCAGTTAGGTGTTAAGAAGGCCATGGGAGGGCTGGAAATATAAATGAATAATTACGAAACAATGTGGCAAGTCCAGTGATGGAGATGTGCTCAGGTGGTCGTCTCTGCTAGTCACTGCACCCTCTGCTTCTCGGAATCAACCCCAGAGAACCTAAAGAGCTTAGCACATGCTGAATGGACAAACAGGTGAACAGAGATCTGTTTCCACACGCAGTAAGGAACTGAAGCTCTGTTGATCCCTTTGGAAAGATACTAAAAGGTGCTAAGAAACAATGCTAGAAATTAGAAATTATAAAGTACAGGAAATGTGAATTGAAAAGCAAACTTACAAAAGGTGAACAAGTGAAAACCCAAGGTCCTTTCTATTTATGAAGTGTAGAAAAAAGAGCAACAAAAAGAAGGAAGAGTAAGGTGGTCTGGATCTGCCACCAACTTGTAGGGCTTTGGGCAAGCCAGTTAATGGTCTCAAGACCTTAATGTCTTTATCCATAAAACAGCAGGGTCTTCCCAGCTCTGACGTGTATATTGTAACAAACAAATGTGGCAGCTGCCATCCACGGTGCCAGACACAGTACAGACTTCACCTGTATTAGCTCCCTTCATGCTCACTGTGCTACGATGCTTTGATATTTTCTCCACTTTATGGATGAGGAAGCTGACACACAGAGAGGTTAGTTAATTTACATAAGGCTGCAGAGCTAGTGAGTGCAGAGCTGGGATTCAAGTCCAGGTAATTTTACTATAGAACTTGAATGTTTATGACTTTTAAAATTAATTATACACATAAAAGAATATATAAAATACATAAGAATTTTTTTTCTTTAGCATACTCACCAGTAAACCTATTTATGTTTGGGTTTTTTGTTTTGTTTTTTTTTTTGTAGAGACTGGGTCTTGCTATGTTGCCCAGACCAGTCTTGAACACCTGGCCTCAAGCAATCCTTCTACCTTGGCCTCCCAAAGTGCTGGTATCACAGATGTGAGCAACCGCCCCCATAAGAATATTTTTAAGGAAGAAATTGTAGAAAAAATTAACACTCAAGTACCAACTTCCCAAACTTAAAAAAAGTAGAACATTACCAATACCTGTGAAACTCCTGGATGAGCCTGCTCGAACACATTCCCCTTCCTCCCCAGAAGAGGCAATCACTTATTTGAATGCTGAGTGCTATGTTAATGATTTCTGTGCTTAAAACATTTTTAACTCCAAATGTTATATCATTAAGTTTGGCTTGCATTTGAACTTCATATAAATGGAATCATACTGCATGTATTACTTTGCTACTTGCTTTTTTCCCTCAACATAGTCTACACTCATTCATGCTGACATGTATAGCTACCGTGTGTTCATTTTTCATTGCTGTGTAGTATTCCATGTGCGAATACACCAAAATTATTTAGCCATTCTCTGTTGATGACATTGCGTTGTTTTGCTATTACTGACAATGCTACTAAGAATGTTCATATACCTGTCTCCCAGGATATCTATGCAAAGGTATCTCTAGGGTATGAAATTTCTGGGTGGGTATAGGATATTCAGCACTACTAAGTAAGGCCAAAATTTTATACCGATTTACACAATTATGAGCAGCATATGAGTTCCCTGAGTACAAGTGAAATTAAGTACCTTTTCTAGTGTTCGTTGGTCATATATGTTTCTTCTTCTGGTAAATGTCCATTTTAAAATCAAACTGCTTTTCTTGTTGATTCATAGTTGTTTTCCTTTATATGTTATGGATAAGAGCAGAGCTTCCTAAATATAAATGTGTCATCAGAAGACTTACAATTCTTGAACGTTGCTATCCCAGAACTATTCTTTTGTTTATTCAGATTAGGATTAATCCACATACTCCTCCTTTCCCTTCCAAGCAAACAGATGTTGACAGTGATATTACTGAGGTTTTGAGGCTCAGGAAAGGGCAGTGATCCAGGTTGCCAAGTCAAACCCTTCAGTAGGGATTTGAGAAATCACTTAAAGACAGAATATGACTTTTAATATTTAGTGAGTATGTCATTCAGGCTCCTGCAGGAAACCAAATTTATTCCAGGTGGTTCAAATGAACAGACGTGAATGAAAGCACTTCTTGTACAGGTCTGAGTTAAGGGGTCACAGCAGGGCTGCTGCTGCATCCAAAGGGGCTGCATCCATGGCCCCCTTCAGGGCCGAGGGCGCGGTGAGGACAAATCGTTCTCGAGTGCAGTGGAAGCTGGAGCCATGGAGGAGAACCGCCCAGCAGGAGCTGTCGCCATGGCGGGCTCACAGCTATTGCCACACAAGCCGCCCCAGAGCAGAAAAGGCGCAGGGGGAAACACCCAGCTGTTCTCTCCCCCTGCCCACTGCGGTCCTGCCAAAGCCTCCCATCGGCTGAACCAGCGGAAGCCGGGCGGGGGGCTCCTGGGAGACTCAGGCCACCAGCTTAGCCTCCCGGGCACAGAGGAGGGCAGGGAAGAGTGGAAAATGAAACGGGGGCAGTGGAGACAGCAAGGACAGTGGGGTGTGAACCACCTGAGACTTCTTTATGGGAAGAATGACAAAAGGAAGTTCACACAGGAAGGCTGCCAAGCCCTCACGATCAGCATGCCCTGCTATGTGTCACGAGGGTCACTCTTACCTCCTGGCTAAATGAACACCAAATATAATCACTGACATAATTTTTAGCTGGTCAATTTTATACCAAAATTACATGGTAAAACTAGGACCTTTTGAAAGTAACTGTTGATGGAAAGAGAATATCTACCTTGTGAGCGTGTGATGAGCATTAAATGAGATGATGTATGTAAAGTGCCTAACACAGGGCCTGGAGCCAGGCGGCATTCCAACTCGGTTTCTTGCTATTATATTATCTTTATCCTTATGTGTCATTTTACTCATCTGACTGTTGTTAACAATGTTACAAATGGAGCTGCTTCTGTGTGAGTTTTCCATCATATGGCCCACTGCTGACAAGTTCTAGAATATTCTAATCTGATCTGGACTATTTAGCTTATTTATCTGCATAGGGATCTACCAAAACCAAAATAACACCACCATCTGAACAATAGTTTACAGATATAAAGCACTTCCACGATCATTATTTTACCAATACTTAGAGAGTATCCCAGGAATTAGTATCTCTATTTTAAGGAAAGGAAACTGAGGCTGAAAAACACATAATGCAGATTTTTCTGACTCCAAAATACATCACAGATGTCTGGCCCCTACTCCTTCATTATGGCTTTCTCTCTACCATTAAGTATTAAGTTCCCCGTCAGGATTTTAGAGTCTACCAGAAAGTTAATGTGGACTTTAGGTTTAATCAAATACTCTTTATTAACTTATATCACAAGTAATTTTCATAGTTTAATCTTTTTCTTGTGAAAAACTGCTTAAGACATTGGCCATTGATTAGGCTCCTGTGCTTTATCAGGAGAGATATAGTCTCAGGAAAAATAGGTCCCTACCATTGAGTTGTGGTGATCTTAGCCTATAAGGACGGCCTTCTCGGTATTGGGAAAGACACTCGCAGATGCCCTGTCCCCACTGCCATATCCTAACCCTACAGATGTACCAAATTGAAATCCTTCCATCACATCTCATTCTGGGTAAGAATCCTTGAAACGAAAGAACCAGGCTCTCCTCTCGTTTGTCACTCCCTAATTCAAAGGAAATATTTGAAACCTGAGGGTAGAAAAGTGAGATAAGAAAAAGAGAATATTTCTCAAGCTTTTTAAAGCATCAAATCATGATGTGTTTCATCTCTGCCAATTTATACAGAATCAACCTATGAAATTACACTTAAAAGCCAAGGGTTGGAGTAGGGACTTTTGCCAATGAGGGTTCTCTGTGACTTAGGTGGGTCCTGTTCTCATTGTCAGAAAGAAAAATAAAAGGGGAAGACTAAGATCAGACTTGAAATATCTTATTTAAAAATAATTTTTTAGGCCAGCCGTGGTGGCTCACGCCTGTAATCCTAGCACTCTGGGAGGCCGAGGCAGGAGGATCACTTGAGCTCAGGAGTTTGAGACCAGCCTGAGCAAGAGCGAGACCCCGTCTCTACTAAAAACAGAAAAATTAGCCAGTGTCATGGTGTGCGCCCATAGTCCCCGCTACTCTGGAGCTGGAGGCTGGAGGATTGCTTGAGCCCAGGAGTTTGAGGTTGCAGTGAGCTGTGATGACACCACTGCCACTCTACACAGGGCGACAGGGCGAGACTCTGTGTCAAAAGAAAAAAAAATTATTTTAAATGCAGGCCACTTGGCTGGTGGGGGAGGGGCCTGCAAGCTACGAGAGGTCGGAAGTGGCAAAGCCACCCAGTCAGGTGGCCCTGGGAGGAAGTGGGGCGGAGTGGTTTTGAGCAGCGCTTTGGAGTCACAAGAGCTGCTCGAGACTCCTGGTGCTGCCACTCACCTGCTGCATGGGCTGGAACTTGTCACATCAACATGCCGAGCCTCAGCTTCCTCATGTAAGATGGGACTCAGTATAATGTGAGCCACCTGCACACATATGCTGAGATAATGCACATACAAGTGCTTAACACGGTGCCTGGCACGTCGGAAACACTGAACAAGCTTTGACCCGTTAGGATGCTGCCAGCTCTCTTGTCACTCAGCCTGACTTCGTCACACTGGATTCTGCTGCCCACGTAACCAGTCAGCATAAAGTAAGACAGACTAGCATTGCCATGGACAGAATGCTTGTGTCTCCCCAAAATTTTGAAATGTTGAAGCCTAATCTCCATGGGATGGCATTTGGGAGTGGAGACTTTGGGAGATGATTAGGTCATGAGGGTGGAGGCCTCATGAGTGGAATTAGTGTCTTACAAGAAGAAACACGAGAGAGATGGTCAATCTCTCTCTGCCATGAGAAAACAGCAGGAAGACAGCCATTGCAAACCGGGCAGAGGGCTCTCTCGCCAGCACCCAACCACGCTGGCCGGAAGGTCGGACTTCCCAGCCTTCAGAACCAAGAGAGAGAAATTTCTGTCATTTAAGCCACCCAGACGATGGCGTTCCGATATAGTGGCACAGACTGAGATAGGATGAGTTACTCGACCACTCAAATCAACTCTTTAATGTCAACAAGAGCATGTTTAATGTTGCTATTTGGAACAGTTAAGAATAGATATACAATAGTCTACAAAATAGTACTGCAACTTTTGAAGTGTAAGAAGCGTATGTCTACGTCTAGGCAGGCACAAATGAACATTGGCTCACGTGAAACATGGATTCCGGCAAGATGACCCTGCCCTGCAGGGCTGGGCAGGGTCTGCTTCCCTCTCCTAACCAGAGGCCTGGTTCCTGTCTTTCTCTCTGCAGTTCAATTCAACACAACTTTGGCCACATTTCCTTCCCTGTGCTGGGCCCTGGGGACGCTGGGGTGACTAGCAGACGGGGCCACCTTCAAGAACATGTGGTCTGGCTGATTGGCTCCATTCCGGCCGAGTCCCAGCCCTGGGCAGAGTTCGCACACAGACTCCTGTCTGGGGGCTGAGGGCTCCCACAGGGAGCCAACAGGAGAGGTCTCAGCTGTGCCCTGCATAGGTGACAGCAAAGGCATTGACTGTGCCCTCTCTGACCTTCCCTTCTTCCTCTGCTTCTGCATGGAACCTCCTCCTCTTTCCTCCCTTCGCACTCTCAGATACCCACGCCCCAATCTCTCCTCAACAAGAAAAGCAAAGCTTGGGGCGAGTTTAGTGAATAGAAATTCATCCTTACTGGCATGTTATTCACCCTTCCACCAGAAAGACTGCCCTTGAAAATCTTTTTGTTATTTAAGACTCTGTGGGGTGGGGGGGAGGAAGAGGATGGGGGCTATCAGAGGATAGGAGCTCCCATCTCCCTCCCTGCCTGGTCAGCTTTCAAGCCCCCAACCCTCAGGACGCACGAAGCCGAGGGCTGGAGAGAGGGGCTCAAGGGACGCAGGTGACAAAGAGGCAAGGACAAGCCGCGGCCTGGAGGGCTGAGAGACCTGGGGAAAGTGCAGTCCCAGCAGAGACAGAGAGCCAGGCCCAGGCCTTCCTTGGTGTGGGTGAGAGGAGAGCGCGGAAGGAGAAAGCCGTGTGTGGCTGAGCACGGATCTCGTTTTTGGACAGATCATAGCTGTGCGGAATTGACCACACAGGGACACAGAAAAATTGGTTTGGTTATGTCAACATTATTCTCATCGCAGTCGTTTATGCCAGCCGCCTACCTTTTGTGTGTAATGGCCACATCACCCGCCAAAAATGATGTACTTTCATAAGCATGGGTCAGTGTTCTAAGTTGTATTTATTGACTAGGGTAGTAAACGAGACATACGGTGCCAGCCTTACTAGCACTTTCTTCCTCGAGCTACAGAGTCCTCTGTTCTCAACTGTGTCAGATGATCTACTAGGTAGAACGGGGTTGGAGGAGGGTGTGTGTGTCCCTATTTATTCAGCATTTCCCCTGATAATTTTGTTATCTGAGCAACTGCTATACGACTTTCCTATCCCCTGTGCTCAGAATTTATGAATTTTTTTTTCATTCATAATTCATTCATAATTTTGAATTTAAAAAAATCCAAAAAAATTTATGAATTTTTTTCATGATTCACATTCATGAAATCGTAAAGGCTACAAATTCTACCTTTTTTCCCTTCCATACACGTATAATGCGTGTATGTACCTTCCCAATTATTCTGATTAGATCCTAAGGTTAATTACGTTGCCATGCCAGCTCAGTTTGGAGCTCGAAGGAGAAAAAATTGGTCAAATTTACCACCATACGGCACTTTGAGCTGCTCTGTTTCCCATGGCTCGGGACTAGCGGGGCCGCCGAGCGGGAGGCCGCAGGCCGGGGCAGTGCCGCAGGCGAAGAGCCTCGAGCTCTGCCGCGACTGCTCGGAGCGATCTGATTCTCTGCCTGGAGGACTTCGCTGCGGTCTGTCTTGGTGAATGGGACAGTGATACCTAGTGTGCAACTGGAGTTCTCCGAGTGAAAGGTAAAATCATAAATAAATTTTTTTTTATAATTAGAGAAATATAGCAATAACTTTAAAATCATTAGGCAGTATTAGACTATTTTGTGGAACTGCATTTTATATACAACTCTAAATAAAAGGTAGGTAGAAAATGAATTGCAAGGATCAGTTTATGGTCATTTTAAAATTTAATTACATAGTAAAATCTAGCAGGCAAGTGGTTTCAACAAAATTACTATTTCAGGCAAAAATAACAACGGCACAAACGTAGGGCACAGCTCCACAGGTCACTCATACAGCAGTTTGTGTTTTCCAGTATGTAGGAAAAGATCTTCCGAGTGTGAAAACAAATTATATACAAGAGCAATACATTTTGTTATTAAAATAAAATTTGTCTTTAAATATAGAATTTGTTTTGAAAACTCACTTTATTGTCCAAAATTATAGAGATCATTTTAATTTTTTATGGTTTCTCTTTTTTTTTTTTTGTTTGTCTATTTGTTTTGAGACAGGGTCTGCCCCCGTCCCCCCGGCTGGAGTGCAGTGGCATCATCATAGCTCACTGAGACCTCAAGCTCCTGGGCTCAAGCGTCCTCCTGCCTTGGTCTCCTAAGCAGCTAGGACTACAGGCACGTGCCACCACACCCCCGCCTATTTAATTTTTTTAATGAAGATGGAATATTCATTACAGCTTCCCAGTGGATTTTCTAATTGGACCAGGCAAGGAGTTCATCTGTAGAGTGTAGCTGGTGAAGACATCTAGTGGCCAAGCCTTGGCAGTAACTATCCAAAAGGAAACACTGCTCGAGATGTGCCCAGAGAGAGCACCGACCCTTCCTGGCTTTCCCGCTCTCCCTCTCGCCGTTTGTCTTGGGGTGGGCACCTAAGTGTTGGGCGAAGTCTGGGGTTTAGAGGATCTTACACTCATTAATGGAGAAGAGCCGCCTCCTGTTGCGTCTGCGGGCCTGGTTGACGGCAGTTCGGACGGCGCACTCGAACACCTGCTGCACGCCCCGGTTGCTGAGGGCTGAGCACTCCAAGTAGCCCTTGGCTCTCACATCCTGAGCCAGTCTCTTCCCTTCGATGGCATTGACGCAGGTGGCCCTGTGGGGCCCCATCTCCCGCTGGTCCGTCTGGGTGGCCACCACCAGCACAGGGGTACAGGGCAAGTTGCTCCTGATTTCACCAATCCACTTGTTCTTCAAGTTCAGGAACGAGTTCTGGTTGGCCACGGAGTAGCACATCAGCACCACGTCTGCCTGCTGGTAGGACAGGGGCCGGATGCTTCTGAAGGCGTCATTGCCCGCCGTGTCCCACAGGCCCAGGCTGATCTGGACGCCGTCCATGAAGACATCCACCCCCGTGTTCTCGTACACCGTGGGCTTGTAGGCCTCGGGGAAGGTCTCGGAGGTGAAGCGCACCAACAGAGAAGTTTTCCCCACGGCGGAGTCGCCCACCAGCACACACTTGATGGAACTCAGCATCTTCTTCCCAGCCCGGTGTCCTCCTCACAAGCCCAGAATCCCAGCGAAAAGACCCCTCAGTGGGCTGCTGCGGCAAACGCCATGCAGCAAGGTGCGTTTGTGTTCGCAGGACCTCTGACGGCGCTCTGCGGGATGTTACTTCTCCCCATCCATCCGAGGGACGTGCAACATCTACTTTGAAAACCTCCAAAGCTGCGTCTTCAACTGGAACAGAAAGAGAAGGGGGAAAAGTGAGTCTTTCTTTTTTGCCTCTTTTGAGCTTCCTCATCGTCAAACTGATTAAATGTGGGCCGATCGCAGTGCGGCCGCCCAGTCCCCTTTGTGCGAGGCACCCTTCCCCTTGGCAAGGAAAGCTTAGCTCTGCACCCTCCCCACGTGCACCCACAACGCCTCCTGGTCAAGAGGTGTAAGCTGATTTTATCTCTAAAATCCGCCTAGTGACAAAAATACAAGCAACTGCTCTGATCGCAGGATGAAAAAGACCTCAGTGGCACCTGGTGTGTGAATGAGATGGTTTCAAGCAGCTGAATGTCAGCCTCTGCTCCAAGAAGCGGGGAGGGTGGCAGAGAGCACTCTCTGCACCGCGAATGGATTCCAGCCACGTTGGGAACTGCAAGAAAGAGACATGTACTGAGCGACAGATACTATATGCATTTCCTTTCATTTATTGATTAATCATTCAGTCCTTGGTTTATGGGGGAAGTTGTGTTGAGGTAGGAGAAATCACAAGAACTCCAGAAATTTGCTGTGGTTTTCCATTGAGTTTTTTCCAGAAACTGGCTATGGATGCAAGGCGCTGGTCTTGGCGTTAGCTGCGTCTGCACTTAGGCCCCATCACTTACACAGTGGCGTGGTTTGGGGACATTGCTTGGGCTGCACACCTCAGTTTACACACCTGCAAGACTGTGATAAACTTAGGAACCACTTCTCAGAGATGTTGTGAGGACTAAATTCTTTCTTTCTTTTTTTGTATGGCCACCTGTTTATCAGAATGCTGCTAGGACTCTGGTTAAACAGAATAACTTGCTTGAAAGCAACCGTATTCAGTGACTGTCACTTAAACAGGACTGCATAAATATGACAGAACCTGAATTTCATGAAAGCGCCAAGTAGATTCTCATTCAGTGCAGGTGGGGACCTGCAGGCAGTGACCCCAGCCATACGTTATCACAAGGCCAGCCCAGCTTCAAAGGAAAGGTCTGTCAGACCAAAATTCAGACTAAAAGTTATTAATTCAATCTGGGCCTATAACCACCCATTGGAGATCTTCCCAACATGTGACATGTAAAGCAATAAAAAGCAAATCTACAGGTCTGCTTCAAGACATAATTTTTAAAAATTACTCCTCTAAATCTTGACATTCCCTTCCAAGACATCTTTATCCTTGTCAACCCACAGTCTGTTGGTGTAGTTATAATAGCCTTTGCAAATGAGTCAGTTAAATAAACAATTCACATGATTTTCATGTTTTTAAACACATGTAAGCTGGGTGACCTTGGCCAAGTTACTTAACCTTTCTGAGTCTTGGTTTCCTCATAAAAATGAAGATAAGAAAAGCACTTTCTTCATACGATTACTGTAAGGATTTAGCATGTGGAGAGCCTGGCACGTGGGAATTATAGGGAGACATCAAGTTATCTATTTTCATTACTATCCATTTAAAATACCAAAAATTGAATGCCCACAGCATAGGGGCTGGGATGACAATGGCTGGACTCTTTCTGAAGGCTCACACTGGGTAACTCTCAGGCATGATGGTCCTGGACACCCATTTGTCACTAGACCCTTGGGGAAGAACTTGGGTGCTCCACAGAATCTCAGTTAGTCTCATTCCTTAGACCAAGGGACCACTTAAATGTATACATTTGTGACTTAGTCCAGGGCCAAGACCTCTTAAGACATTAAGGTTTTTTTGTTTTGTTTTGTTTTGTTTGAGACAGGATCTCATTCTGTTGCCCAGGCTGGAGTACAGTGGCCTGATCATAGCTCACTGTAACCCCAAACTTCTGGTCTCAAGTGATCCTCTTGCCTCAGTCTCTTGAGTAGCTGGGACTACAGGTGCAAGCCACCACACCACCTATTTTTTTATTTTTTGTAGAGATAGAGTCTCATTATGTTGCCCAGGCTGGTCTCGAACTTTTGGCCTCAAGCAATCCTCCACCTCGGCTTCCCAAAGCACTGGGATTACAGGTATGAGCCATTGTGCCTGGCCTTAAGTTTTATTTTGACTCCAATGCAGCAGGACCAGAATTAGGAAAATGTGCATGTGTCAGGCCTTTGGTTATTTAAATGGAACCTTTCTAATAAATTGATTGAGCTAAAGCCAAGTTTCCTGAGTGAATATCTGCAACAGGAAGTCAGTGAGGCATAATGGTTAAGAGCACAGGCTTTAAGATCGGGGAGACCTAGAGCTGTATCTGAGCTGTCCAGCTGGCTACTTGTGTGATGACCTTAGAAGATTTCCTTAAACGCCCTAAGCCTCAGTTTCCTCTTCTGTAAGATCAATGTACTAATATCTATATCACAGAATCACAGGGTTCTTGAGGGTATTAAGTGTGTGAGCTTAGATGTATAAATTCCTTAGCAGAGTGCATAATGTAAACATACTATATGTACATAGTAAACACACAAGTAGTCCCTATTAATAATATTGTTAAATAATAATTACCAAACGTAATGATAACTCACAATTATTCATTCTAAGTGGGGAATTGAAGTCGCACTAAAGAGGTTTCTCCAGCAAAGGGTGCTCTGATCTCAATCTAGACATGACTATAAAAAAAAAAGGAGAGAGAGAGAAGTTTCTTCTTATGGCATAAAAATAAAACTATAGGCCGAGCACGGTGGCTGACGCCTGTAATCCTAGCACTTTGGGAGGCCAAGGCAGGAGAACTGCTTGAGGCCAGGAGTTTGAGACCAGCCTGAGCAAGAGCAAGACCCCATCTCTACAAAAAGTAGAAAAATTAGCCGGATGTGGTGGCACATGCTTGTAGTCCCAGCTACTCAGGAGGCTGAGGCAGGAGGATGGTTTGAGCCCAGGGGTTTGAGGTTGCTGTGAGCTATGATGATGCCACTGCACTCTAGCTGGGACAACAGAGCCAGACCCTGTCTCAAAAAAAAAAAATTAAATTTAAATTTAAAAAACTTTTAAAAATAAATGAAAGTATTATATAAACAAAGAAATTCCTGTCTGAGCTTTGCCACCCAGAGCGCTCCAAACAGTCAGACTGGCTCTGCTCAGTCAAGTGACATTTCTGTGCCAGCCAGCTCTGACCCTGAGGAGCACATAGAGTCAGTTCCCAGAGTCTGTTTCCTAAACTGTAAGTAGTTGGATAAGATCAGCTTTCTTGGTGGTTCTATTAAAACTTAAGGTAAAGGGGGAGCCTTTATTACCTGCCACAGTGAACACAACCTGAGCCGCTGCGTAGTTTCGCAGCAGTCGAGAAGGACGCTAAACCTGGGGACACGCGCAGCCTTCAGCAGATGCTAAGCATGGAGCCGGGGGCGGGGGAGGCGCTCCAGGCCAGGTCAGAGCAGTACCCTCCGCAGACGTGACAGACAATCTTCAGAGCGGGTCACACGTGCCCAGGAGTGAGCCACTATGGGATACATCGTCTGTGTCTGAGGTTGATGGGCTTGACTTCAGCGGAATTTCTTCTAAAGGGAGAAATTCTCCTTAAAAGGGCTTCTAGGTGAAAAATAAAAGTGAGTTTTCAGTGGCATTTCACAAGTGGCTAACTGGCAAGGGTGCCCGAGTGTGTGTCTCTTCCTACACAGCAGTGGCCGAGAGTGACGACATTCCACGACCCACGGGGCTGGGCTTGAATCACACTGGAATTAATGAACCTTCAACCCCAGAACCTCTGCGGTCTCAATGACTCGGTTGCTCTTGCCGTTCTCCTCTTTCTACGGTTTTCACAGAAAGGGCGCCTTCAACGGGCTTCCACGGTTCACACCGAGAGGCAGAGGAGGCATGGAGGCCTCTCGTCGCAAAAGCTGAGGCGTCGGGTCTTCTGCCCACTTTGTCAGAGCGAGGGCTCAGGGAATGAGGCGCCCGAATCCATGTTCTCCCCCAGACAACTGAAGGCTGTCCGGGAGGTAAACATCATTCCACTTTAGCCTCGGTTCTAATGGCCATGCTGACGGACGCCCTTTCTCTCCGGGAACGCTTCGCAGACACACTCCGTGCTACTCTGTCTGCCTGGAAGGACCTGCCCCTCACTCAACCCCCAGCTCCCACCCCTTCTTGAAGGCCCTCCTTGCCTACCTCCACTCCCCACCCCTGCTAGGTCAGGTGCCCCCGTGTGTTCCCATAACGCCCTCCAGGTACATTTCCCGTAGAAATTGTCACACGCTGCTGAAATGGTTGGTCTTCTGGTGTTTAGCCCTCATTTGTAAAACTGGGATGAGATCTGCCCTACCTTCTTCACAGGCAGCTCATAAGGACACGGTGGAAATGATAACAATGCGGTAATAATTTGTGCTTCGACTTTCACAATACTTGGCACGTTTGGAAATGCTCTCTTGTTGGTTTTGTGAGAAAGTCCCTTCAGAACAACACAGCATAACATAAAACTAAGGTGGAATCATGATTACTATTAACAAATTATTATTATTGCAGGTTTTGGGAATCATGATTACTATTAACTAATCATTATTATTGCAGGTTTTGGGTTAGCTGGGCTTTGGGGGAGGTGGTTTACTTCAAAATAAATGTTCATGGAATCCACAGCTGTCTTTCTTTAAAAAAATGAACCCAGGGCAACCATTGGCCAGGGACGGCCTATGGATTACAGAGAAGACATCTAAATGTCATCCTCCTCAAAGACCTTTGAACAAAGTGCCGTGCTGGCAGCAGCCAATTTGTTCATTAAGGAAATTGATTCTGCCATGAACCTAACGCATTTAGATGACTAGAAGTCACTGTGCTCCTCAGCACCTATGTCCAGCCAGCACCTTCCACCAGTAGCCCCTTCGCAGGCCAGCAGGGACACCACAGCAAGAGCAGGCCTTGCTCAGGACGGGTGGACCCATGGGAGGTCCCCCGCCTGGCAAGGGGGGCTGGGAGCTTTGTTTTTGTTTCTTTTTTTTGGAGGGGGAAAGGGGAGCAATTCAAAAACACTTAGGCAACTTAGTAGAAAAAAGCATAACCATCTCTAAACTTTATGACTCCAAATTCTTACTCAGTTTTCATTCTCTAATAAATGTATATTTGTATATATCTTCTAAACACTTTTTCAGATTTTAAAATTTTTAAAATTCCAACATAGTCTACACACTTGCCAGGTTTTAGCTAAATAGCTTTCCATTGTTTCAACAATTCATAACTGCACAGCTATTCCTCACTGCTAGCATAGTCTTGAGTTAGTTACAGTATTTCACCATCATTAACTATATCTATGAGGGGTCTTCAAAAAGTTCATGGAAAATGCATATTATGAAAAAACTATGCATGGATTTCAAAAATTTTTTGCACCAAAATAAACTCATACTAAGTTGTTGCAACATGTCTGAACAGGATCTAGTTTGAGGCTCTAAGAAGAATAAGACATCAGTTTGAAAAGAGCCCCTATCAGAGCAATGTGAATGCTGCCAAAACTGAAGCAAAAACAAACATCAAATTTATGGTGAAGTTGGATGGAAAAGTGATGAAATCACTTCTGCTTTACAAAAAGTGTATGGGGACAATGCCCCAAAGAAATCATAAGTTTACAAATGGATAACTCATTTTAAGAAGGGATGAGGCCGGCAGTGGTGGCTCATGCCTGTAATCCTAGCTCTTTGGGAGGCCAAGGCAGGAGGATCACTTGAGGCCAGGAGTTTGAGACCAGCCTGAGCAACAGCAAGATCTCATCTCCACAAAAAAATAGAAAAATTAGTGAGGCGTGGTAGCACATGCCTCTGAAGGCTTAGGCAGGAATATCACTCAAGCCCAGGAGTTCGAGGCTACAGTGAGCTATGATGATGCCACTGCACTCCAGCCTGGGTAACAGAGTGAGACCCTGTCTCAAAAAAAAAAAAACGGGGGGGGGGGAGAGGAGATGATGTTGAAGATGAAGTCTGCAGCAGTGGCAGACTATCCACATCCACTTGTGAGGAAAAAAATCAATTAATTAATCTTGTGCCCTAATTAAAGAGCACCAATGATCACCAGCAGAAACACTAGCCAACACCAGAGACACAGACATCTCAAAGGTTCAGCTTACAGAATTCTGACTAAAAAATTAAAGCTGAGCAAACTTTTCCCTTGGGTGCCAAAACCATTGCACCCAGATCAGAGAAGAGCAGAGCTTTCAATGGAAATTTTAAGCAAGTGGGACCAAGATCCTGAAGCATTTCTTAGAAGAATTGCAACAGGAGATGGAACATGGCTTTACCAGTACAATCCTGAAGACAAAGCACAATCAAAGCAATGGCTACCAAGAGGTGGCAATGGTCCAGTCACAGCAAAAGTGGCCTGGTCAAGAGCAAAGGTCATGGCAACAGTTTTGGGATGCTCAAGGCATTTTGCCTGTTGACTTTCTGGAGGGCCAAAGAACGATAACATCTGCTTATTATGAGAGTGTTTTGAGAAAGTCAGTCAAAGCTTTAGCAGAAAAACGCCTGGAAAAGCTTCAGCAGCGAGTCCTTCTCCACCAACCACAACGATGCTCCTGCTCATTCCTCTCATCAAACAAGGGCAATTTTGCAAGAGTTTCCATAAGAAATCATTAGGCATCTCCTTACAGTCCTGATTTGGCTCCCTCTGACTTCTTTTTGTTTCCTAATCTTAAAAAGTCTGTAAAGGGCACCCATTTTTCTTCCATCAATAATGTAAAAAAGACTGCATTGACATAGTTAAATTCCCAGGACCCTCAGTTCTTTAGGAATGGACTAGATGGCTGGTATCATCACTTACAAAAGCCTCTTGACTCTGGGAGGCCGAGGCAGGAGGATCGCTCAAGGTCAGGAGTTTGAGACCAGCCTGAGCAAGGGCGAGACCCCATCTCTACTAAAAATAGAAAGAAATTATCTGGACAGCTAAAAATATATATAGAAAAAATTAGCCAGGCATGGTGGTGCATACCTGTAGTCCCAGCTACTCAGGAGGCTGAGGCAGAAGGATTGCTTGAGCCCAGGAGTTTGAGGTTTCTGTGAGCTAGGCTGACGCCACAGCACTCTAGTCCAGGCAACAGAGCCAGACTCTGTCTCAAAAAAAAAAAAAAATTAATTAAAAAAAAAGCCTCTTGAACTTGGTGCAGCTTATGCTGAAAAGTAAAGTTTATATATTTAAATTTTGTCTTTTAATTCCATTTTCCGTGAACTTTTTGAAGTCCCCTCATATGTATGTGTAGGGGTGTGTGTGTGTGTGTATATACATGATATTATATATACAGATAGATAAGTTATTTTTGTCTGGGATGATTTTCTTGAGGAATATATTGACAAACATGGCGTTACTGGGTCAGTGAGTCACTTTGTGACTTTTTTTTTTTACATTTATTGACTCTCTTCCAGATACTGCACGAAGTACTTTGCACATATTATTTGTTAGCTGTTTTATTCACTTAAAAAAATTTTGTTTAGGGTGTCCTGTGCGGCAGGCACTGTAATAGGTCCTAAGGTCACGATTGTGAACAAGAGATGCGGTCTTTGCAGAGATTACTGTGGGAGGTTGAGAATCACACAGCGAGGAATGGCAGAGGCAAAGCAAGACTCAAATAGAGTGTGACGCCAAAGCAATGGCAGCTCCGAGTGTCCCCCACACACCATAACTCCCACTGGCCCTCTCCAAGGCAACTCAAAACTGCCTTCTATGCAAACCCAGCTTCCAGACACTTCCTGGCCACCCCTTCCAACCAGGTCCCGCCTCCTATTCTCTTCCTACAACAAATAAACCAGTTCTTGATATTTTAAAAGAAGTCTGTTGTTTCCTGATCTGGATGCTGGTTCCACAAGTATGTTTAGCATGTGCAAATTCATCAAGCTGTATACAATGTGTTCATATTTTCTGTAAATTAAACTTCAACAAAAGATATTTTAAAAAATAAGCTTTCATCTTCTCAAGTGGTATTTTCTCAAGTTTCATCTTGCAAGAGTTCATCTCATTCATTCTCAGTCCTACTTTAATAATTCCTGTAGTGTGTTGCTAATTGCTATAAATAATCATTAAATTCCCCCTCAAAAATCACAAAAAGAAATCACTTTTAAGTCAGCGTATTTTTATACCCATATCATCTCTGTTCAAAACTGATTTTGTTCTGAAAGTTTGTTTGCAAGATGCTGGTTTACAGCTTTTAATGTATGTTCATCCTCTAAAGTCAAGATTCTACAGTGTTTACATTCCTAAGCCTGAAGCATATTTAGGCCCCGCATAGTTGAATTAAAACAAACATCGCCAAGCTCCGAGTCATTCCATTACCTGGAAGCCTCTCTGAGCCCCGCCCCTGTGACCTCCAGCGGAGCAGGGACCGTGGCCTTCTCCCCCGCACTGTTCCAGCCACCCTGCCCTCGCTAGTCTTTTCCACTTGCAGGAGCACAATCCAGGGATTGTTGCTTCAGGTCTAAAGTTCTCAGCATGGTCCAAGTTCAGAGTCAAATATAACACTAGCCACCCAGGCAACTGCCCAGAGCACCCTTAAGGGACACTGGAACCTCATCTCAAAACTAAAGTGATGGAAAAAATGATTCTCAAAGTAGTTGGAAGGAATACTCTGAAGAACTGCATGAAGTTGAGGGTATAACCCCCACGGGGCACACTCAAGGAAGGTCCACGGTCTCTGAACTTCTTTCTAAGGAATGTGAATCTCATTTACCGAGGGACTCGTATTTTCTTAGTTGGGTATGCACCACTGGGGCAGGAGCTGAATTATTCAAGGAGAGAGAAAGAGAGCAAAAAGGCCGATCATACACATCTGATCATTCTATGATGTCACAGTGCTATAAAGCAAAGTTGTCAAACTATGGCCCACCCATGAGCCAAATTTACCCCACTACCTGTTTTTGTATGGCCCACAAATTAAGAATGGTTTTTACATATTTTAATGGTTGGAAAAAAATCAAAAGAAAATACTTTATGATGTGAAAATTATATGAAATTTAAAATTTCAGTATCCATAAATAGCATTTTATAAGAACATGGTCATACCCATTCACTTACATATTATCTATGGCTGCTTTCTTGCTACAATGCAAAGTTGCAACAGAAACTTTATGGCTCAACAGCCTAAAACATTTTCAATGTTGTTTTTTGCACAAAAAGTGTGCCAACTTCTGCTATAAAGAAAGGCAGTTCAGAATAAGAACAGGGCGTAGACCTGGGGTCAGGCAGGCTCGGGTTCAGCTCCAATGTCTGCCACTTACTCTGTGACCTCGAGCCAATTACTTAACCTCTGAGCTTCCGTTCCTTTGACAACAAAGGCAGTATAGCATAGTGATTATAGCATGGACTCTGGAACCATACTGCCTCTTAGCCTCACCAACTGCTGGCTCTGTGATCTCATGAAAGTTACTTAACTACTCTAAGCCTCTCTTCAATTATAAAGCACATTGAATGGTACCTGGCACAGAATGAGTACTACAGAAATATTTACCATTATCATCATTTACCTTGAAGGGTTGTTGTAAGATTACTATGAGCTACTGTATATCATGAGCTGAAAACAGTGCCTGGCACAAAATAGGCACTAGCCTATTGTAGCTGCTCTGATGATGATGATACGCACCAGTACTTCAGACATCCAGAAGAGGAGCAATTAATTTTCTGGAAATGGGAGACAGGAGTGGTGATTAAGGAATCCTGCATTTAAAAGGTGATATGTGATCTACAGGATGAGTAGAATTTTGATGAGCAAAGGAGAAAGGCATTGAGGCTGGGGGTGGGAGCCTGTGCAAAGGCCCAGGGGCATGAAAGATGTTTGGTTTGGGGAACTAGAAAGTCATTCAGGGAGGCTGCACTGTGGGATGCTTGGTGGGGAGTAGGCAGAGGCCAGTGAGAAGAGTTATAGAGAGGATCCAAGATTATCCTCAGCTTGTCAGCATCCACAACATACTGTTAGGTCGGGTGGACCCCACAGCCAGTTAAAATTCCTGGGTCTCTGGCACATAAAACTGTTACCAATCTATTCTCTTTGACTTAAATATCACTCGTTCACTAGACTTTTTGAGCACTTACTCAGTGTCAGGCATTGTGCCACACAATGAGACTAAGTTAAAGAAGACACAGTTCCTGCCCACATGAAACTTGGAGTCTAACGGCAATACAAGACATAACTTCAGCAAGTATCTAAGGGAGGAACAAATATAGTGCCAGCAAAGGGGAAAAGAGCTACTTGCAACAGGCAGGAATCAAGGAAGGCTTTATGGAGAGCACAATGTTAGAACGTGGCCCTTAAAGCAACTGAGCTGGAGACAGGCAGAGATGAAAGAGAAAGAAAAACATGACCAATGAAGGAAAGAAACCTGGGGCTCCTAAAAGGCGGGCAAACAGCCTGCCTGGGCTGAAAGGATGAGTCCAGATTGGGTGATGAGGCTGGGCTTTAGTGAGCTCATTCTTGTGGCGGGGCAGGCTGGACTGCAGTGGGGACAGACCAGAGCGGCAGGTGGGGGGCTCCTACAGTGACACCGGAGGCGGGAGCGAGGACGGCTCTGTCTGGAGCAGGTGCTATGAGACGGGCAAGGAGGAGAGGGACCCCAGCGACATCCGCGAGGTGGAACTGACACACAGGCCTGAAACAGAATGATCCTGAGGCCGGGGCCTGGGGCCTGGGAAGAAGGCCCTGGCAGATACAGGGTCACGAGGGAGAGAGCCAGGTCTGTGAGACACGTGAAGGGGGCCTTGCCCACGGGGTGCCTGCTGAATGCCAGAGAGCTTTCAGGAGCGCCAAGGGGGCTGTGGCCATAGGACAAGGTTGTCCCTTCCCAAATTAGTGGGAAGGGAAGAAGTGGGGACACCAAGGATGGTCTTACTCTCCCGTGAACTTTGACATGAAATATTTAGCTAGGAGCACATTCTTTTCTATGCTATTTATAACAACAAAAAAATTATTTAAGAATCGGTGGGTCTTGGACAAACCAGTTTGTTCCTGCGATTGAGATCCTTTAAAAGAACAGAACACAGTCTCTTACCTGGCACAGGAAAAGCCCTCCTGAGCTAAATGTGGGGGAGCAGGTTTCAAACGGTACGTACAGGATGATTCTACAGCTATGAGAAAGTCGCACACACCAACAGGTTAATGAATTGTTTCTGGGTCCTGGGATTATCGGTGATTCTCATTTTCTTCTCCTTGCTTACGTACACTTAAAAATATGTCTACAATAAGTATGTGTTGCTTGTGCAATTTTGAAGAAGTGCTTTGTAAACATTGTTTAGTCTTTTTAACGTTGGCTTAGATGGGAAAGAAAAGGCTGAGCTGGTCCCTTGAAGCTAAAGAGAATTTCTGTGAGCCCTGATCAGTGTCTTTGATAAAAAGTATCTCGGTCTGGACAGCTGACTGCGCCTACGGGCCCCAGCAGCACGATCCCAGCGCCTGCCTCTTCCTCGGCCCCCGGAAAGGACACACGCAACGCTGAGCAGTTCCTCCTCCTCTCACCGCTGACCACAGCCATTCTCAGCCCCAAGCCCATCTCTTCTGTCTTCTTACTCATAAGAGAGTTTTAAAAGTCCTTCTTACATATTTTTTAGATATTCAGAGAAATTTGAATATGGTCTGGGTACTAGTTGACATTAAGGAACAATTGCTAATTTTGTTAGGTGATAATCATATTTTTAAGGTCTTTATGTGTTAGAGATGTTGACATATTTATGAAATTTATGAAGTATTTAATGAAATAGGACATCTAGAATTTATTTTACATTATTCCAGAAACAACAAGAACAACAAGTAAAGGTGGTGGATGAAATGAGACTGGGAGGTGGTGAGAACAGCTAAAGTCAAGGGATGAGGACAGCGAAAGGCAATCGTCTGCTCTAAACCTTTACATGTTAAAAGTTTTAAAGGGTGGAGTCTTTGTTTCCTATAGTGTTTTGTCAAATCTGTAGTTTTATCCTCACTCTCCGGTTATAGAGAAAATGCAGAAAAATATCACCAAAAAAAAAGTATATTTTATGCCATAGTGACTTTTTCAAGTATTTGAAGGAATGCTGTGTGCATGAAATAAATAGGTGACAAAAGGATGACGGCGCAGAGGCTCACAGCCTGTCCCCTGACGGCGGGCATGCAGGAGGAAGAGCCGCAGTCCCGGGTGGGGAGCCCCAGACAAGCCGTAGGAGAAAGTCCTGTGCTTCACGGACAGACTCTGCACTGCAGGAGGACATCCCTCTCTGCTCCTGGGCCAACGAAAATACTCCAGCCAAAGGACGCTCTTGATGTTACTTTGAGATTACTGGAACTCTTAACTTCCTAATGGGTATCATTATGTTCACTAACTTTCCTTGGCCCTCCCTGCCCTAATTCTGCAGAATTAGCTCTTTGCAAAAGAGCAAAAAGTCATAATGAAAGTAACTTAAAAAAAAAGAAACTCAAGAGTGAAAATGTATGACCCACACGAAACCAGATGACAAATCAAAGTAACTGCGAGAGTGAGGTAGACCCTGTACCCTGGGGGTCTTTTTTGTCTGAAAAGGTGAGAGGGCGGTAGAGTTTCTATTTTAGGATTTTATGTTTTCCCCTTAAAGTAGCTGTTTGTCTGATCTTTACTTGTGATACATTGTATCTACCTGACATCTGGACGGACCTCCACTAAGTCCAAGATCCCTCCCAGCTCTAAAGCATCATCCATGACTAAGAAACCCACCTGGGTCACCCCTCCCCCACCTGAGCCACCACCACCATCTGACGCCCAGTCAAGCCACGAGTGCAGGACAGCATGTCCCCTCGCATTTGCGGGTCCAACAGGCTGAAAAGGACCTCCCCATTCTGGCTTACTTCTCTCCTCATTTTCTCTAGACTATTTCTACATACCATTATTTTCTGAACATATACATTATAGAACATTTCAAAAACACTGAAGTGAAGGAAAAGGCAAAAAGCAATTAACACCTAGAACCAAAACTGTAAAACAGTAGTGTATCATTTCCTGTTTCTTTTTTCAGTGTATCACTTTTTTTTTCAAAACTAATATCATACTTTGTATACAGTTTGGCATCTTGCTTTTTTAAATTTAACATTTATACCTTAAACGTTCCCTATATCAAGATTCTTCGAACACAGCATCATGTATTTAACCAATTACCTACTGTTGGATATTTCATTATTGCTAATTTTTACTACAATAACATTTTTTAATATAAATTTACATAAATATATGATTATTTCTTTAGGATAAATAGATGTGAGTACAATTACTGGGAAAAAAAAGAGATGAAAAATTGGACCAATTTATATTTCACAAGCCAGGTATGAGACTGTCATTTCACCACACTGTCAACAACCATGGGGCCTAACATTTGCCAATTTGACTTGTTTTCATTCACAGTTCATGAATGACTGGTGAAGACTAAAATTCTCTTATCTGTTTTTTGACTATGTATATTTTTTCTTTTCTAGATCATTGGCTCTGGGAAGATCCTGACTCCCAAAAAAAAAGAAAATTAAAAAAAAAAAAATAGATCATTGGCTCATGCCTTTGGCCATATCACCCTGAACTTACCCAATCTCGTCTATAAATCATTGGTTTTACCTACTTTTCTAGCAAGGTGGTCATCATTTTTTAATGACTTTTAAAACCTTTTTAGAAATTAAGGATATTAATCCTTTCTTGATTAAGTGTGTTGCAAATATTTTATTTACACACACACACACACACACACACACACACATACATTGTGTCCATGTATTCTGGGAATTCCCCAAATTCCTGTCACATCCGTCACTGAGCTCCCCCTAAACGGAACAGAACGCACAGCAGCCCGGCCCCTGCGGTGGAAAACTCAGCGTGACGCGGTGGCTGAAAGGTCATCTGGTTCAGCCCACTCACTTCCCCGTGAGGAAGGCACGGACTGGAGACAAGTGGTGGCACCTCTGGGCTCACTGAGGCCCAGAAACGGAACCAGCTACGTCAGCTCTCGTTCCACCAACACAGGATTCTTTCAAATACGTATGATGTTGATATTTTACATCCCATACTCAATTTCCTGAATATTTTAAGCACGGAGCTCATATAGACAGCTAGATAGATATTCCAAATTATTCAGTAACCAGTTTTGCCTTTTTTCCAGAGAAAGATTTTATTGTGTACTGGTGGCTTTTTACTCAGAAGGTAGCTCCCAGTTTTAATATAAAAGTACTTTTCAAACAGCTCTTCCCTTGCTCATTGGCTTCCTCTAAGATGGCTCACCTCTCTTTAGGGGCAATCATTTTTTTTTTTTTCCTTATTTTTTTTTTTTTTCACCAAAAACCTGAAAGAATAGGGGCAATCATTAAGCTTTGCAACATTTTCTAGGATTAGGGTAAACACTTAATTTACAGACTGCTTAAACGATAAAAGAAGTCAAGGTATTTGCTCCGGATATTTAGCCCAGAGCACAGGATGGAGCGAAGAGATTTAGTTTTAGTTTCAATGTATAAAAATGCCAATATTCGATCATTTGCAAAGAGCCCAAATTGTGGGGTCAGTGGTCTGAGTTACAGTCTCATCTTCCTCGCCGATTCGCAGTATAACCTCGGTCAAGCCACATAACTACAACTGCAGAATGTGGATAATGATGCATCATTTGTAGGATTTTTAAGGCAATTGAAAAAAAAAAATCTATCTCCCATGCCTAGCTGAATGCCTGACCCTTAACAGATAAAAATTAACACATTTGCCAGACACTGTTTTAAGTGCTGTATGAAAATTACCTCAATCATGACAACAACACTGTGACCAATACCAATTTTGTCTCATTTTTCAGCTGGGGAAACTAAGGCACAGAGAATAAAGTACCTTGTCCAAGACAGCAAGCCAGTGAGGAGAGACGCTGGGTTGGAACCTGGAGGGCCAGCCTCTGGGCCTGTCACCTCCCTCCCCTGCCTCTCCCTTGGCAGCAGCCGCGGACGAAACAGACAATCCTCACACAAAGGCAGGACGTGAGGAGGGAGGGCTGAAAAGACGTTTCTCTGCTGCTGAATGATTTCTTTCTTACCACAGGCATGATTTCTAACAGTGTCTGAAAGATTTCTGCCTTAATCAGACACTCTCGCACATCGTGGTAGACGAGCAAGAGACGGCCGTCTTTGCAGACAGCAATTCAACAGAACCCAACTGAGTGTGTTTGACGCCCAGAGCTGATCATTTTCCAACCCCTCTCCTCTATGTGACAAAATTATTTTCATAATAATGTGTGAGAGTCAGGAATAATCATTTTTAATTCATTCTTTAGCTTTAAAACAAACAAGTTACAATTTACAAAAAAATAAAATTGAACTTTGAAAAATTATTCAAGTTCAATAAAATATTTCATGTATGAACTAAAATATGCACTTACCAATCAAAATTAATTATACTTCGTAGTTTGTGCTCTGCCTCACTGTTTTAAATTTAAATACAAAACTCCAAGAGGTCATATGAACTAACTCAAGTTCTGTTTCTGGTCTCCACAACCACTGTGCCATCATTATTTATTTCTAATCTACTGTTTAAACTCAGGAATACATAGTTTCATAGGGGTTGGAGACAAAATTTGCCTCCAAAGCTCTTGTGAAATCCACACACACCATTAAGAACTTATTCTAACTTTATCACTGCCAGAGCATGGTGATAATAGAAAGCAGACTCATGTTGGTTTTATTATTGTTTTTAAATTCTCTACAAATGATACACTCCCTTATTGCTGCACCTGGGCTCTTGCGTCACCCCATACTTTAATTTCCTGCCAGTATTTATTAAAAATTTTAATGGTCTGGGCGTCGTGGCTCACACCTATAATCCTAGCACTTTGGGAGGCCGAGGCAGGAGGATCACTTGAAGTCATGAGTTCAAGACCAGCCTGGACAACATAGCAAGATTTTATCTCTACAAAACTTTTTAAAAGAAAAGCCAAGGGTGGTGGCATGTGCCTACAGTCCTAGCTAGTCAGGACGCTGAATCGGGAAGATCACTTGAGGTCAGAAGTTTGAGGTTGCAGTGAGCTCAAATTTTTTTTTTAAATTTAATGTATATATCTTTTTGTTAGGGACCAGGCTTGCTCTGTCGCCCAGGCTGAAGTGCAGTGGCACGATCACAGCTCACTGCAGCCCCCAATTCCTTCCTACACAAGTAGTCAAGATGTGCAAGAATTTCCATTGTTGTATTATTCGTAACAGAAAAAAAAAAACTGGAAATAACTGAAAAGTCCAATAAGAGGCAAGGGTTAAATTAATTATGCCATATCCAAATGGCAGAATCTGATACAGCCATTAAAAAGAATGAGGTCAGCATGTGTGTATTGCTCAGGAAGGGCATGATAAAAGGCAAGTGGGAATTGCTGGATTAAAGATGTATAAGCTGGACCCAGTGGCTCACACCTGCAATCCCAGCACTTTGGGACGTTAAAGTGGGAGAACCACTCGAGCCCAGGAGTTTCGGTTTACAGGGAGCTATGATTGTGCCACTGCACACTCCAGCCTGGGCAACAGAGGGGGACCCTGTTTCTAAAAAAAAAAAAAAAAAGTAATGTAGATAAAATTGTAGTAGAAATGTAGGCCGGGCGAGGTGGCTCATGCCTGTAATCCTAGCACTCTGGGAGGCCGAGGCGGGTGGATCGCTCGAGGTCAGGAGTTCCAGACCAGCCTGAGCAAGAGCGAGACCCTGTCTCTACTAAAAATAGAAAGAAATGATCTGGCCAACTAAAATATATATAGAAAAAATTAGCCGGGCATGATGGCGCATGCCTGTAGTCCCAGCTACTTGGGAGGCTGAGGCAGGAGGATCGCTTGAGCCCAGGAGTTTGAGGTTGCTGTGAGCTAGGCTGACACCACGGCACTCACTCTAGCCCGGGCAACAGAGTGAGACTCTGTCTCAAAAAAAAAAAAAAAAAAGAGAAATGTAGCGGCTTCTCCCTAAATTGTCTAAGGGAGAAGAGGAACATGAAGGAATAATCTAAGAATAGGTTTGTACAGATTTTCTTAAGCTTTTTAAATCCCCTTTTGGAATAAAGATTGATGGACTTTTTTGATACACAGCATCGGGATTAAATATTTCCCTAGATGCTCGACTTCTGATCAAGGACTTGATCACAAAGATCAAGAAACTAGAAGAAACAAATGCATAATGACCCTGAACCACCAGGATACTCCAGAATAAAATTATTTTTTAATGGTGCCATTTATTGCTTATGAATATGTAATGTTCTATTAACATTAAATTCCAAATTCACAGAAGTCTGAAAAAAGATGAGAGAATATCTGCCTTTAATTGGCTTGAAACCAGGCCTTCTCTTAAAGAGCCTAATGGGGCAGAAGACAATGAAGAAAATGTTAATACAGTTTAGACTAGGCCTAGAGGTTTAAAAATTCTTTTTACTTAGTTAATAATGTCTCTGGCCCTCATATTTTTTTCTCTATAGAAGAAATGATTTCATATAAAGCGGTCATGCAATGGCCATGAAAAAGCAGAATGGTGTGGCTGCACTTCATCGTAATAAGGGCCCACAGAGCTAGGACTTTAGAGAATAAAATGCTGAATTAGAGAGAGGGGAAGCCACATTCTGCAATATAAATGACCTCGCTCTCAGCTTCATCTCACAAAAACTGAATTTTAAATGGACAAGTGCTATAATAAAGGGAAATGCGAAATGCCAAGAGAACACTGAGGACAGAGTGTTCAAATCTTCCCAGGCGGAGGGGCGGAGGGGCGGAGGGTGGAGAGGAGCAACATCTGAACTGGGTCTTGGAGGAGAGAAAGAAGGTGTGATGGCGGCAACGCCCAGGTGTGCACGTGGGAAAGGCCTGTGCAGGGTGGAGAGTGGGCTCTTGTGGCGGAAGCACAGGTGGAAGGTGAAGCTGGAAAGGCCCAGTGGGGCCAGTCTGCAAAGGGCCCTTTATTTCACGTGAAGTAGCAAATAACCTCCAGCCAGCCTTCTCTCTCCTCATCTTCCTCCTTCGCCCTGTCCCCACCTCAACTAGCCACTGCTGCAATTTCTCCAGACCACGTAGCATACCCTAAACTCTTCCTGCCCTTTCCTGCTTCTATGCCCTTAGTCATGCTCTTCACTTCTCTTACAATAGGATCTTCTCTGCTCTGCCTCTTCCTGATAAATGTCTGCCTGTTCCAGAATGCAGCTCAAATGCCACCTCTACTGTGAGGCCTTCCAGAAACTCCCAGTAAACTCTTTTTTCTCCCTTATTTGAGCTCACATATCATCTTTAAATGTTTTCACATTTGCTTTTTTGAATAGTTAATACGTGCCTATAGTAAAATCCAGACAGTACAAAAGTGAAAAATACATCTGCGTCGTGTTCTTCAGTGCCCAGGACATGTTCCCAGAGGCAACCATCGCACTAAGTTTCTCATGCATTTTCGCAAAGCTATAGCATTATTACATGAATTCACGTGCATATATGTATGGATGCATGCGTGTAAATAATACACACACAGATATTTTTTATCTACAAATTGCAGCACACTACACTATATTCCCTGATGCCTTTCTCAATAACATGTCATAAAACATTTTCCTTATCAATAGATTTTGAGTTGCTTGATTCTTTTTTTTTTTTTTTTTTTGAGACAGAGTCTCACTCTGTTGCCCAGGGTAGAGTGCCTGGCGTCAGCCTCGCTCACAGCAACCTCAAACTCCTGGGCTCAAGCGATCCTCTCTCCTTAGCCTAGTGCTGGGATTACAGGCATGAGCCACTATGCCCAGCCCTATGGATTACTCTTAAAATATAAATATAATAGTAAATATAAATGGAAAATCAATGTGGTGGTTGTGATTTTTTTGCACTGTGTTGTATATGTAAGGTTGGTGGCAAGTATCTCTCTTTTTCTTAATGAAAAAAGAAGAAGCCCCTCTTATTTTTTAATACCCACCCCAAAATTGAAATAAAGACATTTTTTACTCCTCGCACGGACATCTCCTGGCCGAAGAAGCTCCCATTCCCCAACCCTAAAAACCTATATAAACCCACTCAGACTTCTGGGCGGGACGGCTTCTCGAGTTCCACTCGTGGGACTGGGAGGCTCACCCGGGTCCCTCTCCCTCTCTCTAGGGACTCGTTACCCCCACCCGGGAGCACCCCAATAAAGCCTCTTTACTTATCCCTTTCAACTCTGCTCGTCTTTCTTTCTCTGGCGCCCGACCACTCCAAAAAAACCTTACATCCTGGTGCCGAAACCCGGGAGGGGCGTTTGGCTGCGCCGGCCTGCTCTGGGGCCTTGGCTGCACCACCTCCTTCCGCGAACTATCAGATTCCAGACCGGGACCTCCGCTGACTGCCTTTAAGTCCCTGATTAACTACCTCGGCCTAGGTGAGTTGCCCCGTGTTCTCCCAACCCGGATCCCCCAGGAGCCTCCGTTCCCTCCGGGATACTGTTCCCTGTCCGTTAAACCATGGGCCCACATCGGAGGCTCCCCCGTTCCAGGGGCTGAGGCAATTCGGGGACGCCTGAATTCCTCTCACCCCTTTCCGTGCCGGCACTCTAGTCTCGGGCGGAGACGTCCCCCCAGACTTTTGCTGCCTCCGTGGCCAGGCTGTTCCTGGCTATTTCCCCATCCAGGTTGAGACATCACGGGTAGCCAAAGTTCCAAAATTCCCGGCGAGACGCCCCTGGGGTGTCTGCTAGCCAATCTAAAGGCCCTGGATTTAAAAATCCGGCCCAAGCGCCTCATTCTTTACTACAATACTGCCTGGCC
>CM052437.1:95039931-95147326 GCA_028533085.1 Varecia variegata | reverse complement strand
GCCCTACTTATCCTTCCCAGGTGTCGATCGTGAATATTGACGGCAATCCCTCTCGACCCCCCACCACCAGTCCCCTAACCTGTCTAATAGATGACCGTCCCATCACCCATTCCTTCCTTATCATGCCCTCCTGTCCTGCTCCACTATTGGGAAAGGACCTATTAACCAAACTGAACACCACCCTCCACTTTTCCTCCCGGGCCTCCACCCTCCTTCCTCTCTCTCTCTCTCTCCAAATTCCTCAGCTCTGCCCACAGCCTCTCCCACCTTACCAAGCCCTACATACCCTCTCCCGTCTAAACTGGTAGACCCCCGAGTTTACGTTAAAGAAATTATGTATATAATTTTGTCTAATTCAGAGGTTGTTTAAAAATTAATTCAAAACATAAATTTTGGAGGGAAAAATAAAACCAAGATAAAAGGTAACTAGTAAGGTAAAAAAGATATAAAAAGGCTATGAGCACGGAAATATGTTTTTGTTAAGAAAAATCAGTAAGAGAATAATTTGTGTAGAGAAGGATCTTGTGTAGTGACTTTTTGTCCTAGAACAGAATGGCTGGTTATTTGAGAAAGAGGAAATTTAGGACAAAAAAGAAAGCCCAAGTATGTCATAGTCTGTATAGGTTGTAATGGAGTTTACAGAAGAAATTTACAAAATAATTTTATGTATGGTTGAGTCAACTATAATTAAAGAAAGAAAGGTTTGGTTAAAATCACAAAATATTCTTAAAATACTAATTTACTCTTAATAAAACCACAAAAGTGTTTTAATTCTAGATTTACTAACAGCCCAAAAGGAGGGACCTACATCTTCCTTCAGGAAAAATGCTACTACTGTGTCAAGGACAGGCCCCCTCCAAAGGCCAGCTGTCTAAGCCTACTGTCACTTACCTTAAACTTAGTCTCACCCCCACTTCCCGTCATCTCACTATTAATCGCCGACAGGCCCTCCACAACCTCCAGCCTCCCACCACTGCAAAACAAATTCTATCCTTCCTTGGGTTCATTAATTTCTTCCGACACTGGATCCTCAACTTTTCTCTCCTTGCCAAACCCCTCTATGAGACAGCATGTGATGCCTCCACTAACCCTCTGTTAAACCCTCAGGTTGTCTGCCCTACATTTCCAAAACTTCAAGACTCTCTCTTACAAACACCCCTCTAAGACTCTCTCATCCTAAAAAACCCTTTTATCTCTACACAGATGAGCGCCAGGGCCTGGCCCTTGGCGTCCTCACCCAACCTCTAAGACCTACTCTCATTTCCACCCCAATAACCTACTTATCCAAACAGCTAGACACTGCGGTCTGTAAATGGCCCCCCTGTCTCTGTGCCTTAGCCGTGGCCACTACTCTCACCAGGGAGGCCCTAAAACTCCCTGGGACAGACTTACCTGTCTTCTCCACCCACCGTTTACAGGACCTTCTAACTCACCACTCTTTAGCCCTCCTCACTCTGTCTAGACTACAAAAATTCCATCTCTTGTTTATCAAAAATCCCACCATTACCTTATCTCAATCCCCAACTCTAAACTCTACCACTCTGCTCCCCATTCCCTGCCTAACCCTGTCCTCACACTCCTGCTCAGAAATGGTTAAAGCCTCCACTACTCCTAGGCCCAGTCTGTCAGACAGGCCACTTCCTAGAGCGGACTTAACTTTCTTTATTAATGACAGCCCCGTCACAGGTGAAGACGACAAACGCTAGACGGCCTATGCCATTGTCTCTGCCTCTCAGGTAATAGAAGCCTCCCAACTTCCGGAGGACACCACCTCCCAAAAGGCAAAACTCATTGCTCTCACCCGAGCCTTACACCTAGCCAAAGGCAAAATTATAAATATTTACACAGACTCCAAGTATGTGTTAACTCACTGCCATGCTGCCATGAGGAGAGAATGGGGCTTTCTCTCCACCAAGGACTCCCCTGTTATTAACGCCACCCTTATCTCCCGTCTCCTCGGAGGCCCTTCAGTTACCCACCCAACTAGCTATCATATACTGCAAGGGACACCAGTCAGACTGGTCCCCTGTCACTCAGAAAAACAACTATGCTAATCGCCTGCAGCCTAACATTCCCAAAACACTCTAGTCTGGGTCCTCTTCTTTTCCTTTCCATTCCTTCCCTCCAACCTCGCTACACTCCAGAGGAACACGACAGCCTTCTCGCCCAAGAGAGATCAACCACCACTGAAGGGTGGGTCCTTCTAAAAAACAACAAGCTGGCTCTCCCTAAGACACAGGCCCTAAAACTCGTTGGCCAGGTCCACTCCTCACTTCATATCGGCACTAAGGGCCTCTCCCATTTCTTACAGCCTCTATTTTCACACCCCGCCCTATATTCTCTCATCAAAACTGTTTGCTCAAACTGTGACATCTGTGCCTCTGTTAACCCTCAAGAGGGCCTCAAACGCCCTGTGTCCACCCACCAGATACGTGGTCACCTCCCCAGACAAGACTGGCAGGTCAATTTCACTCATATGCCACCACACAGACGTTTCAAATATCTTTTAACACTGGTAGATACCTTTATGAGATGGGTTAAAGCCTTTCCCACTGCCAATGAAACTACTGCTATTGTTGCCTCCACCCTCATTACTAAAATTATTCCTCATTTTGGCCTTCCTTCCTCCATTCAGTCTGACAATGGCCCTACTTTTATTTCTAAGGTTGTTCATCAGGTCTGTGAGGCTCTCGATGTCAAATAAAAACTTCATGTTCCCTACAGGCCTCAGTCCTCAAGAAAAGTTAAAAAGACTAATAAATTAATCAAAGAACACCTCACCAAACTCATTATTGAGACCCGCCAATCATGGCTTGACCTTTTGCCCTTAACTCTCACCCAGATCAGGGCAGCCCCTCGACATCGTACCTACCTTAGCCCTTTCAAAGTCCTATATGGCCGGCCTTTTCTCATTAACTATCATCTTCCAGCCCAGCCCCCACCTTTGGCCTCCTATTTCCCATATCTTTCTCTCCTCAGACAACTTCTCTGTGCCCAGGCAGACCAATATCTGCCTCAACCACCGAAAACCAACTCTGATGTCTCTACCACTGGTAATCCAGCCCGGCGACTCAATATCATCATTTACCTAATCTTTCTCTCTGCCCCCAGTCTTTTACAGTTTCTCCAACGCCGCCTGCAGGAATTATCCAGAGTAGCAGTAAACCAGATGCTTCTTCACCCCTACTCTCCCCTTCCAGTCACCCCTCCTCCAGCAGACTCTGGCCCATAACCCCTACTACACCCCTCAAAAGCAGGAAGTAGCCAGAAAGACCCCGGCGCCCTATTATCACTAAAGGCCGGAATGTAAGGCTGGTGGCAAGTACCCCTCCCTTCCCTAATGAAAAAAGAAGAGGCCCCTCCTATTCCTCAATACCCGCCCCAAAACTGAAACAAAGACATTCCTTACTCCTCCCGTGGACATCTCCTGGCCGAAGAAGCTCCCATCCCCCAACCCTAAAAACCTATATAAACCCACTCAGACTTCTGGGCGGGACAGCTTCTCGAGTTCCACTGGTGGGACTGGGAGGCTCGCCCGGGTCCCTCTCTCTCTCTCTCTCTCTCTCTCTAGGGACTCGTTACCCCCACCAGGGAGCGCCCCAATAAAGCCTCTTTACTTATCCCTTTCAACTCTACTCGTCTTTCTTTCTCTGATGCTGACTGCTCCAAAAAACCTTACAGTATGTAGATGCAGCTCAGGGTGGTCAGGCCCCTGGACTAAAAATCAGGCTTGAATCCTGACTCTACCACTGATTACGTGAACTTGCTCAAGCCATTTAGCCTTCCTGGACCTGTTTTCCCATCTATAAAATGAGGCATTGAACTAGATAAGCTCTCGTTCATGTTCAATATCCACAGCTGGTATTTCATGTTTCCATGGAGCACTGCTGTCCCGTGCTGCCTGAGAGCAGATTTGAACAGGGAAAAGGACGAAGGTGCAGACCGCTTAAAGCTCCCACAGCAGATGGCCTTGCCCCAGCCCCAGGCTTCTCCTCTGGCCTTGCCTCCCCCAGCCTGGCTCCTCCTGCCACGCTAAGCACAAGGGACCCCAGCTAGTGCCTGATTTCAAGACTGTGTTCAGTAGCAACTGTCTTAGATTTACACAAAATAGAAACAGAATTTGGGCACCTTTTCCTGGGAACATGTCCCAGTCCAATTTAGAGTTCACTGGCCTAATTCGTGACAGAGAGAAATGGCACGTCATGAGGGCCTCAGAGAGCTCTCAGAGACTGCCGGGAGAAAGCACCCGGCCCGCCTGCGGACCATTGGCAGCAGAACCACCAGGTGGCCAGCATGGCCTAGAGGCCCAGAGGTGTGTCACTGGGCTCTAAGAAACCCCTCGGTTCTCTACGGCATCCTCATGTCTTCCTAGACAACAAGGCAGACACTGGCCACACCACTCACTTGCCTCCCAAATGTGCACACCAAGGACAGAGTTCTGGGGCTTGGAAGAAGCATTCCACACACAGCCTTAAAACAACCAGAAATCGCTGACCAGATGTCCAGGGGAGGAGCAACTAGCGCAGGCTGAAGCCTGTGAGGTGCCTACTGACCACCCGCTCCCAGCAGGGTGATCTGCAGCTCCGGTTAGACCATCCACAGCTCCTACCTGGACTCACTGTTCGTCTTTCATGCCAACTCTCGCGCTCCACACAGCTATCTTCAGTGTGTCTGAGACCAGGGGGCACAGCCCTAACGCCATGGGGACGTGCAGAAAACACACTCCCTGCAGAACTGACTCGGCGTTTCTATTCACTTTCCCCTTGTTTTTTTCTCTCCTTTTAAAATACAAGACATGCTGCTGCACTGGGTAACTCTTCAAAGGAGAAAAACAACACCTTTGAATTCATTGAATTCCTTACTATTAATACTACAAAAAATATTTAATAATGTGGGGGAAAGTATATTGCAACGTTGCACAAAAAAAAGCAAGTTAAAGTCAGTATGTGCAACGTGATCTTGATTTTTTAGTAAAAATAAAGGAGAGGGAAAAAGTAAGGGACAGTACCAAGATGTTGACAACGCTGGTATTAGTGCAATTACAGATTTTTGTGTGTGTGTTTATCTATATTTTCCAAATTTCCTTCATAAACATATACTACTTCTGTAATAAAAAAAAGTTGTGAAATAATGTCTCATGATTTTTTGTAAAAGAAAATATAAATGTATCCTACAGTTTTTTCCTGGGAAGAAGTAACATTTTTGAGTATCACCGGATAGACACTTTCAAGAAACTGAGGCACAAGAGGCCTGTGGCCTGGGTCAGGATGGATCCCCGACCAATCTAATGACCTTTGGCAAGCGTAGCAGCCCCACCCTCTCACCTGACAGGGGAGCAGGTCTTGCCGTCTGCAGGGCCCTCCCACTTGGGGTGGAGCTCGTAGCAGGGCTCTTTCAGACACCACTCAAATTTAAAAAAGAAAGAAAAAAAAACTTGGACTAGTGCAGTAATTGGGATTGTGTCTAGCTAGGAAAATTTCTGCCAGAACTGAGATCCTAGGAAAATTGGTTTCCTGTGTAATACCATAGGATCCCACTGTTAGGACTCATGGGAACTTCTTTCCTTTTGTCACTGAGACCAGAATGGTCAAGTTGGTTGAAATCTTAAAGACCATCTAATCCTGCCCCCCAATTTCAGTTACCTGATCACCATACCTGTTGTTTTTGCCATGCCTGCATTCTCTCTGAACTATTTACTCAGTATGTTTTAAAGATCAACTCCAATGAATTCACGTGACCTTGCCCTAAGCAATAAAATGTATGAAATCACAGATTTGACTGTCAATTATATTTTTTTCTGAAAATATTAAAAGAAATAAATAACTATTAAAAACTTTTTTTTAATGTTTGCCCTTAAAAAGATCTTATTTACCACCATTAGTATGCATATGGTAATTGGGGAAATACATAGCCAATCTAATACTCAAAGTTTTCAGTTGAGAAAATTGACACCCAGAGAAACAAACCTCTCGCTTAAAGACTCATATCTGTGTGGGAAAGACTTATGTTTTTTGTTTGTTTGTTTGTTTCGTTTATTTCCTCTTTCCTCTCTACAAAACAATAATTCAGCTAGCCCAGAGTCAAATAGACAAATAATCCTTGGAGTAGGCTAGCCTAGCTCTCATTTGTTGATAAAGGAGAACCACACAAGGAGGTTTTAATAATCTTTTGATCTCTCCTGATGGTACCAAGAAACAGGGTAGTCACTATTTCATAAGGGCAGCATTCTGCTATTTTGGTCCTTGGTTTAGTCATTATGTAGTTAAGTAAGTCACTTTCATAATTTATTTCTACTGCAGATTTAATATTACCTATATTCAGAACAAATAAAACACTTATTAAAGAAAATTGAAATAATCCCGTTCATCAATCATATAAAATCCCATAAATACAGCTCATAGACATTTTCCTTCTCATTTTGCAATACAGAACAATTTTATTTCAGTGCGATTTTGATGGCAATAAACTAACATGTTGTCTAGTTAGCAAAATATTACTCTAACTAAATTCATGTTCTGATCATCCAAAATCAAGTTTAAAAAACTCCTTGAAGTTTTTATTAGCTGAGACTCAAAATAAACAGCTTCGGACTAACAAGGATAAAGGCTACATTTTTAATGATCAAACATTGGTATCCAATAATGGCAAGCTATATTTTTTGCCTCAATCTTCCTTCTTCTTTTTTTATTTGTTTTTTTTGGGGGGGTTGTTTGTTTGTTTTTTGAGACAAGGTCTCACTCTGACACCCAGGCTGGAGTGCAGTGGTGCCCTCATGGTTCACTGCAGCCTCCAACTCCTATACTCAAGGGATCCTCCCACCCCAGCCTCCGGAACCACTGGGATTACAGATGTGAGCCACCATATCTGGCCTCAATCTTCCTTCTAAAGAAAAAAAAACTTAAAATGTTCAAAATATAAAAACCATCTTCTTAAAGGTATTAAAGAGATGAAAATATAGTCAGGAACCGTCAGGTCAAAACCTAAGAGAAAAGGAGAACCCAGTGAGGTCAGCAATGTCTGTAAACTGAAAGAAATGAAGATGAAAAATGAGAAATGAGCCAGGCCTGGGCAACACAGAGAGACCTCATCTCTACAAAAAAAGAAAAAAGAAAAATGAGCTGCAGATGGCCTCATGGGGCAAGGATGGCAGAAGTCAAGGCCAGTGTCCACAGAGTGGTATAATGGACACTGGAAACCTACAAGGGGGGAGAATGAAGAATTACCTGTGGGGTACAATACACCCTACTCAGGTGACTGGTGCACCAAAAGCCCAGACTCTGCCACTGCACAATACATACATGTAACAGAATTCAACTTGTACCTCCTAAATATACTACAATAAAGAATTAAAAAAAAATTTTTTTAAGTCCAGGCCAGGTGTGGTAGCTCACGCCTGTAATCCTAGAACTCTGGGAGGCTGAGGCAGGAGGATTGTTTGAGCTCAGGAGTTCGAGACCAGCCTGAGCAAGAGTGAGACCCCCGTCTCTACTAAAAAAAAAAATAGAAAGAAATTAGCTGGACAACTAAAAAAAAAAATATATATATATATATAAAACTTAGCCGGGAATGATGGCGCACGCCTGTAGTCCCAGCTACCCGGGAGGCTGAGGCAGGAGGATCGCTTGAGCCCAGGAGTTTGAGGTTGCTGTGAGCTAGGCTGATGCCACGGCACTCACTCTAGCCCGGGCAACAGAGTGAGACTCTGCCTCAAAAAAAAAAAAAAAAAAAAAAAAATTTTTTTTTTTAAGTCCAGAGTCTATCCAAGGTGGATAAACCAATGGACCCAACACAGACATTTTAGCAGGAACTCCAAAGGGTACATCGTCAGGGAAAGGGGAATCAGAAGTAATCCTGCCCCTTCCCTATCCCAAGAAACTGGAGAGGCATTACCTAGACTACATTTAGAGAAGGGAGGGAAGGAAGGAAGGGTGAGAGGGAGGGAGGGAGGGGACAAGAAAAGATATAGAGTCCTTGAAAGACTGGAATCCACCCAGGCACCTGGCAAAAGTTTTCAAATCTCTCTAAAGAAACACATTTTCACCCTAAGCCTTGGAAAATGCATACAAATAATTTTTCAAGGACAGTGAGGAGTACACAAAGACAGCACCTTTATTATCTTAAGGCCACATGCTACCACCTAAAGCAAGAGAGACAAAAGTAGAAGAGAAATTATTTTAGTTTTCAAAATTAGTGGCCTCCTATTTCCCCCATTCTTAGGATGTCATTTTGGCACCCACTTTTGACACTCCCGATGTCCAATGAGAGGAGCTTTGCTGGATATACGTGCTGCAGTTTTAAAGAAAATGGGCAGCCATACCTGGTAGTTCTTATCTACTGAATGAATTTGCCAGAGCTCTCGGCTTCACCTCACACCCTCAGAAGTCTGAGTCCCTCAACCAACAAGAAGGCATCTGACTTTGCAAGATGAAACTCACTTCAATCAAGTTCACAAGACTTGCTTACATACCAGCATGACAATTCATGTGCTGACCACGAGAAATGCAACTGTCACAAGGACTAGACCACCCTCTGCACGGCCTGTATATTCTTTCCCCTCGAGGAGACCCCTCGAGGAGAAAGCCAAACTGTAACGAGGCGTTCCTGGGTCAGCAGAATGATCCAAGAAGATGCTTTAGCCTGAGGCCCACTCCCTCCCCATGGTCTTATCAATGGGATCAAAATACAGGAAGCCCATTAGCCGAGATTCCCTCTCCGCTGACAATGTAGGGAGGGACGCTGCCAGAGTAGGATTCTCGGACGCGCTTGCTGTTCCATGGATGATCAACCCCCTTTTTTCTGATCAATCCCTCTGCATTAAATGCAACTTCTCAGGAGTGAGTCCCTGGTCCCTTTCATGTACTAGGTTTCCCTTGTCTTGCCTTGGTGGCCCCAAGCCCACCCAAAATGACTTTCAAGAGACAATAACAGAACTCCAAAAGAGCTCACCCCAGGACATGAGCACTAGCCAACCTTCTTAAATCTATAATCCCAAAGTGAACTGAAATGCACCAGAAGATAATCCCCCAACCTCCATCACCCTCCTCTAACCACTTCTTCACCTGGGCATTATGCCCATGTCTCGTGGCACTACATACGCGTGCAGACATCCATCAGAAAGCTTCCTCTGGCTCTGCCATCCCCAAAGTGCCACCCAAAACATAGCCCACTGACCAAATACCCAATGAGGAGATTAAAGAATTTGCATTTATATCACGCACATCTTCACAGTACTCCACGCTTTGTGCACTAAAGCTTTTAAAACAAAGGAACTAGAGGAAGGAACATGACAAGGGGGAGGTGCAGAAGGAGGGGCACAGGGCAGCGTCCTAGCGTCACACGGCTGAGAGCAGCTGCTCTCCCAGGTACCATTTGGAGACTTCGCCTCACCCCCTTTCTTGCCAGAGCAACTCTTTGGTAAATATGCTCCGACACCCGTGTTCTTACTGGTTCTCTCAACCAGACCCCAACAGGGTTTATTTATTTTAGAGGATTTTTGTTTTGTATTAATAATTCTTACCTAGTAAGATTAAATTTGAAAACCTCCACTGGCCTCTTCTGTGCTCCATTTCCCATGAAGCTTTATTAAAGTGACCCAAAATATGTGTGTGTGTGTATGTGCATGTGTGTGAAATCAGGAACGAGAAGAGTGAGATCCACACTTGCTATTTTTCTAAAACAAGGCCCAAGGAACTGTCACTACCACAGAGTTAACTACCTGTGGTCAGCTGTGTCCCCTCCTTTTGGCACTGCTGTGCACCTCATGATATAGAGGGCTTTCTCTATCACGCGCAAAGTCTGTTGTCCCTTCTTCCGCCTTTAATGACGTTCTCCTGGCTGAATTCCAGTGTCTTCCCAACTGTGAGTCATCACTGCTATTTGTGCATAAAATGGAGTGCTCTGGGCCCCTCATTTTCAGAAGAACTGTAGTTCAGAAATATTGGATACGATTCCCACAGCTCGATTCCTGGATTGGGATTATTAGAGGCCCAGTTTAGGGGATTCCTCCTGATGGGGAGACGGCAAAAGCATCAGCTCCCCAGTCTATCAGCAGCAGCTACCGTCCCTACAGCGAATAATCCCCTGCAAGAAAGTCGACCTGGGGTGGGGGTGACCAGCCAGCAGGCACAGCAGGCGTCCCAAAGTCAGAGGGCAGCTGCCTACACGGGTGCATCGAAGGTGATGAGAAGACTCTTCCCTACCACGAATGTCTGCCACCTTTGTAATAGCCCTTTCTCTTGAGGCTTGGTACTTTGTTGAAATGCAAATACCCTTGGAAGGAAAAGCCTTGTTTACCATGACCACATCTACATGAATGTGCTTCCAGTTCCATTCTTTCTTCAAAGCCAGTTTTGGTTAGAGGACAAGGAAGTTTAAAAAAACAAAAAAGAAAAAGAAAACACCTGTATATAACAGGGACTTATGTTACTGGGCATTAATCCCATTCTCCGGGCCATTCCCAGCTAAGTTTGGGCCCTACTGACTTAGAATAGCCTTGGTGGTCCATCCATTTCCTATGTCATCTGTGGATTGATAATCTGAAGTGTCATTCATCTAAACTCTCCATAACATCAATCGTGTGGTCATTCCTCAAACACGTACTGCGTTCTGACAACTCGCTGCGCAAACTAGACATTGCCCAGAGGACAAAGTAAATTGAGGAATTCTGATCCATTCCAAAGTGTGTCCAATGTATGGATAAAGATCACCTGGATTAATAATATGGATCATAATAAGGCGGTAAGGAAGCATCTGGTAATTTAATCACTGCATGTGCTGCCCACCCCACAGCCCTGGGAAGTATCATTGTTCATAATCTACAAAGCAATCGAGGCCCGGAGGGGGAAGTCGGAGGTCTCAGAATTGCGCTGGGAGGCTGTTTAACATGCTTTCTGGGCCCCTCCTGAGGACATTCCCGTTCGGGAGGCCTGGGGGGCCAGGGTCACTCAGAAGCACAGTCAGGTTGGGAGAGCACTGCTCCACAGCCAGGTGCAGCCTGCTGACACAGCTTCTCATTTGACTTTCATTACGATCTAGGAAGGACGGATTATTACATTAATTATTCCCATTCTACAATTGAGGCACAGAAAAAACAATGAGGCCAAAAAAAACAAAACAAAACAAAAAATCTCTCTTTCTCCATTTTCCTTCCTTTCATCTCTTACAAACAAAGCCATGGAACTATCAGCGCTGACCATCTTGTAAACAGTCAAACCTCCCTTGGGCTTGGACCATCTGCATGAAGGCAACCCAACAGCTCACTGCCAACCGGCAAAACTGCCCCAAGACACCAGCTGTGGCTCTTAAATGTCTTCCTGCATCACTTCTTTCGGCCATTAAAAATAATCAACATTAAAGATACTCAAGAGACTTAACAACCATATAATGGGTAGACTTTCTTTGGATGCTGAATTAAATAAAGCAATGGAAAAAAGGTACTTGTGAGACAATCAGAAAAATATGCACATGAACCCGGTATTAAGAGCTTTCAAGGGTTACTTACTGCTAATTTTGTTAGGTGGAATGATGACATCATGGTAGTATAAGAAAATATTCTTGTTTTCTGAGATGCATAGTGAAGTAAATATGGGTGAAGTGACATGATATCTGAGCTTTACTTTAAACTCCTTCAGCAAAGGGGGAGAAAAGATAGATGAAACAAATACGGAATACCTTGACAATTGCTGAATTTGAGGGATAGGATATGGGGACTGGTTTTACTACTTGCTTTTCTTTTGAATGTGTTTGAAATTTTTGTAATAAGGCAACTTAAAAACAACAATCAATAGCCTCACTTCCCCAAAGTGGCATTTTTCCCTTTTAAAGGCAGGTTCCCAGTGCTTACCGCATCAGCCTGCCAATAGCAGAATTATGGATCAGATAGCCCTACACATTTTTTTTCTAGCTTGTCCACCAAGTATGGTATATTTTTCTTTAACTAACAGCCATGGAACATACCTATATGTAAAATTATTTGTTGTTTATCTGAAATCCGAATTTAACTGGCATCCTGTAATTTTTATTTGCTAGATCTAGCAACCCTAGACAAGTTAAAAAAAAAAAAATCCCTCATCAGGAGTCAAGATAACTGGATACAAGATTCAATTTCATCTCTGCCACTGGCTTTGTAATCAGGAGCAAATTACTCGCTCTCTCTGGGTTCGTCATCTATAAAACAAGAGGGCTTCATTCCAGTTCAAAATGCTATGAAATGTGGATATTACTCTCATTCTAACTACTCTGATAGAAATATCTTTCAAACAAGTGCACCTAAGAGACTTCCTTTCTTCAAGGGAATACTGCAAAGCAAACTCAGTAAAACAAAGGGATTTGCCCCCAAAACATACACAGCACCACTTATTGAGTACCCACAAGGCACCAGATTGTGAACAGACACTTTCATATATGACCTCATTTTATCCTCACAACAATCCCACGTGGTAGCTAGTATTACACCCATTTTATAGACATGACGACTGAGGTCCAAAGAAATTAAATAACTTGCCCCAGATTCACAGCTAATAGTGGCAGAGCCAGGGCTGACTCCAAAGCCCTGAGCTTGATACCACACCTCCCTGCCTCCAGCACTCTCGTGCAGAGAGGGACAGGAGCTGGAAGGCAGAACAGAGCTAGTGGACAGCTTCTGGCTCCTAAGTCAGGCCTCTAGATTTTTCTGTTGTGAGTAAATCCCTGTGAGGTTTGGTAACAGCTATGTTGAAACACAAATACAGTGGGTTCTAGAACTGCAAAGAAAACCGAATTTCCAACAGCATGTTGGCTCTCATTTTATCTATTGATATTTATCGATTTTATCTATTATTTAACCAGCTTTTATTAACTGCTTCCTGTACACACAGCACTGGGCATCATGGGAGACTCCCTGCTTTCCTGAAATTTAGCCTATTGTGAAGACAACATACACATGCTTGAGTCGGAGAAGTAACAAGTGAAGATGACATTAGGTACACCTAATTATTTAATCAGGTGACCAAAGGACCGAATGCACAGCAAATGAGACAGGATTTAAGAAGGACGGAGAGTCACATGGGCTGGGGGTACTGTAAAGATCTTGTGGAGGAAGCGGGACTTAAACCAGGGAAGGGAAGGATTTAAAAGGTTGCAGAGGAAGGAAAGAGTATTCTAGGCAGCCGGAACCGCCTAAAGGCCTCACAGAGGCAGTGACATTGAGTAGAGTCTAGAAGGGACAGGAGTTTGACAGAGCAAGAAGACATGTCGTGGCAAGTGCTAAGACACAGAGGACTAAAAGCAAAGCTGTGTTTGGGGACCAAGTGGCTCGGTGTGCCTGCATGCCAGCGGACGGCTGGGGAAGTGGCAGGAAGTGAGAATGCGAAGTTGGACCTTGTGCCTGGAAGCTGCTGAAGGCTTTGGGGTAAAGAAATGTGTGCAAATTGATGTTTGGGGCTGATGGTGCAGCTATAAAACACGTTAGGTAAAATGTTTGTTCCATTCAACCTACATAACATATATATTGAAGGACTAGTGTACTACTAATCTACAAAGATACATGTACAAATAAGACATAGTTCCTACTTTTAAGAAGTTTACTGTCCAGTGAGAGATGACCAACAATCACAAGATAATGTAAGCTGCTCGTTAATTTAATTTATGACATTATCTATGGCAGGCACTATTAGTTTTCTTCCCTATATCTGTGCTTCTCTTTGTCATTAGTAATAGGATTTAATTTTGTTTGTCAGACAATACACAAAGCCTCAGGCAATGAATCACTGGTGGTCTAAGCCAGTACTTGTTAACTTTTCTTTCATTATCGTCTCCTTAACAGCATTTTTAGACACTTTTTTCCTAATTGCCCCATCCATGAAGTTTTTATGTGCCATATGTCTATCTGTGCTTTATGCATATAAACAATAAGATCTGTGTTTCTGCCTCTTCCCTCCTGCAGCTAGGATGGACCCGTAACCCAGTTCTGGCCAATGACACAGAAGCTGATATCTATTTGGGAGGCCTCTGGGAAAATTCTTGTTGTCCCGGAACAAGAGACAGACACTGCCAACCTGCCCTCCTGCCTGCCTCCACCCTCCCATGCCTCTGGAGCCGAGCAGGAGGCTCAAAGCCGCAGCAGTCATCTGAGCCATGACGAAGGGCGGGAGAGCTGCAGTCTCACGGAGCCATCGAACCAGTACCAGAAATGCAGACCTCCAGACCTGGCGTTACATGGAAAAATGAAGCCTGGTTGTTTTAAGCCTCCATTAGTCAGGTATTGTGTAACTCGCAGCTGAAAGCATTGTTAACTTGATACTCGGCGTGTCTCACGAACAACAGCCGTCCCATGATCATGAGTTCTTGTCAAACCAAAGCCGGAAAGAAGCACACGCAAAAAGTGTAATCACGAATATTGTCAGATCAGACATGAGATTTCACTTACGTTTAAAAGGAAAACTCTTTTTCACTAAACTAATCAACTTTTCAAAGAATTTTATTATATTCCAACTACTATTTGGCATTTGAAATGAATAAACTTTTAGATATATGGTATTACGGTATAGAAAATGGCCATGAAAGGATGCAAGATAATTTCCCTTTATTTTCCTACTTTATACCAAAATGAATAACATTTATGATTTACCTAAGAGCTATGTTTTTAACAATATTTGAAAGTCAATTATTTCCAAATTGAATATTTAAAAGATGCATAAGGAAAATGTGCTTCTTCAAGGATTCCTTTGGGAACCTTTTTATATGTTAAAAATTTAGAAATAATCATCTGTATTCATCACTTAAATATTTTATATTTTGCTTAAATTCTTATACTAGCTAAAACTAATCATCTCTTATTTTAAAACAAAAACCACTCACAAATCTATTTAATAACTCCAACATCTCTCATTAAAAATGGTTTTCCTTTGGATTGGAACCTAGGCTACAGTAAAAAGAAATACTTAAAAAAATGGTTTTCTATGCTTATCAAGGTTCAGGACTCAAGAAACTCTAAATCCTCCTGAATCTAAAGAAGCTCTAAATTTTATTAGGTAAAATTTAATTATAGACTTAAGACTTTCAAAGCATTAGGTCTCCTTCAAAATGTCAAAATAATTCTCATGTCAGAATTATTCTCCTAGTTTCATAGTTTACCTCACATAAAAATTAACTTTCTTTTAATAAGGATTATTGTCTGTTGTTTTTTCTTTCAGAGATGGGGTCTCACTGTGTTGCCCAACCTGGTCTCCAACTCCTGGCCTCAAGCAATCCTCCCACCTCGGCCTCCCAAAATTCTGGGATGACAGGTGTGAACCACTGTGCCCAGCCTAGTGGCCTTTTTTTAATATAAAAATAATACATGATAATTACAGAAAAGACAGGAAAAATGAAAAACACTTTAAGATAATGTGTAATCTCATGACACACTAGAAAATAACTTTTAACATGTTGATTTATTTTTCTCTATATTCTGAATTCATGTATAAAAATACATATATGGGCCTTTTTATATACACAAAAATATATAATTTTATATTCTGATTTTTTTCACTATCACTAAACATTCTTCAAAAAATGTAGCAGTGAATGTTTAATAGACTGACAGATAATTTATTTTATTTAATCACATCTTTCTGATAAATATTTCAGGTTGCTTTTAGGTGTCTCTATTATTAAAATTCATCATTGTGTTGAGAAGTTTTGCTTTTATAATAAAACATCTCATATTGTTTTCTTAGGAATAATTTTTAGAAGTGGTCAAAGACTATGAACATTTTAAGGCTATGCATTCATACTGCCTAAGTAGTTGCAATTTCTCTGAAAAAAGGCCTCTCTAAAACCAACTAAAACAATTCAAAATAATAATTTAGAACAGAGCATGTTAAGTAGAAAGAAGAAGGGATCATTTGGCTCTTTTCCATGACTGGCTGGTGATATTATTTATAAATTCTACTTTGGCCAATATTTTATAGAAAAAGAAAAAACTTGATTATAATTTAAAAGTTTCAAACCAAACTTTAAAGACTTAAAGGCAACTGAACTTGTTATTTATTCTGTATTTTACCCTGGTTATTAGTTTATGATACAGTTCTTAAGAGTTGTTAAGCACTCTCCAAATTGGCAAAGGAAATTAAATAATTATAATTGGTGGATAAAATAATGAGCTACAAACCTGCTGAGAAACAAAACCACTCGCAACCAACTTTATGAAGGAAGGAGCACTGACATTTAAACTCCAAGTAGGCTGAATCAATGTAGGAAAATAAAAAGAATATGATCGCTTCAGTCCTCCAAAGAAAAGGCCAGTAAATCAGAGGAAGTTTTAAGATAATATAAGCTTGGTTGGTCACAGGTTAAAAAAAAAAAAAAGTGAACATGGACTTAAGCTGAAAACACTGGCGATCTTTTTCTTGAGTACAGTTGCACAATCTCTTTTTAAACAGAAACCACAAGCCTCTAGCCCCTGTTGGAAGAGAAACTTTAAATTTCCCTTCCATGTATGTGTGTGATGAGTCTTTCCTGGATGACATGGCCAACGGGTAGCCCTTGGGGAAATCCAGAACTACTGGTTTGGGACATGAACTTTTGATCTGTTTTGCATGGAACCCGAGTTCCCCCCGACCCCGGCATGTGAAAACTGTCCATATATTTTCATGGCTCCAGAATTTAATAGAAGTATTGCCACAATCTACATTTTAATTGCTCTTCCTGAGATATAGAGAATGAAAAGAAAGAAAAGATAGCTATAGGCCTCAGAAAAGATACCCATTGTTGCCCTTCATTAATGCAAATGATCCTTTTAAGCATTAGCTGTATTTCTATTACATTAGAAAGCAATGTTTAAGCTTCTTTCTATAGATTTTGCACATCTTGGAGGGAAAACACTGGGATGATGGCAATTTTAATACATAAAAACTGAATTACAGTCTTACGAATAAGATGTACACAAGCATATTTAAGTTAAAAGGCATAAGCCACATTTGCTACAATGAACACGTATTATTTTTATATTTCTAAAGTCAACATTATTACAGATACTTCTCTGATATTGCCAGATAGTCTGTGCCTAGGAATATAGTGACAATATTGTTTTGGCAGATGTAGGAAATTGTGATACTGTCGATATTTAAGGTTTTTCTGGCCTTTTCCCTCCTATTTCCTGTATATACCTTCAACAACCTCTCTTCCTCCCTTATCACACCCGGTGGAGGAAAGAGAGACTATGGATATAAATTTCAGCAGTTACTCCCCAAAGATACTGGAACTTGAGGAAAATCAGGCTTTATTAAGAGAAAATATACCAAGGCGGATTTCTAGATCCCTTAGGGGTTTTTGAAATTGATGGCAGTGGTTTTATATCATTTAAATTTGAATCCAAATACATGGGTTTCCTTCTTGTTACAATCACAGGCATTCTTAACACTGCTCCACCACTGTAGGGTGATCATTCTCAGCTCACAATCAGAACAAAGATGGCAGCAGTTTTTGTGGCAACTGAAAAAAAATTGCAAAAAGGGGAGGAAAAGGTTCATGGTGAAGGTTGTATATTTAGAAATGCTCAAGACGACGACAGCTGAACCAGAAGTGGGGGAAACAAAAGAAAAGCAGGGATCCTGCCTGGAAGAAAGAAAAGCATCAAGGAAGAGATACGTGTCGGGCTGTTCCCTGCTCCCACAACTAGGCTGCCAGACACAGTAACCAAGAGGGGGAAATAATCTCCAGGAGATAAGAAGGGTAGAGAGTTTGCTACCGGCCTTTGGTGTACATGGACTATTTGTGTTTTGAGGGCTATCACTGGAGCTTATATGATGCAGCATTATTACAGTACATATTGAAACTGGCAAGAAACCTAATCATGGATGTACAATAATTAAAATGGTTACACAAGTTGAGGAACATTAATTGCATAAATATATTTGCTATAGATTTTTATTTTCTATCCAAAGACAGATTTGCAATTTTTATACTATCCTGGACCAAGAGAACATTGACTCACAATTTATTTAGTCAATTTCACATACTTTTTCTCTGGAGGGTTGAAGACAGACTACATTTCCCACTCCCCTCCTGTGTCAATCCACTCTGTGACCATGACATGAGAACGTGGTCTCATCTTACATCTTTCAGCAGAGTTGGCGAATATAAAGAGATGGGTTCGGGGTTAGCCTCCAGACCCTGCCTGATATCACAGTCCAGGAGAACAGGAGATTAACAAAAGGATGAGCTTTCCGCCCAAAACACCTAGTTCCCCAAATTGCAAGTCAGGTATCCACTCACAGAGGATGACTAACTGGGCTTCTGTGGTCAAAAGGCTGCACAGGAGTAGGACTGTCTCCAGGGTCATCAGGGCCCAACCAGATGTTCAGCCTCATATATGAAAACCATCTTACACTCAGAAGCAAGCGTGTTGCGTACCGGCTAATGCCTCTCCCCCTAAAGGCAGCCTGGCCGGTGTCCGGCACTCGACGAGGAGCATCAGCCGACAGCACCGCTCCCCGCACTCGAGCTGACCGGCACTCAGCTGCCAGCGCTGGCTGCGCCGTCCGAGTCACCGCGACAGCGAGCAGGGCCCTAACGTGGGACCTTGAGCCAGACTGCTTTCCCGAACGGGAACTGATCCTGGCTTCACGTAAGAGAATTCAGCACTGAGGACTTAGAACATTAATCACATACTCTCTGAAAGGAACCAACGCCAGCCCCACATGCTACTCAATTTAAGTATCCGAAGTTATTAAACTGCACTCGTACCGCCATCTCACCGTCGTTTCAGCTGTCAGCTGGAGCGCCGGCATTTCTGTCTTTAGGGGCTTAATCTGACACCGGCAATAACCAGAACTTACTTTCACAGCCTCTGCAGTGCTTCCTCTGCTGTGGTGACACCTCTGAGGCCAGACTTCATAATATGAGCCCTCTGGGTCCCTGCGAGTCCATGGATGGGCTTGAAAGGGTCCTTAAACCCCCTAAAACTGTGTGGCAAATGTACACGCTCCTGGAAAGCCTTTGGTTCTCATCAGATTTTCAAAGGAATTCGTGACCAAAAAGAAAACGATTAAGAAACAAAGCATAAGCCAATCAGGTCCATGAAAAACCCTGCTACATGGAGAACAGGACACTCAACAGGTGCTTGTGGAAGAAGGTCTGACTTCAGGTGTCAGACCCCAGCACGTCCAACAGACCTTGAGAGCCCCCAGTGTTCAGACGGTTAACTTGTCCTTACTTTATCTCGCCATGTCCCAAGAGATTAGAGGCCCTGATGATGGGGAATGTGATTAAAGTAAAAGAATCATCTTCAGCGGAAGAAGAACACAGACATTGAAGGCTATTTAGAGCTCGCTACAATTACTAAAGTTCTAAAGCCAGGTGAAACAGACAATCTCAGGACCATGGCTTCTGTTACAGCAATGTCATTTATTTTCGGTATGTTTTTTCTGTGATATAGTGTTGCTATGGCGTATGTCTAATTGTTCTATTTCAAGTGCTATATATTAAAATACTACATTTCATCAAAAATTATACTTTCTTTTTTTAATGTAATGTTATCACACACTAAGGCCCAGAACGTTCTCTGTATGTAGCACCCCACATTCTGCTGCAGGTTTCTGCCGTCTCCCAACGGTTTGAACAGAATGGTCATGGGTCCTAGACTCTCCCCATGACCATTTTTCTCTATGCTTGGACTTGCCCTGTTCACGGCTACTTTCAGTTGGTTCAAATGCTGGACAAAAGTTGTTTAACTGTGTGTGGAAGGGAATTTGGTGGTACAAACTACGTCCCTTTAAGGAATATCATAAATACGGCCTTCTGTTTTCAGTTTGTTTCTCTACCAAATAACTAACTTGTCTCTTTGGGCTTTCTCCGTTGTGACTCCCCTTTTACAGTATACGGCCTTAGATTCTGAGCCTCCAGGTAACAGCCTCAGTCACAACACACACACAGATATACATTCCCTGCACCAAACCAAAGTATAACCTTCCATCTGTTAGTGTTTCTCAAAGTATAATCTGCAGACCATTCTCGTCAGAGTCTTCATAGGGTGGGAGGACTTGTTAAAAATGCATGTTCCTGCCAACCTCCAGACCAACCGTATCGGAATACACGGAGCTGAAACCCAGGATGCTGTATTAGTTACCAGGTCCTCCACCCATCCAGGAGATTCTTAAACACGCTGCAATTTGAGAAGCAATGATTCAGAAGAATCATTTCCTCTCTGATTTGAGCTTCTATTTTTGGGGGGTCAACATGGAGCTATTTTCACATTCATCTTGTTCACCTCTGAGATCAGCATCTCCTTGTTTCTTAAGAAATCTCTCTCTCTCTCTCTCTCTTTCTCACACACACACACACACACACACACACACACACACCTTTGATGGTAGCTTCTCTCTGGGCTCATTTCTGAGTCCCTGCAGTCTACTTTAGCAAGTCCTCAGTACCCAGCTACTCCCTTCCTGAGCTGCTCTGAAGAAACCCCCTTAGCATTCACAACTCCAGACCCAGACGTTTTGGATCCAAACTCTCTTTACAATACTTTGCCCAGGGATTTACAGCAACATCTGCATGTTAAAAGCAAGCTCCATCTGGTCCACAAAACTCATAGCCTTCCTCTTAAATATTAATAAGGCCGGGCACAGTGGCTCACACCTTGTAGTGGAGGTTGAGGCAAGAGGATGACTTGAGACCAGGAGTTCGAGACAAGCCTGGGCAACAGAGAGAGACCCAGTCTCTACAAAAAAATTAAAAATTAGCCAGGTATGGTGGTGCATGCTTGTACTCCCAGCTACTCGGGAGGCTGAGGCGAAAGGATCTCTTGAGCTCAGGACTTGGAGGCTACAGTGAGCTATGATCAGGCCACAGCAGTCTAGCCTAGACAACTAAGTGAAACCTTGTCTCAAAAAAAAAAAAAAATTAAAACTACTCAAGATCACTTATTTACAGGTGTTCTCCAAATTTTTTAAATGCACACACACCACTACTACAATAAATGAAGTAAAAACAAATTCTACTATTTCACCATTCTAACACACCAAATGCTGTCATTTTTTTATGGCTCACATTTAATTCTCAATTATAATGAAATCAGAATATAATTAAAATTTTTAGTCCTGGTTTTCTAACTTATATCAAATATATTTTCATAAATACCATAAATGTGATTTTTAATGACTATACAACATCCCATGGAGTTAATGCTGCCAGAACCCCTATTGCTTAGTGTTTAGGTTATTTTCAGATTTTGCTATTATAAATGATAATACAGTGAATGTGTTCATGCATGTTATTTCTTCCTCTTTTGAATTATTTATTTAGAATAAATTTCCAGGGAGGAAAATGGATAAAAATGTATGAACATTTTCATGGATCTTGATACATATTGCCAAACTGCCGTATTTGTATTTTGCACAGTTCCTCAGTGATATGTTAGTAAATGTTTAACAACAGGCTCACCAAAAAAGGGTGCAGAGGAGACTGATTTATTGTGTTTGCTGATTTTTGTGGTGTAAATATTCCTACCACGGCCAATTTCAAGCTACATGGCATCACTGAATGCAAAATTAAAAAGAGACGTTCAGATAGCATACCATTATATAGTACCTCTACCATACAGATAAACAGAAGTAAATAACTTTACTGGCTTGGAAAATTTCAGAAAATATTATAATCAGCTCTTGCAAGCAAGTATAGGCTGGTTCTAGAACACCACTGTACATATCTCACTGATATTTGGCAAGAGCACATCTCTTTTTTTTTCAGTGAAGCCATTGAAAATTCACCTTTTTCCCATCTGCGTGACAAACGATGACCATGCTTTTAGGTCAACAAATAATTGTACAAATAAATGAATAAAATAGAATGCAAAATAAAAAGGAGAAGAGTGGGACATCTGTCTCTTATCTGGGTTGATTAATTCTGCCTACCCACTCCCAAACATTCATTTTACAGCGGGTTTTTCCATCAGGTCATGTATGCAAACTATTCAATCATTTATTTACTCTACTGATGAACTGAAAAGATGACTATGTGTAGTTCTCATGGCAAATGTGATGAGAACCATATCGCCAGTTACTTAACCGCTCTCTTCCTTGGTTGTCTTTTCTACGAAATGGGGAAGAGATCACTGCTGACTTCAGTTTTACAAGAAACTAAGCAGAGAGATAAGAAAGCTCTAACTCATGCTTGAGGAAGCAATTGAACATTCAGTAATGCTCTGGAAATTTCTTCCAAACGTAATTCATTAGTATTCTATTTTACTGGAAAAGAGAGACGGGAAAGTGATTTTGCACTTTGTCCACTAAAAGCAAATTCCTTGCTTTGGGCTCCCCCTGAGTAATAATCTATAGCTCATGCATGTCTGTAGCATTTCAGAGTTTTTAAAGAAGTGGTGCCCTATATTTGCATGCTAACATGTATTAATAGATATGATTGAGCTAAATACGCTCACACCCTTGACACAGTCATCCATTACCAGGAAATCATCCCTAGGAATAAATTTGAAACAAAGGAAAACACTTTCTGTGTGAAGATATTAATCACAATAGAAAGGAGATCAATTTGGTTTTGGGGGCCCTAGTAGGAGAGTTCTGGGTTAATGGCTCCCAAATACCCACTGTAAAATGACTGTTTCCTAGTTGTTTTAGGGCTTGTATTTTTTTTTATCACACAGATTCCTGTACCCCACTCCATGGCTGGGCTATGATACATGGGGATTCCTACTCCTTAAAAGCTCCCCAGGTGGTTCTGATGTCCAGCCAGCTTAAGAACCACTGTTCCAGGCCAGAACCAGACATGTCAACCTCGTCTCTGAACAAGTGTCCACATCCGGGGAACAGTATGACAACTTCTTGTGCAAGTCGTCAGGAGGTTGCTCAGGGCATCCAAGCAGCTGCTACAGAGCCACAAGCCACAGAGAGGCCGCACGTCTCTGGCATCCCTCCCCTTCTCTCTGTCACCCGTTCAGACTCAGAAGCCCTCCTTGCTCTCGGTGCCCGCCCAGCCCCGCAGACTGTCCTGCTGCCTGCCAGCCTCCACCTGGGCACCCCATCCTGGCCAGCGCCTATCCTTTGCCATCCATGACGCCCCCAAATTTCCTCCCTTATGATGTCAAGGGGGCTCTAGAAGGAAAACACTTGACTGAAGTAATCTGCACACATAACTGAGAATCCTCTATACAATTAACATACTAGCTTTTTAAAAGGGAGATTTCTAATCCAAAAGAATCTCTAGATTCTAGAATCTAGAAAGTGAAATGGGGAAGCAAGATGCTTTTTAATCTTGGCTTTCATCCAGATCCAAGCATCCAGAACCCAAATAAGCACTTGGAGCACTTATTGTCAAAATGGTCCCAACTCCCGAATAGAAATGGACTTTTAGCTGTGCCTTGCTAGTGCTAAAATTAAAATATCATAAAATTAAATAATTTAAACTGGCCAAGAAAGAGAGGTCATTCTGTCTGCCTCTAATTCCCAGCCCCCCTGTGGTTTTCACTCAAAGCAATCAGAGAGCAGCGTCAGCTAGAGACACCCACAAATCACGCAGCAGATCCTCAGAGGAGTCTCTTATAAGCCTGAGAAGCTGGTATGGAAAGGCTTGGAAAATCAGTTTCTAATCTTGTTTTCCTTTCTCCTATGCATTATCACTATAAAACACCCAACCCCGGTGCCTAGTCTATACTCAGTGCTCAAAAAACTTTGATTCCCAGCCTCCATCTGTCACCCCCCCGATTTCCCTTGAAAGGAATATTGGCATTAAAAAAGTTAGTTTTCAGATCTCTAGCTCCCAAGCCAGGAATCATATCATCTTCGTTTGCACCCATAGCCAAGTTCTTAATAAGAATCATAATAGCTATATCTATTGAGAGTTTATTTGATGCCAAGCACTAGGCTATTTTTATCTCATTTTATCTCTACAACAACCCTCTGAGGTAGGTATTTTCAGTTATTATTACTGTCATTAGAGTTATTTTATAGATTTTTTTTTTAAATCTGAGCATTGAAGAAGTAACTTGTCTGAGGTTCCCACAGCCCAGAAATGACAGAACCAGGATTCAACCCAAGGCAACCTGGCTCCAGAATCTGGGTTCTTATTCACCATACTATATATTGGCTATTATATGGATTCAGATATTTTATGGTCCAGAAAAAAAATGTTTTGAATCATTATGATCTCCTGACTCACTAAAGAAACATCGGACAAGAGCAGCAGCAAATCCACACCACCCCCGTTAGACATGCACAGTAAGCAACATGTATCTCGTGGAATTTTTGGACTGGCTTTTGAGGAATACAGTCTCGCTTATAAACCATCAACCAACTTGTTCTCCCAAGAGAAAGGCCATTTTAATTACCAGATGATTGAAGGGCCTCACAAAAATGGAGAAACCAGAAGTAGAGGTCTTACAGGTACGGCCTGCCACACAAACCTTCTGCGTAAATGATGCACTGAGGGAAGACAGTTGAGGGCAAATAAAGGACCACAGATGGACGCAGGGATGCAAAAAAGCAGCCTAAGCATGAGGAGGCAAAGCTCAGCAGGTTCCCATCCAGATGGAATTTCACCAGCCAGGCCGGTGAGAGCGGGTGAGGAGAAGCCGAAGGGCAGAAGACGACTAGAAACCACCAAATGGAGGGTCTTCTCCTCTGTGGCCTGGCAAGGTCCTCGCAATCTGTCCACACCCCTTCCTTTCTTATTTCCTGCAATGTGTAAGATAAACTTTCTTGTCTTCTCCAGCCATCTCTTCAGCTGGGCTCGTCACCTCCAAATCAACCTCATCTTGGTGTCTTTGCCTGCACAGGCCTCCCAGTCTGAAATGACTTCCCCCTTCCCCACTAACTCAGACTTCACATTCTTCCAAAGCCCACATCCCCTGACTACTCCCATCCACTCCCAAACCCCCTTCCTGGAACTTCTATAACTCTTAAAGCCTATGCCATCCCGCATCCACCACTTAATTCCCATCTCGCACAGCTTCGTAAATTTTACTTTTTACCACAACTACTATATTATAAAGTCCTCCAAAGTACAGATTTCTTCATATTTCTCTTATATCCCCCACAGCACCAGCCTAGAACCAATAAGTGACGTCAACTGCTTGTGATTTGCTTAAATACTTCAAGGGCAGCTTTACTTTAAAGTAAAGTATCTAAACCTGGTGATTTTGCAAACTTTGTTTAGGTACAACTCAGGCTACTCACTGGTACCTCACAGCATGTCTCCAAATCAAACCACTTCAAAAAGCAAAATTTAATCTAATTTAAAAATATATACTTATACATCATATACCACTTTTAGAAAATGGACATTAGCCTTGGCAATAGGTGAAACAAACAATCTAGGAATTCCAGATCCAAATCTCCATATTTAGTCTTTGATTCTGTTTCTTTTCTGAACTAGAAAATTTTAAAATTCATGTTTACATAACTTAGAGGTCTTTAGATTGACTTCATCAAACCTCGATGATATTTAAACCATCCACAAGAGCTGAGTTCAGCCACAGTCAATCACAAGCATAGGCATTCTCTAGGAGAATATCCGGAAAAATCAAAACGCCAACTATTGTAGCTTCTAATGTTTCAAAAACTATATGCATCTTGTTAGGACTTCGTGGGGGACGTGGCAGATCTCAGAGCAACTCCCCCTTCCCCTGTAAATTGGCTCCATACTTTATAACAGAACACGGCGAGTACCACATTTAGCCTAGAGCAAAAGCTGTGTGGAACTAGAAAGATTCCTTTTGACACTGAAGAAATATTTTTAAAGAAGCAAAAGTCTTACCAGTTGTAGAATGCCAAAGAAATTTCTTGGCACCAAATGACTGACTCCGGAAGTCAAGTTTGTTCAGCGCAGGTAAAAAACAAGAGAGGCCCAACCCTTTTCACTGTGGTGATTTCCTTTCAGGTTCAACCTCTCCTTCTTCCCCAGGAACGTAACTGATGCACATCGGAAGAACTAAAAGTGTAAGAGCTGGGCCGGTGGAGAGCCCCACCCAAGATGGCCAGGCGCAGTGCGTGCGGTGACTGAAGGGGCAGGTGCAACTTGACTGTGACACAAGAGATTAGCAAGTTCCTGTGCACAAGTCAGTTTCCTGTGGCTGGCTTCTCCGCGGAGGGGTTCGTCCGTGTGGGTTTGGGGCCTGCGGGCGCACATGCATTTCTCTCCATGAGAATGTGGCACTTCCCCAAATAAGAGGCAGAATAAGGCTTTTGCTGCATGGCTGGATTCGTGTTTAATTTACCCCCCTTTGCCCATCCTCGGCCTATATCCCTCTCCCCTCCCTCTCCTCCCACCCCATTTTCCTCCAGCAATACGCCTTGCCTTATAAACCTGAGGAAAGGAAGACTGAAAAACCAAGAAACCAAGATGATTTCTTAAGGAAGTGGGGGGCGGGGGGGAGTCCATTCCACTTACTGTTCTCAGTTAATTTAAACCTAGGAAAAAGCACCTTAGAATTTACTGGTCGGCGTGGTAAGCATACTAACTGTGGGGGAAAAACAGTAGGCAGGTTGTTTGGTTTGCTTTGTTTTACTTGAAAACTACCAAATAATAATTTGGAAAGAACAGACTCAGCCCAAGCGAGAGGCAGGCAGCCCGGCCATGCGTTCGCCCTGTGCAGACCGCCACCTGCATTGCCAGGGACTTCACTAGGAGTTGTTTTCAGACTCCTCAGAGTTTCATTATTTGCTTAAAAACACAAATTTACTTGTTTTGTCCTTCCGTGCAACCCAGGTGTAGAAACCATCTGCAACTATTTAGATTATGGCTAAATGGCCTAACCCAACAAATTGAACTTTCGTAATGTGGTCACAACCCCCTGTGCCCCAAATCCCTGAATAATTGTAAATACTACTGCTCAGGGTGATATCTTTGTCAAAATACCTGCGGTAGGGATCCAGTCAGCTCCATTCCAGTCAACAAACATTTATAGAGCCCCCACTATGTTAAGGATGCAGTGCTCAGCGCTGGGGCAGAGGCGGGGACACACTCGGACTCAGAATCCATTTACGTGCCTGACACTGCACGGAAGAAAAGCACAAAGACCAGGACAGACATATTCCCTGTCCTTACAGGGGGGCTGGGGGAAGACAAATAAAAACATTCCAATAAATGCAATAATTCCAAATTATTATAACTATTACCAAGGAACCAGAGAAGAAGCCGAGCTGAATGGCAAGACAATAGCTTCCTCCTGGAGGTGTTCAAGGAGGGCCTCTTTGGGCAGCCATTTCAGCGGAGACCTAAAGCCGTGTCTCTCAGTCTGGGCAGGAAATCAGTCTGAGAAGCTTTTTAAAAATGTCAGTGCCTGGGCTCCAAATGCGAAGATTCTAGTTTAACTGGTCTGGGTTGGGGCCTGGGCATCAATATTGTTTTAAACTCTCCTAATTAAAGCGCCAGCGCCCCCCTGGCGGAGGAGAAGGGGCAGCCCGGGGAGAACGGACCACGAGGACCAAAGCCCCGGCGCGGGAAGGAGCTGCGCATGCGCGAGGAGAAGAAGGCCGTGTCTGGCTAGCAGCGACGGGAACCGACGGTGCGAGGTGCGTTCTCAAGGATGCGCACACACCCCCGAGCTCACGGGACACTCTTGCATGCCCCAAGTGGCAACCTGCTAATGTACAGTAGGAATTCGGTCACACCCCCGAACGTCGTCTGCGGAAAGCCGCTCGCCGGCGCGGTGGCGGTGGGTGAGCAGAGCAGTGGGCTTGCGCTCACTTTCTTGATTGACTTCTGTTTTGTCCATCGAAGGATTTAGGGCAGCTTAAAAATATATGCACCTTAGCAAGATATTAATAAAATGAATTACAAGCAAGAAATTTTAAAATGAGGTCAAGAGAAATGAAGACCAAAATTAAGCTAAAACCAGGGGCGAGATGAACACGGAGATTGTATCCCACGTGGCTCTAAGCTTTCCGGCAACGGCTGCGACACCGGAAACGCCGCTACACGCAAAGCCCGGCTGCGCGGGACCAACGGGCCGCACGGGCGGGCTCTAGGGGACGCCGCGGCTGAAGCGCGACGCCGGCCTTAGACCGCGCGCAGCTGGCAGCAAGTTCGCGAGGCGGTTCCTTCCGTCCTACCTCGGTATAGGCTGACGTCATCTCACCAAAGCGTTTACTAAAAGCGACCCCAGGGTGTGTATAGGGGAGAGAGTGGCAAGGGATCAATATGATGTCAGCTGCCCCACAGCGCTGCTTGGATGTTCCAATTTAATCCAGAAATGTGATTTAGAAAATTCTGGTGAAAGATTTTTCTCATCCAAGCTTCTAAAAGATTTAGGGTGACACAGAGCTCAAAATTGGTTGTCCTTCCAGCAGGAGATCCAGTGGTTTTCCTGTGTCCCAGCTGGACACGGTCCCCTTAAGAAAGCAGAGGGGTCGGACAGGCGCGGCGCAGCCCGCAGCCCGCCCCAGTAGCGGGGAGGCGAGCTCTGCCCTCGGGGAAGCGGAGCAGGAAGCGCCGGGGCAGGGTTTGCAAGCTCAGGGCCTCGGGCCTTGCACCGCTTTCGGCACGACACGGTGGAGCTGGGCGTGCTCGCGGACCCGAGCCCTCCCCTCCGTCCCGGCTGCAGGGCCCCCTTGCCCTCTCCGCCCCTGGCTGACCACCCTCCTCTTACGACGGACTGGCCCTCTGTTCACGGAACTGCCCGTCTTAGGTGGTCCCATAAGGAAGCTTCGTGCTCCCCCCGCTGCTCGGGAGAAACCGTTTTCCTGTTGCCCCGTACGCGCCCCTAATCCTCACATACAGTTCCATCTGGGGGAGGGGGATTTTCTTGGGGGAAGAAAGGAGGGGACAGCTATCTCATTCTCTTCCTTTCCTGGAAGTGTCTCTTTTCGGTGTTCTCTCTCTCTCTCCCACCCCACCCCCATTCTTTTAACAGACTTTTAGCCAACAGGAGGAGAGGCTGGGCGCGGGAACACACGCTGACAGACACACACGGACCCCAAACACCTGCTCACAGACACACGTGGGCCCAAACTCTCCTGTGTCGCTTCTGATGCTCTGCGGTCCAGCCTTGGGACAGAGTGGAGGCAGTCCTGCGGACTTCTGAGTGGCAGAAAGGAAGGAAATTATGGGCATGGATTCCTAGTGGGAACCAGACCCTCCAGGAAGCCTTCTGAGACCACTACCCACTTCTGCTGCAAGCCCAGGTAAGGCGCTCCCCTTGGGCTCCGGACTTCGTGTTCACACCGCCAGGGCGCTGAGCAGACAGCCCTGCCACCTCTGCTTCAGCAGTCCCCGGGCTCAGAGCCTGGCCCTGCCCCTCAGATACCCCAGGCACCGCATGGTCACTAAATAACCAACCACTCCTGACCAAGAGATTGATTCTCCCATCGCGTCTTCACAGCCGCCCTATGTGGTAACCATTTTAAAACCTATTTTAACAGCCAGGGAAGCAGAGGCCTCAACTGGTTAAATGATTTGCATGAAACCCTACTGCCGACACAGGAAAAGCAGAACCAAGAGTCACCCCATCGCTCAGTCCTGGCTCCTCACTCTGCAGCCTGCCAGCGGGACGAGGGCACTGTGGGGAGGCAGAGGTGGCCCAGCCCCGAGCCCCAAGCGCTTCCCCTCTGAGCTTCCCAGGCAAACACAACCCCCTCCAGGTCCACGTTAAAAAGCAAAGACTTACTTTCTCAAAAACACCTTCATCTGAATGCTCTCTGATATGGCAAAAGAACAGCTTTTTTTTTTCTTTAATCATCTCTTAAGAACAAAGACCTCTTTTATTGACGGTTTTTAAATAATATGACAACTGCCTGTGTACCCTGTACTCATGTGTAAGTGCTGTTCTTGCTCATTGCAAAGGTGCTCCGCCACTTATACCAGAAAGAACTCCTAATAACAATTGCAGTGGTCATGAACATGAACCATTTACTGAATCAGTTCTACCCTGGGTTAGTAAGACGACTCCCCCTTCTTCTTACTGTTAGCATATTAACAGAAATGATTTAGATTTAGTGGGTAGTTCTTAATATTTACACAGACCCTCATTTGTAATATGACACCTAATGAAATATTTCAGTGGGTTCTGAAGATGGGAAATATGTACTAAAACCTTGTCTGAATGCCTTGAATTTCAAACCCAGGGCATTCGTCCTATTGTAATCATTCCCTTCCTAGCTCTGCAACTGTTATTAAAACAAAATACTCATTCCTTCTAATGGAGAGATTTCGTCATAGGGATTGCAAAATGTGAACTCTTCTTAAGAGAAAGAAAGATCTTAAGAAGAGATCTTAAGAGAAAGATCTGATACAACATTCAGCATAAAAATAAATTCATATAAAATACCCTTTAAAATTCTAAATGTTGAAATATTTTTGAAATGCCACAGGTTAGAAATTTCATGCATGATTTCCTCCTTTCATATTTTAACTCCTTATAAACAACAGCCTCCCTAACTAGGTAAGAATATCTAGCTTCCCTTTTATTGCCATAACCATAAAAACATCATTTCCTCCTGCTGTTATTCTCACCATCTATTTTCTCTTTAAGTGTTTTAATGTAACGTAACATATTGCTTTTTGTTTCAGTAAATATTAGGCTCTCAGGATTCTCCACTGCTGTTTTCATCCTGGTTTGTCTGCCCTCCATAACTGTGTTTATCTGCAAACATTCACGTCCTGGTTCTTTTCACTGCAGAGCCATAATTCATAACAATATGGAGTCTCATTGCAGATGACGCACCCACAGCAATGATTTAAGCCACGGATCTAAAGTTATGATATAACTTTTTTTTTAAGACTGTCAGAGCAAAGCTAATGTGGTCAAATGACCATTACCCTGCAACACAGTCCCTTGGTAGTTGATGTACTTTTCCAACATCACAGACATTAGCCAAAGCACTTTTAGAACCCTTTTACAGCATCCTTCAGAGACAGTTTAATAAACTACAAAACAAAACCATTATCACCACATTGTGTTCACTACTCGTTTTTTACTCAAAATGTTATCCAGCTTTTTCACTCACCTTATTCACTGGATGTAGTTCCACACGGCTGTCTCCTAAAATCAAATTCACTCTAAAAGGACAAAGATTTGCTATCCTTGATGAAATTTTTAAAGAATGTGCCGCAGGCTCTAAGAGTAAGTCCAGAAGAGGAATTTGAAATGTGATGTTAGTAGGAGCAGCATCTTTGGATCAAGCGCAAAAACTCCAGGGGAAATACCGCAAAGCGTACAAGATGAGCACTGATGTAGAAATTCTGGGATTTTTTAAAAAAGAAGAAAAAGGTGAAGAAGAAGCCCATCACTGCTCCTTCTCAAACTCACATTTGACACATTGCCTTGATAGGGATCTTCAGTTTGGGCACAAACATCACATAGCTGCAACCCAGCACATCTGCTCAGAGCAGGCATTACAAACATTCAGCTTTAAGGCAGAGCAAACCGAGTGTCAACTTGCCACCTTTTCAAAATAACAGATCTCCTGCACAGTTCTGGAAGGAACAGGTTGAAGCTTACACTCAAAGGCAATCTGAAATTTTGGAGAAAATATAAGTTTGGACTCACATAAAGCAAGATTCAAATCCCAGTTCCACTTACTACTGAGGATGAGGCCCTGATCTTCCCATCTGCAGAGTAGGTAAAATATCCACTTTCAAAGAGTTTTATCTTGGAAAAAAAATGTATAGTACTTGCAAAACAATAGACATGATGGCCATTATTAGCCACTTCTGTTTTGGATTTTTGCCTTTTGGAGTTGATTCCCTCCATCCCTTCCCCCTCTTTAAATAACAACCATTGAATTGCAGAATTTGAGAAGCTTTGTTCTGTCGGAATAAAGTCACACAAACTTACACATCATGCATAGGATGCCAATGCCATGTGCTTTTTGTCTCAATGGGTAAAAGGGTCCAGAAACTTTAAAACCAAATTGTTAATGATACTTTAATTCCTTATTCGTAACCTAACAACACAGAATCTTCAGAAATGCCTCCTGAAGTCCTCTGGTCACCACACTACAAATGCCTTAAGATAAATGAGAATTTATCCTTTCCTTGGATTCAACAAATAGTTACTGAATATTTGCTATAATATTTACCGAACACTGGACTAGGCACTAGGGAGATAGCAGTGAACAACAGGAACAAAAATAGCCTGCTTTTATCAGTTTACATCTGCTTATTAGGAAGAGAAGCAATGAACATGAAACTTTAGTAGCAGAGCATGTGGCAGTGTGCTAATAACTAAGAAGGAAAAGGAAGCAGGGAGGAGAGATGGGAAACTGGTGGGTGGGGGGCACACAGTTAAATATGGTGGTCAGCAAAGTCCTTGCTGGGAAGATGAAGGAAGTTTTTAAAACATCCAAAAGCCATTTTAATGTTCAATGGTCCATAACATTATCGGCATGAATCCCTAGGCCTAACGGCCACAGGATGGCCAAGTCCTGGCCTTCTCCTCCGGGACGGAAGGCCTGCTCGCTTTTCTGCCCATACACAGCTCTGTGCCGGGACCAAGTTCACGCTTACTTCTCAGTCCCAGCCCTCAGCTTAACTGCTCACCTCTCCACCTTTCTGAGTCTCTTCTCTGAATCCTTGAAAGTCTTTTTTTTTTTTGAGACAGAGTCTTGCTTTGTTGCCCGGGCTACAGTGAGTGCCTGTGGCGTCAGCCTAGCTCACAGCAACCTCAAACTCCTGGGCTTAAGCGATCCTCCTGCCTCAGCCTCTCGAGTAGCTGGGACTACAGGCATGTGCCACCATGCCCGGCTAATTTTTTCTATATTTTTAGTTGGCCAGATAATTTCTTTCTATTTTTAATAGAGACGGGGGTCTCACTCTTGCTCAGGCTGGTCTCAAACTCCTGACCTTGAGCGATCCACCGCCTCGGCCTCCCAGAGTGCTAGGATTACAGGCATGAGCCACCTTGCCCGGCCTGAATCCTTGAAAGTCTTTTTTCATAACAGACTGCTAACATCTAGAGAGAACCAGAGAGAACAGAGGTAATTACTTTGTGGAAAATTCCAGAGTAGTGGGAGCTTTTTAAGACCCGGCGCCATAATGCTGCTTTCTTCTTCAGCTTGCTATTCTCTGCTCCCTTGAGCTTTTTAACCAAATCATACTATAACGTAATAATAATAGGCACATTGCCTTACCACTACTAAGCACTTAACATGTGCCAGTTAAGCACTTTATATATAGTTCCTTACTTAATCATACCAATGATTATGAGGTGGGTACTGTTGTTATTTCCATTTACAAAGTAGGAAACTGAGGCACAGACAACTTAAGTATCTTGCCTAGGGTCACACAGGCAAAAATGGCACAGCCTGACTCCATAGCTCACATTTGCATCCTTTCTGATGGTAGCCAGCTGAATTCTGCCAGTATCTTTGGTATCCTTGACTACAGGATACAGCTATATCATTTAAATATTATTTATCAGGTCACTCACAGCAGGTGGGTACCCCAACCTCTCAAGCTAGTTTGCCTGATCCTACATTCCAAATGGTTCCTTAAGATCAATTTTAAACTTCAGAAGCTACTATTAGTCTTATCCAAAAAAAAAAGAAACATTTTCCTTTGCCCTCTCTCTGTTCCTTGCACTTTTAAAGAATAGTTCCTTGCCTTTTTTTGTCTTTTTCTTTTTACTAAGATACCTCTCATTTCCTCTTTTAGCATCTAGGACACAAATTTTAGTTTATATACAGGGTCTCATTCTGTTGCCCAGGCTGGAGTGCAGTGGCGTGATCATAGCTCACTGCAGCCTGGAACTCCTGGGCTCAAGCGATCCTCCTGCCTCAGCCTCCAGAGTAGTTGAGACTACAGGCACATACCACCAATAGCCCAGCTATTGACTATTTTTTTTAATTTTTTTGTAGAGACAGGGTGTTGATATGTTGCTTAGGCTTGTCTCAAACTCCTGGCCTCGAGCAGCCCTCCTGTCTCAGCCTCCCAAAGTGCTGGGATGACAGGCATGAGCCACCACGCCCAGCTGACATTGGATTTTAAATGCTATTTTATTAGCTACTGCCACTATGCAAATAAGCAAGATGGATTTCACTCACTACTACACAGTTTTGTGGACAATGTGAAGGACATGTGTAAAAATGGCTTTCATTTGCCCTCCTGAAAAAGGTTTGGAAGATGTTATAGACATACACTGATTTATAGATGAGGTGTGTCATTGCCTTCTGAAAATCACACAAAACTGGAATTGATACAGCTTGTCAGTTCATAATCTGAACAGGTAGATCTCTTAAGTGAATAAAATGCATCTTATAGGAACATATAACCAACAAAAGGAAGTCAGGGTAGGTTTCTTTTCTTTTCTTTTTTCTGATACAGAGTCTCAGTCTGTCGCCATGGGTAGAGTGCAGTGGCGTCATTGTAGCTCACAGCAACCTCTAACTCCTGGGCTCAAGTGATCCTCCTGCCTCAGCCTACCGAGTAGCTGGGACTACAAGAACGTGCCACCACACCTGGCTAATTTTTCTATTTTTAATAGAGACAGGGTCCCACTCTTGCTCGGGTGGGTTGGTCTCGAATTCCCAAGCTCAAGTGATCCTCCCGCCTCGGCCTCCCAGAGTGCCAGGATTACAGATGTGAGCCACCTCACCCGGCCCAGCGTATGTTTCTGAGTTGGAAATAAAATGACTAGTGTCATTTTAACTACATGTAGCAGTTAAAAATATTTTTTTGCACAAATACCCAGAATATGTATAGATTTTTGGCTTTGGGTGAATATGGATTTTGTTTTGTTTTGTTTTAAAGATTCCATTTACAATATTAAAAATGGTCAAAAGAATCACCTCACCAGAAAGTAGCATACTCCTTAAACTTTCTTTACTTCAATAGAAAATTTATACTTGGCCTGTTTGTTGGCAAATCTGGAATAATTTAGCCAGCACTTTCGGAAGCCAGATTCAGATTAGCATATCCCTTCCTCCTTAACAATTAAGTTCTTGCTTTGGAAATATCCACTTGCACAAGATAAATGATAAATATTGAGTTAGTCAAGTAAAACTCCATTCACTTTATTATTGTTGCAAACTTCATGGAGAGAACCATCTTCAAATATCTGTGTAAAAGTTTATACTGATTTATAAATTGCAATTAGGCCCATAGATTAAAGAAAAAACCATGTCATTTAGCTGAGACATGATACTAGCTGGCACTGCTTATCGGGAAAAATGGTCATGGGCTCCACAGAAGAGAGACAGGTGTGGGCACCAGAGGCAGCCACCCCAACCGGAAGGCGCCGATTCCATTCCTGTGCTGCTGGTGGCTTGGCCCTAAGGAGCAGGCGATAGCAGCTCCCTGTAAATCTTCCAATAATCTTTAATGACATGAGAACATTCTCACAATGTGCTGTTGAGTGAAAAAAGGAGGTTACAAAACTTGAATTTGAATTCAACTTGTTGTTCTATACATATAATGCAACTGTTTATAGAAGCAACCTCTAGCTGACAGGCCATGAGTGATTTTTATGTTTTTCTTCTTGCCTGTATTTCCCAAATTTTCTATAATGAGCATCTGTTATTTATATAAACTAAATGAAAAGTTACTGCTTTTTTTTAACTGCATTGAGCAAGCATACCTAAGTTTTCTCCATAAACCCCTGTCATTGCTTCAGCTGCAGCATGTTTTGCGTAATAACCAATGATTTTGTAGCAGTTGATTCTCAGAAGACAATCACTGAACCACAGCTGAGCATAGCAAAGTCACCTTCCTCATTACTCGGCCTACACAGGGTCATATTTAGATTATTCCAACTAGATGCGAATTCCAGATAGACTCCAAAAACAAGGGAGGCTTTTGCATTAAACCTCTCAGAAGCCCTGTCTTAACTTTCCCTAAAAATGGAAATGATACTTGGGAAATATATCCTGGGCCATAATAGTAGCTTTATCTTCTCACGGGAAGATAAAGGAGTACTCAGAAATAAAAGAGTGAGGTTTCCGGGAAATTAATTCAGTGTCTGAGCTCAAAAAGAAAGAGGTAGTGGGAAATGCTTGATGCTTATTAGAGGAAAACATGTTTGTGGCAAGTGCAGTCAACGATTGCAAGGTCTGGTTTCAAACTAAACCTGCTATTTTCTTCTTATTATGATTATTACCTAAATTATTGTAGCTTTGCATTTTTTAATCATTTAAAAGAAAAGGAAGTATTTTTCTAAATTCTCCTAAATATGCACTTCCTGCAATAAAGGACATTTTAAATTATACATAAAATTTCAAGATTATTCATAAACAAATATCTGATATTTTTACTTTTTTAACCAAATAAATCTTTAAAAAAAAGCAGAATTTCTATTCAAACATTTTTTCCAAATAAAAAATTTAAGTTCTCAAATGTTTATCAAAAACAAAAAAGATTTCACAATTTTGAGCAAAACTATCTCTGTGGTATTTATTATTCAAAATATAAAAGAAAATTGTTTTTGTTGTCTAATTCCTGTTTTTTAATTTTCTAAATATAAAATAATGTGATTTCTAAAAGACTTTAAAGGGTATTAGCACTAAGTTTTCTTTTAACTTTGACTTTTTGTCTTTCAAATTTAATTTACAAAGCACTTTGATAAATATTATCATTTATCACAAGACCGTCATAAAATAACAAAAACCAGTATCATTATTATTAGCAACATCTTCATTTTACAAATGAAAAAACTGAAGCTTAGAAAGGTTAAGCAACTTACATAAGGCCACATAGCCAGTGAGTGAGGGAACTCTCTGGATCAAGGTACTTCTCTAGCATTTTTTCCCCAAGAAAACAAATTACTTTTCTAAATTAATTATAGCATGATAAGAGGTACACATTGGATGGAAGAGAGATATGCAATAAATGGAAAAAATCTGTTATTTTTAAAGGGTCATAGATTTATTAGTATAAAGGGGAAGATACAAAACTAAACCATCTGTGCAGTAAAATCCCAATTTTACATTGAAAATTTATTCATATGTCCAAAAGGCTAAAAATAATTATACCAACTAATAATAGTGATTGTCTCTGAAGGGTGAAATGGGAGATAATTTTTTCACTTTTTTCTTTAAATTTTTGTACTCCGCAAATTTTTAACAATCAGGATTAACTGTATAATCAGATAAACATTACAATCTATTTTTAATAAAATGCTGTATGAAATCAAGGTGTCAGCTGGGCGAAAAAATAAATACGGTGCTGCAGATATATCGTTTATTCTCTTTGGTGATTCTGTAATGTATTCAGTTTCACTTCACTTTTTAGGTTGCTGGGAATTTTTTGTTTAAAAAAGAAAACAGATGAGGTTTCATTGAAAAAAAAAAAGGTAATGTGAAATCACAATCATTTATTTTGAGGGCCTGTTTCTCCATTCTAGCCCATATAGCAATACAGGGCAGGTTTGGAGACCCTGAAAAACCATTTCTGTGGTTTTCTTTGTCTCCATAAGTCCCAACGTTTAACATCGGTGACTGACTACCTGCCCAATAGTCATTTCTTCTTCCTCCCTAAAAGAACCTCTGCTTGGGGAGGCGCAAAATGTCTTGGACCAGGGGATGAATCATGATGTCCAGTCTGAGACCATGAAAAAGAATTTTCCGAGTCCTGCTTCTTGGCTTCTCTGGCAGCTCTGGGTGGCGTGTCTGTGGCCGGTTTGGGACGTCCTCTTGCTCCCGGGAAAGGCTTTCCCCAGCAGGGAGGCCAGGGAGGCCTGGGCGGGAGACCGGCTCCCTTTCGCGCTTTCGGAGCTGTCCTGGGAGTCTGATGCCGGGGGAGCCTCAGCAGCCGTTTCGGGACAAGCAGGAAACCCAGGAAAACTGCAGGGAGACGCGGCCAGAGCCTGGCACTGTTGACCCACTTACCACCTCTCAAGTTTTATTACGTGGAAAAAGTAAGTCCCTTTATTATCTAAGCCACAGTTCGAGTATTTCAAGTATTATCCTAATACTTGAAATTAAATGTCTTTTCATGATTTAGTAACAAGTAACAAAAGTCTGAAGTTGAAGCTACCAGCAACTTACAAAATATAAAAACAGCTTAGCCAATGTCCAATCTAAATGGCCAAGAATGTAGAATGTATAGAAATGGTTAGAAGATTATGTTGCTGGAATACTATGCAGTCATTTAGAAATAACATTTAAGAAGGTCACGTGGCTACGCAAGGAGCCGCCCATGCGTCAGCTCCTGTGGGAAGAGCAGCAGCGTTGCCACCGCGCACGCTGTGGCCGCAGTGTTTTCTATTTTCTAAATGTTGGGCCTCACAGGTCACAATTTGACATTAAAAATTATAAAATGAACTCATTAGACAAGCAATCAGCTTAAATCCCGGAAGAATTTGTATCAAATATAAGAACATGTTTGGCTCCCTGCTGCCTGCAGGACAGCGTCACGCGGCCCAGCCTGACCGGCCGCCGCCACACGGCCCGGAGCGGCTGCGGTGAACACGCTTCCGCCTCTGCGCGGGTTCGCGCCTCGGTCTGGAGACCTTTCCTCGCGGCAGGGCAGAACGCTGTGGCAGAGGCTGCTGACTACCCCCAGAATCCCTTTCCTCGACGATAGAACATAATTTCCAACTCGGCGTATAGCACCCTAGAATAAAAGTTCTTTTTCCCAATCTTTTCAGCTGGATGTAGTCGTGTGGCCAAGTTCTGGCTGATGGCGCGTAACAACCTCCAGGCAACCCCCAGGCATGTCCTTGATGGGAAGACAGACTCTCTTCTTCGTCTTTTCCTTCTTAGATTCTTGAACTCAAGCAGCCAACTTGAAACATGAAATGAAAGCCACGAGTTGGGCTTGAAGGAAGGAGAAAGAAGATGCTGAGGACGACGCTGCTGCCACCAGGCTCGGCGCCCCCTCTGGGCTGCGCTGACGCGGAAGGGAGATCAGCTTCCGTCCCGCACAGCCCTCTGTCGTTCTGGGGCTTCTCTCACGCACACGTAACCTAACCCTAATTGACATGTTAGTCTACAAGATGAACTAGTAGCAAAAACGCTTTCAGGAGAGGGATGACAACAGCATCACTGAATTGCTATCCAGAAGAAATGAGCAGAAAGCTGGGGGTTTCGGGTTCGTCTGAGAGGGGAAACAAGGCTGAGGAAGAGACAGTGGGCTGGCCGGACGCGCGGAGCTAGGGCCACCTGTAACTATCGTCGGGGAGGGGATGAGGGCAGAGATTTGCCCAAAGGATTTTTAAGGACAAAGATGACTAATATTAAATATTGTCACCTATTGTACTCTGCTACAATTTAATTCTCTAATGTTACCACCAAATTCTCAGTAAAAGTCTAACATTCACAGGAGCCTGGCGTGAGCAAATTTTTCAGAAAATCAAGGAAAAGGGATCAAGGCAGAGTCAAACAACAGCAGAAGTGAAATATAAAAAGGCTGTACATTCAGTGGAAGCAGGATATCGGAGCTTATAATAAACACCATCTTCCCCAAACCCTCAGAAAATGGCTAGAAATGCTGTATTTCCCACTCGATAGGGAATGAGTTTTAGAGCCAATTTTTACATATATTTGCATGTTTTGATAATGTATTTACATATATGTAGTATACAGTTTTTCTTTATACCAGAAATAGAGTCATAGTGTTTTGCAACTTATTTTTGTTTTGTTTTAACCTATCAATATGGCACGGACACCCAAGTCTAGAGAATAGATTGCCTTCGCCCTCTTACAGCAGCGTGGTGCTCCACCACAACCAATTTGTAATAGCTAGTCCATCGTGACGTCAGTTCCGTTTGCTGTTACCAACAGTGCTGTATTTGTATGAAACAATGTAACACCTCAATGTAATTGTGCATGTGTAAGTATTCCTGGGGAATAATGACAGGCAGTGACTGTGCAGGGTTTTAGCACAGTGGTTATTACCAAATCACATTCCAGGAAAGTCCATCAGTGATACATGAGAGTGACTATCCGACTGAATTCTCACAACATTAGATGTTATAAATCTTTTTAGTTTTGTCAGCTAAAAAGTGGTATCTTGCTAATTATTAGATTCAACATCTTTTCACATATTTACGGGTCATTTGTATTTCTGAAATGTATATTTATATCCTGTGCCCATATTTTCTATTGAGTTGTTTATCATTTTCATATTGGTTTAGAAAAGTTGTTTACATATTAAAGATATTAATAATCTGTCTCTATATGTTTCACAGACATATCTCTCAGTCTATCATTTGTTTTTTAATTTTGTTTTCGGTGTCCTTTGCCATGCCCAAGTTTCAAATTCTAGAGATTGCTTAGAAAGACTTCACCACTCCAAAGTGTAAACAATATTTTCCTATAATGTATGACTTATCATTCTTTCGAAATGACACAGCAATAACATAGTGGTTAAGAGTACAGTCTCTGGCACCAACCTGCCTGAGTTTAAATCTTGATTATGCTGTATAACCTCAGGAAGATCATTTAATTTTTCTGTGCCTAAGTTTCCTCAACTGTTGAATGGGAATGATAATAGTGTCGGTACTTCGTAAGGCTGTTGTGGGAATTAAATGAATTAGTACAAACCAACTTCTTAGAACACTTCCTTGCAACAGAGAACATTTCAATAAACATTAGCTGTTATTTTTGCTGTGACTTAGTGTTGGTAGTTTTCCAAAATGTTTTTTTTTTTTTTTTTTTTTGAGACAGAGTCTCACTCTGTTGCCCCGGCTAGAGTGAGTGCCGTGGCGTCAGCCTCGCTCACAGCAACCTCAAACTCCTGGGCTTAAGCGATCCTACTGCCTCAGCCTCCTGAGTAGCTGGGACTACAGGCATGCGCCACCATGCCCGGCTAATTTTTTCTATATATATTTTTTAGTTGGCCAGATCATTTCTTTCTATTTTTAGTAGAGACGGGGTCTCGCTCTTGCTCAGGCTGGTCTGGAACTCCTGACCTCGAGCGATCCACCCGCCTCGGCCTCCCAGAGTGCTAGGATTGCAGGCGTGAGCCACCGCGCCCGGCCTCCAAAATGTTTTAATATCTAATATGACCCATAAATAAATGTTCCACAAATGCATCCAATCCTCATATGTGGTCTTGCCCTTTCTGCCACCTGCCTGTATCAATAAAAATGAGCATCAGTAACTGAAGACAGAAAACTGAAGACCGCAAACGAGAAGGGCAGGGTGTCACACAGCAGATCAAATAGAAGTACTAGCTGCAAAAACTCAGCAAGCCATAAGCAAATAAAAGAAAAGGTAGGGATTGTGTGTTTCAACCCTGAGTTTTGCCGTGACAGGGCTTGCAAACAGCAGCTGCACAAACCTGTCGAATCCCATGGAAGGCAAATGTGCTGTTCATATTCAAAGGGAGTTTGTTTCCTATACATTTAGCGTGTCTTAAGGAAACCTTGTAGATTGAGTCTGTTCAGACCTTTCCAAATCTTTGTTTAGTCCTGGGAAACGTCAGTTATCTAGAGACAGCTTGGTCATTGTCCTTGTTAAGCACAGTAGCTGGAAGACCAAGATTGTTCATCGTTTTTACACTGATAAAGCATGTCTGTGTTTTGTTAATAATCATTGAAATCTACCAGAAAGGTACACACTGCCCGCAGTACTGCTAGCTCTTACAATTCTTCAATGTCTTCCATGTCTGTGAGTACCTTTCTTGTGCCTGAAGCTGAATGTTTTTTTCTTTTCTTGATGAGTTTTTTTTGACAGTTTTCCCTATAACAGTTCTATATCTTGAAGGAACAGCTTTTGGGTTTATTTACCAGCTCTTGCTATATTATTATTTTCTAATTTATTCATTTCTGATTCTATCCATTCCATCTGTGTTGACACTAACAGGTAACAAAAAGGTGAAGGCTGTTTTTAGATTGCATGCATTTTATGCTTAGCCTTTTGGTTTTCTGTGACACTTGTTTCATAAAAAAGCATTTATTTGAGGCAACTTTATTTGATTTCAAAGGACAGGTTGACCCCAGCAGATACCTAGGCTACATCAGATTTATGAAAGTAGAGCTGCTGTCTTCTAAAAAGCCCTGTGTGCAAGATGAGTGTGGAGAAAACGGAAGAACATTAGAAATGGGAACAGTCTTAAGGAAAGCCAAGGGATCTGACTTCAGAAATGGGATCATTTGTCTGATATTAAAAAGTCAGATATCCTCACACAGAGTCTGGCTCTAGTTGAGCAAAAAGTCTTAAAAAGCAAAGCAACCAAGAACTCCCTTTCCCTCCCTCCCTTCTTTCTGCATGGTAGCAGATCACCAGAAATCTCCCAAAGAACCTAGTTATCTGTTTCCTTCCATAATCAACCCAAGTACGAAATACTGCATTAATTCTGTTTTCAAAGTTGAGCTTTTCAGCTAGGCACTGCCCCAGTCCTCTTCCTCCCCTCCAGGTTGGTCACTGGAGGAAAGTTCTGGAAGGAAGAGCAGCAGGCCAGCTTTCCACTGCTGCCTGCTGCAAAAAATACTCTGTCTGATGACATCTGCTTCGACTGTGAATTCTAGAGGCAAGCACAGGGATCTTGAATAATTAAGTAAACTCCATGAAAAAAGAGATATCACATTTATTTGGGCCCTTATTATGGTTTCTGTCCTCGTATCTTCTCCGAGTTACCACAGTGATTTCATTGCCTTGATCCTGCGGCTCTTCACTGGGGCTGGGGGAGGGGAGTATGCTCATCAGAGTCACCTTGGGAGTATTTTTTCCAAAACGATACACTCTCCACTCCTTGGATGATAAGCAATGCTCTAATCAAAGAAAGAGGGATATAGAAGATGAACATGAATCTAGGAATCTAGTTTTGGAAATAATTAGAAATAAGGATATTTGTCACATTGTTAATGATGAAGACTTTGATCACATGAATGTTCAACAATAGGAAGATAAATTACATTATGTTATCTATTATGGACTATGTGACTTATAATTGCTTTTTTTTTAAACATCAGAAAAGAGATGCATGGTTTAACTTTCATCACAGAAGTCAGGATAATGTATATAAAATATGACTACAACTATTTAAATGTTTAATTTATATATACAGCAGAAAGGCTGGAGAGGAAAATCACCAAAAGGTTAAAGGTTGGGGTTTTTTCCTTCTGAATACAATACACTTTTATTAACTACAGTCCTCATGTTGTTCATTAGATCTTTACATTTCTTCATCGTACAAATCTGCTACTTTGTATCTCTCAATCTATATCTCCCTATTTCCCACCCCCCACCCTTCCCGTGGTAACCACTGTCTTATTCTCTATCTCTATATATTTGGCTTTTTTTTTTAGATTCTACATATAAGTGAGACCATGCAATATTTTTCTTTCTGTGCCTGGCTAATTACACTTAACATATGTCCTCCAGGTTCATCTATGTTGCAGCAAATGGCAGGATCTCCTTCTTTTGTGAGGCTGAATAACACTGCGTTGTGTACACACAGCACGGGTTCTTTATGTGTTCGTCCATCAGCACTTAGGTCATTGCCATATCTTGGCTATTGCAAATAATGCTGCAATGAACAAAAAGGGCAGCTATCTACAAGGTGGTGATTTCATTTCTTTTGGGTATGTATATACCCAGAAGAGGGATTGCTGGGGCATATAGTAATTTTATTTTTGATTTCTTTAGGATCCTCCATACTGTTTACCATAATGGTCTCGCAAATCTACATTCCCATCAATGGTGTGCAGGGCTTCCCTTTTCTCTACGCCCTCACCCACACTTGTTGTCTTTTGTCTTTTCGATATATAGCTATCCAGCTGTTTGTTTTGAATGGGATTAATAAAGACTTTTAGGATTTTTTCTTCTTTATGCCTTTTTTGTGCTTTCGGTGTTTTTCTCACAAGCATTATTGCTTTTATAATCAGAAATAAGAAAAGTTTATGAGTAAAACCTCAAACCCGCACTTTCTGTTTCTTGCAATCAGTTCTGGAGAAACAAAACAAGATATGAGAAGGGAAAAGAAAGATAATAAGAGAGGAGAAGATGGTAGGGGGGTCATGGAGAAGAGAGGAAAGAGAAAATTATGATGCAGAGAAAAGGAAATATTGTTGGTTTGCCAGTTGGGACGACATGCACAATATTTAACAAGTCTGGCCCAGGCTCCACGCAGTGTGAACACGGTGTAACTATGACTAAGTGGCCACTTGCACTGGTGTATGTCCACTGTCTGCCTGTGTTCAGGCTCACTTTATGAGGGAGGATGTTGTTGGGAACAACCTGACCATAACTGAGTTTTGTGTACATTGTCTCCTTGCACAGAGCATATTTCCCTTCACCTCCCTCTGGTGCTGTATCACCATGAAGCCTTTCCTGGCTGTCCCAGGCAAAATAAACATCTTCCTCTGTTTCCCCGTGCCTCTAATGTAGCATTTATCATCAGTGCTGCCTCCTAGTACAGCAATGAGTATTCTATTGTCTTTCCTGCTATTGCATAAATCCTGGAGGGCAGGGATTGTACCCATACGGCACGGGCACCTAGCTTGACAGAGATTACATTTGAATGCTCATCCAGCTACACTCAAAGCAAGGATTCTTTGTCATCATGGGGTGCCTTCCAGAGAGTCCCTGGGGTTAGGACAGTCAATTGCCTTTTGCAACTTTGGGTTCCCAATTTGTTCACACGCAGGATCTGAGCAATTTACTGAAGTAGGAGAACAGAGGTTTCCTAAACCAGCCCCTGGGAGGAGGCAAGGGGTTTGAGGGGAAGTCGGCCTGATGTGCAAAGATGCCCTGTACTGTACTGACAGTAGAGTCAGATGTATGCGAAGACCCTCCTTTGTTCTGGGCTGGGGATGGGGGGATGGGAATAAGGTGGGGGGATCTAGGGGAGCAAACTGTCAACACCAAGGAGGTGTCAACTGGGTATTCACAGAGATGACCGCAGGGAATACTGGGTGGTGCTTTTGCAAAAAGGCAAAGAGGTTCATAGATTCAATACAATCATTCATTTATTCAACAAACATGAATACTGCTTTAGCCAGGCATGTGCTGGATATTAAGAAAATTCAAGATTTCATAATACACGTTGTTGGGAAGGTTGCAGTGAAATGGTCACTCACAGATTCAAACACACACTGCTGCTGAATTGAAATGACCCAACTTCACTGTATTAGTTTGCTAGGGCTACAGTAACAAAGCAACACAGACTGTAACAAAGCAACACAGACTGGGTGGTTAAACAACAGAATTTATCATAACACAGTTCTAGAGGCTGAAGTCCAAAATCACAATGTCAGCAGGGCTGGTTCCTTCCGCGGGCTGTGAGGGAAGGAGCTGCTCCTGGCCTCTCTCCTTGGTTTGAATGGCTGTCTTCTTCCTGTGTCTCTTCACATAATCTTCCCTCTGTGGCTATCTCTGTGTCCAGATTTCTCCTTCTTATAACGACACCAGTCATATTGGATTGGGACCCACCCAAATGACTCTATTTTAACTTGTAACTCTGTAAAGACCTTACCTGCAATAAAGATCACATTCTGAAGTACTGGGGGTTAGGACTTCAACATATTTTGAAGGGACATAATACCCATCCACACGGGATAATCCAAAGCTAAACCCAAATGTCATCAGACAACACCGAAGTGCTCTTCTGGCCATGTTGCATGTGGACTACCACCCAGCACTGTCCCTAGGCGCAAAGGTAGCAGGGACACCAAGCCCAGCAGCAATAGGTAAGAAACAAGATGGCACCTTCTTCCTGCCAAGGAGGTTGGTGGCCTACTGGAGCTCAGCTCCTGTTTTTCTGTCTAATCCCTGGCAATAGTGATGGGCAAACAATGAAGGTGGTAGCATGACCTGGCACTTCACACTGGAGAGATCTGCCAAGGGCAGAAGACAGCTTGAGAAAAGTAGAAGCCTAGTCCTTTAAATATGCAACCCACCATGCTATATTTAAATGCCTCTACCAAACTCCAATATAATTGATAAAATCATTAAACTGGACACCACTAAAGTACACCAATCTGCTTTCACTGAAATATTGAAACTGAATTCTCAAACAAATTCCCAAGAAAGTAAATAAATCTCTCACTGTAAAAACATGTAAAAACATATTTCATATCACTTATTCAATCCCTCTCCACCATATCAAAGACGAACTAAGGTAGAAAAGACATCACTGGGCAAAATGAGGGTATCTGAAATACAGCTGCATGTCTAAAATGTTCCATGACATATAAGCTCAATCATTTAAGTTAATGCTTAACCTGATATAGCTATTGAACAGGAAACGATCTCATTTGGTAGCATCTGGCCAAAAACATACAGCTAAAAAAAATGTAGAGTCAACAAATTCCAATTAGAACACAAAAATGGATGAGGTCTGCTGAGCTCACAAATCTGTCCTTACTGGACATCTACCTAGTTCATTTTCTTTTTCATTTGTAATCTTTAAATATATTACCACAATGAACACTTACGTTGGGATGGTCAGTGTGCATAATAAGTAGGCAAAAAAAAAAATTGAGGTTTATGATTGTAGTAAAGACTCCAAGTAATCCAATTGCTAAAATTTGGCATAAAAAAGATACAGGAGGTCCTTTTAAACCTTCAAGGTATCTGGTAAATGTTCTGAATCTCATCAGAAGTATGAGCCAGACCAGGTGTGGTGGCTCATGCTCATAATCCTAGCACTTTGCTAGGCTGAGGCAGGAGGATCGGTTAAAGCCAGGAGTTTGAGATGAGCCTGGGCAATATAGTGAGATCCCATCTCCACAAAAAATAAAAAAAATTAGCCAGACAAGGTAGTACGCACTCATAGTCCCAGCTACTCAGGAGGCTGAGGCAGGAGGATCCCTTGAGCCCAAGCTGCAGTGAGCTATGATCATGACACTTCACTCCAGCCTGGGTGACACAGGAAGTCCTTGTCTCTCTTAAAAAAAAAAAAAAGTATAAGCCAAATTTTAAAAAATACATAAAGCATTATCTACCAGCACTCTCTTGATGAAAGTAGTGTAGTATTATTCATGGGGTAATTTCTGACCTCTAGTGATAAAGTTATAATAAGGTACTCAAATATATCATAATTCTGGATTATTGTTGCCACTGGGGAGAGAACATATATAAAAGATTAAAAGGAAAACAATCATCCACAAACTCAGAGAAAATTGGTCTCTTTGACCCTAGGTGGTTCTGGGGATATTAGTGAATTTCTTGGTTGACTTAGCCTTAAACACAGATTTCAAGCCTCATGCAAACAAGCCTTACCCGAGAACTCCAGACAAAGCAATAGTCCCTGGATTAGTGTTCAGACTCTTCTCTTTCTTTCTCCAACCACCTCAGAGTACTAGTGATTAGGAGAAAACTAAAAAGTAACCAAGAAAAGAAAAAAGGTATGGACCATTGGTCCCCATATAAGTGCTAACAGGAGCAGCTTTGTCACTTAATCACACATAATAAAGTGTTTCTGAAAACAAAACGCAATACTGATACATCAGGAGGAATGTAACATTTAGACATCAGAAAGTAATCCTTCCACTATCATTTACAACTAGTCAGACTTAAAACTTTGAAACCATAAAGTAGATTTAACCAATTCAGGCATTGGCCCCATAGGTCAGTAATTACACCACCAAAGAGAAAGAGTGCCAACACAATATTCTTCTAAAAACAACAGCAAAGCAAATATACAATTTGGGAGAAAACTCTTCTTCAGAAAAACAAAACTGTCTTCCCCAATGATAATAGGATCATCATTTGGACTCAAGCCTATTTCTGTTAACACAGGCAACGAATTGGTAATTCCCCAATCTTAATTAATTATAAGTGCTACCTAGAGATGATGCTGTTTGTGAAGCTATCTCTGGTCCATATCACAGTTCTTTCCATTGTTCTAAATTTTGTCCTTTAGGCCAGGCATCTCACGCCTGTAATCCCGGCACTTTGGGAGGCCAAGGAGGGAGACTCGCTTGAAGCCAGGAGTTCAAGACCAGCCTGAGCAACACAGTGAGACCCCTTCTGTACAAAAAATAGAAAAATGAGCTGGGCGTGGTGGTGCACAACTGTAGTCCCAGCTACCCGGGAGGCGGAGGCAGGAGGATCGCTTAAGCCCAGGAGTTGGAGGTTGCAGTGAGCTGTGATGACGTCACTGCACTTCTAGTCTGGGCGACAGAGACTCTGTCTCAAAAAAAAAAAAAATTTGTCCTTCAGAATCCACATACACATGCAACACTGCCACATCCACTCTGTGTTTTTCTCTCTCCTACTAGCACTTTCTTTTATTTGTATGTACATAGGTAGGTATGGATGTACTTTTATCTTCTTGTTCACCTCTGCCCTGCATCTGGCCCCACTACCCTCAACCCAGGTGAACACTTGCTCTTTATCTTGACATAGCCTTCTACCTGTTCATATATTTATACACATTAACGGAGTTGCCATTAACTGTTTTACAAAAATATAATTAAATAGATTTTTCTGATATTTTTTTTTTTGTTTGCTTAAACAACAATACATCATGGAATGCCCTCCAAGTTAACTTGTATGGATTTATGGCAGATTGTTTTATCTAAAAATAGCCCAGTATGTTCCATTACACCTGCTCTTCCAGAGCCTTGCCACTCTCCTTTTAAAATGTGAATGCAATCTATTTCCTCTCTTCTTGAATCTGGGGGTCGGGGAGGCTTATGAGTGTCTTGACAAATGGAATGCGGCCGCAGTGACGCTGTGTGGCTTTCAGGACCAGGTCGGGAAAATGGTGCAGGCCCTCTCATACTCCCCCTCCGCCCCTGCCCTGCCTGTCTGTCCCGGGGGACCCCTGTGTGGCAGACAGCTCGAGCTGCGGCCTCAGCCAACAGCCAGCCTGGGAGTGAAGCAGCCTTCAGATGATTCCAGACGGGCCATCGAGCCCTCCTCAGTTTTCTTATCTTCCCAGTGAGGCCTCAGGTACCATGGAGAATAAATACACCATCTCCACTGTGCCCTTAGCCTCTGCTGTGCCTTGTCCAAATTCCTGGCCCCCAGAACCCATAAGCACAGCAAAGCCACCGTCCTAGGTCAGCAAGCTGAGAGGCTTTGCTCCGTGGCCTGGACGGGCCACCCTATCGCGCAGGACGTCCTGCAGCCTGGCTTCGCCAGGGCGCTCACTGTGCCTCCAGCTCCCGCCACCGGCAACAGTCCTGCAACAAACACCCTTGAATATGTATCTTGAGACTTAGGTTTTGTTCCCATGAGAATTGTAAAGTAGAACTGCTGAATTAAACATGTATTTTAATTTTTAATAGTTTTTTTTTCTACCTCAAGTTCATAAAGCGTTTATCTTTTTTGAAAGGAACCTTTTGTCTTTCCTAAATTCCATTAATATAAGTCTTTCTTTTTATTAATTCCATTTTCTTTTATGATTTTCTATTTTTTTTAAGATGAACACGGAATTCTTCTATTTCTTTTTTTTTTTTTTTCTTTATTTTTCAGTGCTTTTCACTCTGAAGGAATTCTATTTCTAACCTTTGTGTATAGCTTTTGCTGGGTCTTGTAGGTTTGGTTATATTGGGTTTTCCTTTTTTGTTTTAGAGTTTATAATTCAATTTATTAATAGTTTCTAATTTGATCCAAAAATTATTTAGGAGAGTGGATTTAAATGTCAAATAATTGATTAAATTTTTTTGTGTGTTTTGAGCGTTTATTTCTTTTTTTTTTTTTGAGACAGAGTCTCGCTTTGTTGCCCGGGCTAGAGTGAGTGCCTGTGGCATCAGCCTAGCTCACAGCAACCTCAAACTCCTGGGCTTAAGCGATCCTCCTGCCTCAGCCTCCCGAGTAGCTGGGACTACAGGCATGTGCCACCATGCCCGGCTAATTTTTTCTATATTTTTAGTTGGCCAGATAATTTCTTTCTATTTTTAGTAGAGACAGGGTCTCACTCTTGCTCAGGCTGGTCTCAAACTCCTGACCTTGAGCGATCCACCGCCTCGGCCTCCCAGAGTGCTAGGATTACAGGTGTGAGCCACTGCACCCGGCCGAGCGTTTATTTCTAATCTCATTAATTCACTTCTAATTTTATCAGATAATGTGAAATGTAAAATCTTTTAATATTTTTTTGTGGCCGCTTTATGATCAATTTTTGTAACTAGTCAATGGCCATTTGTAAATATGTATTTATTGTGTTTGAAGAATGTCTGATGCTGTATATGTTAAAGCAAATGTGTCGACTGGTTTTTCCATGGTCTTTCCTATTTTTTGTCTACTAGATCTGTCTAGTTCTGAAAAAGGTATACTAAAATCAGCTCTAATGCCATTTTTATAAAGTTATCCTTACACTTACAGTAATCTTTTGTTTTTATATATGTAGCTATTATGTTGCTTGATGCAACATATGCTTGATGCATATCTTCATCTGATGCATATCTTCATCATGCATGTTCTTCCCTCTGTTTAGTTTATTAGTGGTCTGTCATACCTTGTCTGATATTAAGATTGCCTCTCCTAATTTTTAATTTATGTATCTATACATTATTTTCCAGCTGCTTTAAATACTTACCACTTTGAGTATTTTCTTGTAGACAACTTATAACTGGGTTTGTGTTTAATCCAATCTTATAGGCTGTCTTTTGATAGGAAAATTGAGCTCATTTACATTTAATATAATCATTAATATTCTAGATTTTGTTTTGTCGCTTGCTTATGTTTACTTTTCAACTTATTTTATTTCCTTTTTTCCTTTTCTTTATATTTTACATATATAATCATATTCCTGATATGATCAAGTTATAATTTATTCCCTTTTTCCCCTTAAAATTTCAAAATAACATTATACTTTCCCACTCCACCAGTGGTCATGTTCTTTTTTAACATGCATCACCAAACACATATTTTATTACTATTATGTAAAAAGACACTGTTTCCCCCACGTGACTCTATGCCCTGATACTTTCCCCACACCTCAATACTTTAATACTGTTAGAATGTTTTGTACTTCTTACCGCCTTCCTTCCAACCTTATCTCTTGGGTTTTGCTGAGTGATTTTGCAACTTTTATTTCCAGGCTTTCATTAAGTGAGTTGCATTTATCTTAAGAGTCTTTAACACATGTGGTACCCATTTCCAGTCATTCCTTCAAGCACATATATTCTTCACTCACCATTTTCCCCATCTACTTTACCTTCTCATTGATCTTGACATCTGTATTCTCATTAATTTATTGTTTATAGTCCTCTTTTCATAGTTTTCTTCAGATACGGGTGATGAATTCTTGGCATCCTTACATTTCTGCATCTCTTTTCCCCAGGCAGGCAGAGACTCCCTGGGTTCCTTTCCTTTTCTCTCGATCAGTATAGACACGATTCACTGTCTGACGCCAGTACAGTTCTTTCCCTGTTGTAAATAACTTCCTCTTTCTGTCTGGAATGTTATATGACCTTTTCTCTTTAACCTTGAGATTCAGGTATTTTGTTTAGGTATGTGCCTTATTTCATTAATCCTGCCTACAATTTAGTGAGCACTTTGAACATGCAAATATAAGACTTTATTCAGCTCAGGAAATTTACTTCTGTTAAATTTGGCTTTTCACTTGCAATTCACTCTGGAACTCCTACTACTCACACATTAGACTTCCTGGATCTGTCCTCCCTTCTCCCAGCACTTACAGTATCAATTTAAGAGTTTGAAAAAGCAGATTAATACTCTTCCTGGTAATATTGGATCATCACAGATAAACAGCTCGATTATAACATTCGGTACTAGACAGCAGCCTAAAGTGAAATACAATAAAATACATATAATTTGTATACTAGATAATTCACTCTAATATCAAGTATAACATTTTCACTATATTTTTAAATATACATCTATTAATTTCAATATGTCTATTTTTTAGAATGGTTTTCTAAAAGCAATACACAGTTTTGAAACAAAAAAACTGTTCAGACAATGAAAGTAAAATCTCTCCCATCAACCTCTGACACCCCAGGCCTATCCCCAAGATAACCTGCTATTCACAGTATCTTACAGAATCTTTCAGGAATTCTTCAAGTATAACAGAGAAAAAACTTACTTTAAGTAAGTTTAAGTGTTCATAGCTCCCTTCCTCCTGCCTGCTAACAAAAACATTCGGACCACTTCCCATCCCCTGTACCCACACCCGCATTGCCTTTTTATGCAGATAGGATAAATGGGAGATGAAAAGGCCCAGAGCTATTCACTAGGGAGGGGGATGGAAGGAAGCTGGAGGGGAGATAGATGAGACTAGCACTGGCTGAGAGAGGGAGCGTTTTGGTGAAAGGGGGAATGTGAGAAATATGGAGACAGAGGCTTCGGGGTATCCACAGGACACGAGAGAGTGGGAGAGAGAAAGAGCACGTAGGGAAAGCAGAATTAAAGAGGTGTTCATGCAAGTTATATTTATATAACTTGTGCTGTATAAAACACAAGTGCTTCATGTAAGTTCTTTGAGGAATACAAATAAAGATTAGAATGACCTTTACTGCCTTCTGACCATGACATCCTCTGCAACTGAGTCTTGAGGGGCCCAGTCTTTTCTATTCACTCCACGCGCGGGTTTGTATTCATATATATGTACATACACACACACACGCATATGTACATGCAGATGTATAGTATACAAGTGAATCTATCTATATATATCCTTTAAAAAAAAAAACACAAATGGGATCATGCTAGGAGAACTCTTGCACCTTGCTTCTTTTTCCCTTCACAGTACAGATTGATTGCTTTTTATCCTGCCTATTTCCAAGAAAAGATTTGAGGTAACTTACAATAAAATGACACGCATATGAACTAAAACTATTAACATGACTCCAAGGACAGGAACCAAGAAATATAAGGGTCAGGGGAGAAACTATATTCAGAAATTCTAGCTAATCATTTCATGAGTGTAATACAAAATTAATAAGGTGCTTTAAAAATAGATTCCTATGTAACCAGCTGCCAAAAAGTTATTTTTTAAGGGAAAAAATTGATTTTACCTAAGAAAGGACAGAACAATGAAAAGACAAACAGCCCAGAGCTTAAAAAGGCAGTGAGCTCTTCTTATTATACAGCCCACTGCAGAGTCCACTGCAGAGTCCTAGCAAAGAGATTTAGGGGAGCTGCCATCAGTTCTTAACTGTTCCTATAAATAGTGAAATTGCAATAATCTGAAATAGTGGATAATTTTAAATATATTTTATTGCTTTTCATAAATTCAGATGGATAGACAGAGAGGAAAGAAGCAACTTCAAACAAAACAATGAGGTCCCACTGCAAAGAATTGTTTCTGAAAGGCCTGGGAAACTCCGTTTCTCACAACCTTCTCCGCTCAGCTACTCCCAGTGGCCCTATCCGTCTCCTCTCTCCAGTCAGTACAGAGCAGCAGATTAAAGCAGGATAATCCTCATAAATCTTTCATCAAAGCGGGGCTGCGCTGAGTCAGATCCTATCAGTGTGAAGGAAGGGGACCATGCAAGTAAAGAAAACATTTTTGAATTCACCTATATTCCCCGCAGACTGGCTTTCAATCTTCCTCTCCACTCCACGGCCTGTCACCTTCCGGGGTAATACATACACAAAGTACATGATCCAGAGATTTGATATCAATTCTGTGACATTCTCCACTCTGATGACCATCATCTTCATGCTCAGTCACAAATCAAACTCTGTTGGGAGTATCTGCATCCCTAATGTCTTCAACTCTGTAATTCTCTCCCTTCCTGCAACTTCCTTCCACTTTCCCTGCCCCTCAAACTTTCTGGATCTGTTCTTTCCCTCACCCGCACCCTCCCCACTCGCCCGCATCCCCTCAGTCCGTCAGCCCCTCTGGATTCCACCAACTCCTTGGCAGTTGGGATCTCAGTCAACCACATCAACCCCGTCCATACAGCACCCTGAATTTCCTTTCCTTCCTTCCCATATGAGCCTCTACCATACCTGTTTGCCAGTCACTAACCCTGCTTAAACCAAATGCTGTTTCTGTCTCTCTTCCCTGATTCCTCAAAGTTCCTGAAGAAAAATCTCTTAATTGATACAACAAGCAAGTACCAGGCGCTTAGAACATAGAGATCTCAGTCTGACGCCTGGCTCTGCCATTTATTAGCTGGGAAAGTTTAGGCAAATTATGTAATCTTTCTGAACATCTGTTTCCTAATCTGTAAAATGGTATCATATCAAATCACTAGGATACTTTCAGTTGCAAGCAACACGAAACCCAACCAAAAGTTGCTTATCGTCTCCCGTAACAAGGTCAGTTCCAGGGTTAATTCAGGGGCTCACTGTGTCATGAAGAGCAGGTGCTTTCCTTTCCACGCGCACCATCCTTAGCATACTGGCTTGGGCCTCAGCTTTTTCTCTTCATAGTTTCAGCAGGGCAGCTGCAATTCTAGACGTCACATACAGACACAAAATCCTGCTTTAGAATGCATTTCTTCCTATGTGCTTCACAGTATTTGTGCGGAAAACCTTGCCTAGAACCCCCTAGAATTCTCTTTGGCGTGGCCATATAGTCACCCTTTAACCAATCAATGGCAAAGGGAAATGGAATTGCCATGATTGGCTTTTTCACCAATCATAATTCACCTGCTGGGGCTACAGAGGGGTTGATCTTGCCTGAGCACATTGCCATCAGATAACTGAAAAGAGCTGTGATAAGAATACTCATCTGCCAGGTGGGCAACAATACCCACCCCACTGGGTAGTTATGATTATAATGGATACATTTGCAAACTACCTGGTGGTGCCTGGCACATAGTAGACACAATGGTTTCCAATGTGTCCACAAATTCCTTCACATTGTATCCTTCAAAAAGTAGAGCTGATTCTCCCATGCTTGAATGTGAGCTGAATTTAGTGACTTGGTTCTAAGAAATAAAATTTGGTGTAAAACTTACAACACTAGGTCCCCCTACTCTGGGGAAAGCCCGCCACCATGTTGTAAGGACACTCAAGCAGTCTTTGGAGAGGTCTACATGGGGCCCTCTCCCCTGTAGTTCTCAGGACTTCAGCCTTGGATTGAGAGTCACACCATGAGCTTTCCTAGTTCTGGGGGCTTCAGACTTGGCCTAGGTCATGCTGCTGGCTTCCCTGGTCCCCTGGGTTGCAGACGGCCTGTAGTGGGACTTTTGAGCCTCCATAATCACTTCAGCCAATTCCCCTACTAAATCCCCTCTCATCTATCTATCTCCTATTGATTCTGTCTGGAGAACCCTAATACATATACAAATAAGCTACATTAAGTGACAGTGTGCATTATTTGCCAATGAGTAAAATCGAGGCTCCTGAAAGATATGCTAAGTTTATCCTAGACTTGGGGTACTTCCTAGGATACACCTCTAAGTACCCCAGCTGACAAGCAAACCTTTTGTGACTAATATGTCAACCCATTTTATTTCTAGTACCTGGTTTGACAAGTACCATCAGTGTAGTAAATATGGACATTTGATACTCAGCATCCAGCTCTCCTTCTTCTAATGAGCTTTCTGTACTGAAGAGGCTGGAAGTTTAAAGCATTTCCCAGTGCCTTCCTGCAGGTAAAATTCTCTCTATAAAATGGCTTCTACAGTTAGATCCGCTCTTACGAGACATGGGAGGCACAGCTAAGCCAGGGGCCACCTATCTACTGGTATGGCTCATTCTGCTACAAAGTCAAGTTGTGGAGATGTCAGCTTTTTCTAGAACACTTTTCTGGTGTCACCAGCTCTGAGTATGTTAAGAGACAGTTGTGGCAATGGTGCCATAGTGGCCTCCCGATTTGTCACCTTTACAGAGGTAGCAGTTACTATCCAGGTTAACTCTTCAGTGTTCTAGAATTCTCTCCCAGAACCAAATATAGAGTCTACTTCTCCAGCTCTTCCACCAACTTTTAAAATACTTTCTTATAGAGTTTTAAATATATTCAAAAGTAGACACTATAGCATAATGAATGTCCATCTTCCCCAGTTACTAACTTATGGCCGATCTTGTTTCCTAAGTGCCTCCGACCACGTCCCTCCACTTCATTTTGAAGCAAATCTCCAACAACATTTTATGGACTTATTTCAGCATGTAACTGAAAAAAAGCAGCAGGCTTTTTTAAGGGTCCCTTTTGTTCTAAGCATGTATCTCTTTTTAAAAAGTAAAGATTCTTTAACACATGGACTGCCACACTAGTAAAAAATTTTTTTCCTTGAGGCCACGGTGTTTTATTATGCAAATAGAATAAAAACCTTGAAAACAAAATGATCCTTTGTAATTTGATGAAAATTTTGTTATTTTTTGTTGTTTTCTGTGTGTGAGTTATATGCAACTAGAAAAATAAAGTGGCTCCCAAGGTGAAGAGATGTGTGAGTTACATACGCTTCATGAGGCCCCAGGCTCAAAACTAGCGTGAATTAAATACAACTAACATGACAATTAATGTGTTAATTGGCCGGGTGTGGTGGCTCACACCTGTAATTCTAGCACTCTGGGAGGCTGAGGTGGGAGGATCCCTTGAGGTGGGAGGATTGCTCAAGGTCAGGAGTTCAAGACGATCCTGAGCAAGAGCAAGACGCCCCCCCAACTCTACTAAAAATAGAAAAAATTAGCCAAGTGTGGTGGCGCGTGCCTGTAGTCCCAGCTACTTGGGAGGCTGAGGCAGGAAGATCGTTTGAGCCCAGGAGTTGGAGGTTGCTGTGAGCTAGGCTGACGCCACGGCACTCTAGCCCGGGCAACAGAACGAGACTCTGTCTCAAAAATATATATATAACTACAACATCATTCCTAAAAAACAATAGTTCTTTAATATAATTATCAAGTCATGGTTCACATTGTCAATTGTTTTGTTATGGTCATAGTTTTTCTGAACTGGTACCCAAAAGAGGTCCACAAATACATCTTAATGAATAAGTTCTACCTCCACCTGTGTGGTTTTATTTTCTTTGCAATTCGAAGAAACTGTGTTGTTAGTTTCACATAGTCTACATTTTGGTGATTGCATCCCAATGGCAGTGTTTCACATGTTCCTCTATCCTCTGTAATTCCTATAAAGTGGTTATTCAATCTACAGGCCTGATCGGATTTGACCCTCCAGGACGAAGGTGCACGCTCCCGCGCTCCCTGAGAAGATCTGCACTTGCCTTTGCTAGGCAGCCAGCGGCAGCATTATCAGGCTGGGACCTCTACAAATTTAACTCATGACTTGACATTTTTTGACTACCCTAGGTGATGTGACTTTGGGCTGATACTCTGTGAGGGCCGACAGTGATTATAACTTCTCAGTTGTTTTTTGTTTGTTTTTTTTTTGGTTTCTTCTTTTGCTCAGTGGCAAGGCAGCATTCCTAGTCCTTCTGGAGGTAGGAAGGAGGCCAAAATTATTTTATCTACCCCCATTCCCAGTGAGGATAAAGCCCAGCAGGGTGCGAGCTTTACCGGGTGTCTCTTGTGAGTCTCCACGTTTGCTGGCCTGTCTTCTGTCTCTCCACTCCTAAACTTCGAAAACTGAAGCTCAAGGTGAATCAGGAGCAGAGGCATCTTTTGTGAAAGCGTCCCTAAGAATTCTTAGTTTTTTGACCTAAGCCCCTATATTATCAACTACGCAATGTTTTTAGTGTTTTTAATATTTCATCCAAAATTTTTAGTTTCCCCAATTCTCCCAAGTGGGAGGGTCAGTCTGAGTTTCTAACTAAGAAACATATATGAAATACAGATGCTCCTCAACATACGATGGGGTTATGTCCCCAAAAAACCGCAATAAGTTGAAAATATTGACAGTCAAAAATGCACTTAATACTCCTAACCTACTGAACATCACAGCTTAGCCTACGCTTACCGTCAACGTGCTCAGAACACTTAGCCTTAGCCTGACCGACTGGAGGTGCCGCTCGCCGCACTGCCTGGAATCACAGGAGTACTGCAGCTCATCACTAGCCCGCGAAAAGATCAAAATTCAAAATTCGACGTATGGTTTCTACCAAAGGCATATGGCATTCACACCATCATAAAATCAAAAAACCGTTAAGTCAGAAAAATCGTAAGCTGAACCATCCTAAGTGGGGGACTGTCTGTACAGAGTCTATATTAATAGGGCAGGCTGGGGTAGCAATGCCAGAAACACGCTTTGACTAATGTATTTCCTTCCGTGAGCACTGAGTGAGCTGGGCCATGTCATTTCGTTTCTTTCCTAATTAAGGCTAGAAATGGATCATGCAGAGCAATCTTTCCAAATAAACCTCCCCTCATGCTGGGGGCAGGACTTGTCCCAAGTCCAGTGTTAGATGCTATTAATCCTTTTTGTTTTCCTTAGAGGGCAATCCAAATTTCTCAAAATTTCATAAGTTAGAACAACATTCTAGAACCTCATTTTTAATAGAATTTCATTTGTTATACCACTGGCATAACAAAACACAATCTAGATACCTAAAGATAAGGTTAAAATCAAATAAAAGTTATTTATACATGTTTTCATAGCCTCTGGTGTAAAAGAATATTTCCATCTGATATGTTTAAATCCAGAGGAAAGGGAGCACATTTGCCCTGGCTGTGCTGTGCTGCCGACAGCCGTCAGCCATTTCTCCTTCCCCTGCCGCCCCCTGCAGCTGCTTCTCTGTCTGACCAGGGGGAGAGCTACGGACGGATCACCGACCCCGTCATTTCTCTACCCCCAAGTCATTCCCTACGTTGAGGAATTTGTTTATATTTTGAAAGTTCATTAATATTAAAAATGCTAATATTTCATTAGCTATTAAAATTAAATAAGCCTCTAACAAATTAAATTTTAATAAGTCAAGATTACCACAAGAAGTGCTCCAAAAGCTATGAAAGGTGCAAAGATTGTACAAAAGCCATGAATTTAAAGTCTTTAATGTTTTTCCTACAAAAAGTAATTTAAAGATTTCCAACAAAAAAGTTCAAATTCACCGCCTCCAAAGGAAATATTCCCCAACCCCTTATTGCTTCCGGTTTGTTTTTGTTTTTACTGGCACAGTTCTTTCTTTATATGCAGTTTCTAGCTCTTAAGACATGTACATAATTACATCTTCCTACCCTGGTTTGCTTAGCTGTAAATCACTTGCACCAAGTACTGAGCTTTTGCACACAGACATGATGAATAAATGTTTAAGAGAAAACAATAGTCAATATGCAAATATATTAACTAAGCAGTATCACTAGAAATAACTTACATACCTAATCCAGCTGCCACAACTGAGTTATGAGATCAAAAGTGATCCCATTAGCAGTTAAGTCATCAACTGAAAGTCCATTTCAACAGCCATATCATTTGAATATTTAAAGTTAAAACACGTACAACTGTGATTTCCTTTTTATTATTCCTGGCACATGGAAGTCATCAACAAAGATCTGTTGAAGTAATATATCAAGAACTAATTTTCACATTATTTGCATATAATGATCAAAAATGATGTGGCAAAGACTAATACTCACCCTCATACCCATTTCTCTTTCCTCCAAAAGGACACTCACTCATGTTTTAGCAGAACATACAGCAGTCTGAAATAGACAATTTCTTAGCCTCCCCTGCCGCTAGATGTGACATGACTAAGTTCTGGCCAATAGGACGTAAGTAGAAATGACCTATGACAGCTTCCAAAATCATCTTTAAGACTGTGGGCACTTGCCCTTTGCTCCCTTTTCCATTGTCCTTCCTCCAGTAGAACACAGAGGTGATGGTTAGAACTCCAGCCACCCACCCTGGCGTAGGAAGATGAGGGCCATACCTTGGGTATGGCAGAATGGTGAACTATGCTAGATGCCCAAAAGCTTCGTGGAAAAGAGGATTCCCCATCAGTCCTGGATTCTTTACCTCTGGGATTTTATATGAAGAGAGAAACAAACTTGCATCTTTTGCCATTGGTATTTTGGGTTTTTCCAAAATACCAGCTTCCTTTGGATAAAGAAACAAGGCAAATTCATAAACGGAAGATTTTCAAAGACATACACTGTGGAGCCACATCTGTCTCAGAAGGGGATAACAGAATATTATCTCTTTATAAGTAACTATTCTCGTACGACAGCTGCAGCTGCTCTGCACTAGGAGCCAGAGAACCAAGGCTCGAGACACACCTCTTCTCCTAACTGGCAAGCCGATAGCTTCTGTAAGACCACGTGGCTGTATTCCTTAAACTGGGATAGCACCACCTATGTAATAAAATTCTCTTCAGATTGAAAATATCATGTATCTGAAAGTATTCCATAGTATATACTAGTACACATAACTGTTGATAAGATAACTGTGCATAAAAGCTCTGTCTCATACTGTAACCCTAGTAAAGAGTACTCGATAAATATTTGTTGAATAAATATTTTTAAGTGTTTGCTAAATGAGTGAATTATTCTGCTTTGGAGCTGAATAAAGTTCAAAGGTCCTTAATATATTACTTGAGTCCCTAACAGACATAATTCTTAATTTTGATGCCAGTCAAAAGACACAGGGTGTGAAGAGAGAAACCATAGCTAATCCATTTTAACTGACTCCTATTTACTACAGCAAAATAATTTAAACTGGAAGAAAAGCTGTGGTACAGAAATGAAATTTTTATGATCATTCTCCTCTGAAATTACAAAGTTACACATAAAAATATTTTTTAATATTTAAACCACTAACCCTACCACATCAAATGAATGATTTCCTCACACTGGACTGTGGCTCAAGTATTTTATTAAATTAAGTGTGTAATTTGCAAATGGTTTCATAAGAAATTTTAAAAGCAAAGTTATAAAACATTTTCAATAAAAAAAGTACAGAGTTAACAGCAAAATTACATTTCCTTTATAGTACAAATAAAAACATTTTGTTTCTGATATACTGTCTGAAAATTTTTAAATATTTTCTCCAACTGACAGCTGTAACACTGTATTTTAATGAGAAGTCTCATGGTTAATTCAATCATTTATTAATAATAGATTCATCATTTAGACCATAAAAGTCAACTGCTCGACTCTAAGGAAAATAATACACTTTGTCATCATATAACGTGAAGTTATAAAAGGCTCTTCAGGATGTAGATGTGTTCTAGCCTTGTTTCTCTATTAAATTCTGTAAAGAACCATTAAGTAATACTGTAAACTTGAATTACATTTTAAAAATAAGCACCATTAACATACATTCTACATAAACTTGCTTTGCCTTTTGAATGACACTCTTGGCCACACATTCTGTTTTCTTCACATGTAAATAAAAATCAGCAATAATATTTAGCCACTACACAGAAAAATTATCAAATTTCACCTCATTGCACAATGAAAAAGTACTTGGAAAAAACGGCACACATTATTTTTGTCTTTTTTTATACTTTTTGTCATTTTCTTAAATTGAGAGCAGTTAAAACATTGTCAGAGCAATTTCCTGAGTTTCAAAAGTTTCCAATTTCCAGCTCAGAAATAACCAATCTCACTATTATACGTGTCCTTTTTCTAAGCACACAAAACACTTGAATTCAAAAAGAAAAAGACCAAAATAAAGGACTAGAAACCATCCAGAAGAATAGTATAGTTTTTCCTTCTTAAAATATGTTATAATATTAATACACAAGACACTTTAAAGTCACAATATCTACTACATAATATATCTTATATTTAAAGGCCACAGAATTGTAAATAATGTGGAAATACTAACAAATTGAAGACACTTCAACTTGAAAATAATATAGAGATATATGAACAGCCAATAAATGTAAGAAAATACGCTTCCGTCTCTCACACTGGAATAAAGAGTTGGACAGACTGAAAACACTGTTAAGAGTCCTCTGGTCCAGCTACACACCCTCTGTGGTTTCCACATTATAGTTCTCTCTCTCTCTCTCTACAGAAGTGCTATACTTTTAAAATATTAGGTTTACAAAGAGTATTCTAATGAGTCATGTATTGGCATAAATATACAGGTTAAGTATCCCTTATCCAAAATGCTTGGGATCAAAAGTGTTTTGCATTTCTAATTTTTTCAGATTTTGGAATATTTGCATGATACTTACCAGTTTAGCATCACTAATCTGAAAATCTGAAATCTGAAATGTTCCAATAAGCATATGCTTTGTGTGCCATGTCCATGCTCAAAAAGTTTCAGATTTTGGAGCATTAAGGATACTCAACCTGTACCAATATATGAAAAATTTTAAAATCTCCAAACTATCTTTGATGTATAGGATTTAGAAATGGGCAAAAGGAGGAGGGATTATATAAAATGTTCTTTCATAAGTATGTGTTGCTTAAACTATGCTAGATAGTGGGGAGGAGGCAGTTTGAAATTAAACAACTGCATTAAAATGCTCAAACTTTGCCTGTGTGCTTATGAATAATGATTGAGAAATACTGTTACATTTACCAAAATAAAGCATAACATTAAAGTTGATACTGGATAAAACATAGCTTTTTTCCTTTGATTTCTGCCCACAGAATACCACATCTCTAATTCATTTGACTGTTCCCTCATTAATCATAATACTATTGAAATAAGTCTAGCTGAAGTGCTCAAAAGTGATTTTTTAAAATCAGATGAGAAAATATAAAAACACAGAAAATGAGTATGCACGTGCATGCACTCCAATAATGGTAGGTTTTGATATTGTTTTTCATATTTTTAAATCATATTAATTTATACACAAGAATATTTTATTTCATTAATAAGCTGTTGAAAGGAATTGCTTTATTTTTAATGTACAGAACTGTTCCAGAGATTACAAAAAAGTGTGCTAAACTATGTGAATAATGTGAAGAATGAGAATAATACTTCAATACCAATCACTAACCATTTCAAAATAATAAACACTTATTCTTATTTTTATGGAAATAAAATTCAGTAATAAGGCTCTTCTTTTAAAAGCATGCATTTATGACATATAAAAACAAATGTTTTTGAGATTTATTTTCATTAAAATGTTTGCTCTTTTGGGAAACCATTCTGTATTTTAGGATTCTTTTCAGTACCAGCTCAATCCTGTAATTCCTTATTCAAATGACTTTTTAAGGTTAACAAAAATCAACATAATTGGTACAACTACATATGTTGAAAATATTCTCCATATATGAAGTCAAATTTGTTTAAGCCATTGTCTCATATTGGAAAATTATACTTTACCACATTAAACCTGCATAAAGGAGATTATAAACACACTAACCAGATTTATTAACTAACCAAACAACAGAAGTCAATGAAAGTTTCCTTTCAGAAAGTTGGCTCTTTCAAAATAAAGGTAAAAATCTTTTAAATTCTAATGATTCCTTTTACGATTATACCCAACACGTTTTCTACATTTGTTTTAAGTTAATAAGATTTTGACCTACTGCAGTTTAGAAATTGCATCCTCAAATAGAACTATTTAGAAATCCACAGTTCTAGAAGCAGTTCTAAAAGGCAGCAACAGTTGATAGATATCTAACCATTTCTCCTTCTCTGAAAATTTTTCTGCCTATGGAAGGTATAAAACTGCAATGTAATCTCAGACCCAATTTTCTTCCCATAAAATGCACACATACAGAAGAACAGAACAAAAGGTAAGAGATCAAGATCTGTACAAAGCAGAAGAAAGTACAATAGCAAGTCTTCCTTCCTGTAGGATATGGCAAAATGAAATGGTTTCATGTGTTTAGTTTTAAAAGCAAAAAGTATTCAAGTGTTTTTGTTAGATCTCCTTTCTTTCTTTACTACCACTACTGCAACTTCTTTTTCGTCTTTTAATACAAGCCTTTGAAGGGCATGAACTAGATACCAAAGCATTTAAAATGCCTCTCATAGAAACCTTTAGGACTTTACTAAATGTCAAACAATTAATACAAAGGTAACATTTTCTCTCTGAGAAACAATCAGAGCGCTTCAAACTTTAAAACTGCAGCTGATAATTTTTTCTTAGACTTTTTGTAATCAATAAAAATCCTGTTTAATATTTTTAACAGGTAACATTATTTGGCATTTGATTCAGTAAAAAATTAAACTTCTCTTGAATTTTGAAAAACGTTAACTTTTTGTGTCTTATAACAATATCTCCAATAGAACACATGTGTAGAGTAGAACTGACTGAAGTACTGCAAATAAAACTAATTTTAACCTACAAACCTTCACACTTCTAAGTCAAGGACGTTTATTTTACTTTAGCATGACTTTCAAGCACCCTGGTTTAATTTCAGAGAACCTGTAGAAATGAGAAAAGAGTTATTTTAAAAATAAAAATTTCAAACTGGTTAGGGAATATACTTTGTAATCAATTCCAAGTGCCTATGCTTAACATGATATTTACTATCAAAGTACTGTCCTTTATTAAGTCAATATCCAAGAAAAATACCTATGTTTATGTTGCTTTTAATCTACTGTTAAAACAAATACAATCCTAAAGCTGGGGGTTACTCCTAACTTAGTAGTTGATATAATTTAAGCTTTTTCAAAACCTCACAAACCTGAATTATACCTTCACGAAGAAGAACATGTATGAAGGATAAGATGGAGTCTACACTGCACAGTTTCTGTGCATCAAGAAAGCACCAAAAAGAAATCTCTGATTAGCAGGTAAATCTGATTAATCTGGCAATGCAATGCTTTCAAGTTTCTCAGTGTAAAATTTCAAGGAACACTAGTCTCTAAAATAGATGATTAATCTCAACATGATACTGTTCTGGTCTAACTACTCCTTTTGTAAAAATAACCAAAAAATGTCACCTTGTCTTACATAACCAAGAATTATGCCTGCTCAGAATTAATACTACCACTTTCTATAATGCAGCCAAGTAACATTTTATTACATGGCATAAACTATGCTACACTAATTGAAACTGGAGGGGGTACTTGATGCACATCCTCAGGGAATCTATCCATCAACAGATCTTTAATCTTTGACTTTCTTGTCATTTTCTGTTACTGAACAATGATCACTTAATGAAAAAGGACATTTCGTGTTTGTCAGCAAAGATCATTAATGGCATTTAACTTATGAAAATATATATAAATTCATATTAACTGGAAAGTGTCTTCAAAAATTGAAACACATCCAAATTATGACTATATTTCAGCAGAAGCTACCCAATTCCATCCAAATTCCACAAACATATATTTCCTTTCAAAAGAATACACAGCAAATCTTAAACTATGATATGTGTAATCTATTTATCTCAGATAATACAGTATCAAAGAAACACAAATATATTTACTTTCTTTTAGAATTTTAAATTTATAATAGAAAGTTTTATCAGATGATTATTGACAACAATCTTCTATTTCTGGTTTACCAGACAACATATCCAGCAGGGAAAGTTATCCTATAATGTAAACATAAACTTTTGGTTGAAATTAGATGATTAAATTTAGTTAGCTATTTTGACGGATCATTCTGAGTATACTATTAGTGTTTACCTAGCTGTATTTGGGCAACTGCCATTACCAATATCAGAAATCTACTCACCTGAAGCTATGGCTCGTGAGGTACTTTATGACGGCTGGTTTGATGCGGGCAACTCCTCCCTGGCTGTGGTTTCCTCTCCCCGTAATCACAGACAGATAGGGCTTACCACCGTTCTGCTTAAATTCTGTTACAACAGGAATTAGAACAGTTAAAATTCATTTATCTTACATTCTCAACAGAAAACAAACTCTAGATACTCAAACACATATGAAACTGTTTTCATGGGGATTTAGAGATTTATTACCTCAATAAGCCCCAAAATTAATGTTTTAAAATGTGTTTTAAAACATATATAGCCTCAGTGCAATGTATTGTACAAAGTCTTCAGTGAGATTTCTTCCCCTGTGGGGAGGGAGATTTCTGTGCACTACCAGTTCTCTCTGAAATAATTATAATGACAATAATAACATTAATGACACCTAACAATTAATATGCACATGGAGTCAGGCACTGCTTTAAAGGGTATATTAGGTAAGACTCTCTAGCTTGGTCAGATGGATCTGAAAAAGAAAAAAAGAAAAAGAATCTTCACAACTCTATTAATGAAATACTCTGAAGCCAGTCAGCCTTGGTCTGAATCACAGCTCCGCCACCAAATGACTGTGTGACCATGGACAAGTTACTCAGTCTCTCTGCTTATCTCCTCATCAGGAAAATGGGATAATGATAGCAACTACTTTATAGACTATCCTCCAGAAAAATCTAGTAGCAAAACCACTAATTATAGCATAGCTTATAGTCTTACTGTTAAAGACAATCAATTATTAACTTAAGAAACTCTTCCTGATAATTCTTCAAATATCAAATGAGCCTGAAGCCTCTTGAAAGAGTGCAGTTACTGTTTCAGATATGATCTTGTGAAAATCAAGTATATAAATCCTCAAAACTAGTAACAGCTATCTTAGAATCTTTTAAAAAACTGTTAATAAGATTTGAATTAATGAATTTAATAAATTTTGTTCCCCCTTCATAAAGAGCTCAAGTTTTGATCTTTAGCATAAAATACACACACACACACACACACACACACACATACACACAAAGCTGGGCACAATGGCTCATGCCTGTAATCCCAGGACTTTGGGAGGCAAAGGCGGGAGGATCACTTGAGGCCAGGAATTCAAGACCAGCCTGGGCAACATGGCAAGACCCTATCTCTACAAAAAAATGTAAAAACTAGCCAGGCATAGATGCCACACCTATGGTCACAGCTACTCAGGAGGTTGAGGTGGGAGGATTACTTGAGCCCAGGCATTTGAGGTTACAGTGAGCTATGATCAGGCCACTGCACTCTAGCCTAGGTGACAGAGCAAGACTCTGTCTCTAAATATTTTTTTTATACTGTGCAGTTATCAGGGGGTAAATAAAGTAAAAAAAAAATAAAAAATAAAAAAAATAAATATTTTTTTTAAAGAAAATACACACATAATGTAAGTGTTCCATATTCTGCTCATTAAATTGCCCTAAAATTCCAGCAGAACGACAAAAAAAAAAATGGTTTTTCAAGTATCATATCTCTGGGCAATATTTAGCCTGGAATTTTAAAATGATATGTTACCCTCACATTTCTATTTCCTTTTCTTTAAGATCTCCATTTCTACTCTAATCCATACCCATTACTTCAAGCAATGTGTTATTGAAAATTCGGCTTCTCTGGGTGCCAGTTTCACAGGGTATTCACTTGGTAAAGTTTTTGCATTATATACTCAAACTTTTGTGCACTGTTTTTTATGTGTGTTATATTACAAATAAAAGTTTACTTAAAAAAAAAACAAAAAACCTCAATCTCTTAACTAACCATAATTCACTCTCATCACTCCTTCAATACCATTCCCCGTACCAGTTCGGTCAGTCATTTATACCACTTCACCTTTCAGTAGTTCACTTATTACTCTGAAAATGTTCTCCAGTTGACAGGCCTCAATAAAGTAAGAGCTCAAAGGATATTTGTTATATAAGTTAATGTATATGTTTAGTTTCCCAAATTACAGGCTAATCCCATTATCACCTTTGAACAAACTATTTAACTCATTTTTAAGCACATTCCAGATCTCTTATCATTTCAACTACAAACCTTTCAGTATGTACCTCAAAAGAGTTAAGGATGCCTTTGGAAAACATTAACCACAATGTCACCATCATCTTACAAAAATTAATGATAGTTCCTTAATACTATCGTTTCTAAAAATTTCCCCCAATTATCTCAAAAATATGTTTTTACAGTGATTTGTTTTAATGAGGGTTGAAATAAGTCCATACACTCTATTTGGCTGATATATTTCTTAAGTAACTTTTAATCTAAAGGTTTTCCCTTGCGTTTTTCTTTATAATTTATTGAAAAAAAAATTGGATCTTTGCCCCTAGATTTTCAGAGTCTGGATTTTGCTGATTGTTTCCCCATGGTGTTGTTTAACATGTTCCTCTGTCCCCTGTAAATCCCTATAAAGTAGTAGTCAGTTCTAAAGTTTCGATCTGCTTCTGGTTTGATTTGGAGGCAAAAATACTTCATAGATGGTAGTGTGTTGGTGTGTATTTCAACAGAAGGGACATGAGGTCCAGATGTCTCTGTTATTTTTATTCATCCCCAATTTTGACAATCTTTTCATCTTATCACAATGAAAAACAATGTAGGGAAGAGCCAAATTTTCCACTGGACACACTTCTCTTCAACAATACCACCATCTGGTGGTGACTGACAGTAACTACACAGATGGCAGCATGCACTAGATGGGCCTTGGTGTCCAGAAAGGATTTGCATGTTGGGTCTCTGAGTCACCCTGGGCAAGTTATTTAACTTTTTTTTTCTTGCAGGTTTTTTTTTAATTAAGATATTAATAAAATTCACATAACATAAAACCCACCATTTAAAAATGTACAATTCAGTGGTTTTTAAGTATATTTACAATGTTGTACAACTTACCCCACTAATTCCAGAACATTCCATCATCTCACAAAGCAATCCTGTGCCTCTTAGCAGTCACTCCCCATACACTCCCCATTCCAACCCTAGTAACCACTAATCTGTCTATGGATTTATATATTTAAAACATTCCATAAAAATGAAACAATAATACAATATGTGATATTTCTTATCTGGCTTCTTTCACATAGCATACTGTTTACAAGATTCATCCATGTTGTAGCATGTATCAGAAATTTATTTCTCTTTATGACTGAATAAAATTCCCTTCTATGGATCTAACCACATTTTGCTTATCCATTCATCAGTTGATGGACATTTGGGTTGTTTCTACTTTTAGGCTGTTAGAAACATGTACAAGTTTTTGTGAAGGAAAAGTGTATTTTAATTTCTTGGGTACATGCCTATGAACAGAGCTGCTAGGTCATGGTAATTCTATGGTTTACCCTTTCAAAGAACTGCTGAATTTTCCACAGCTGGTGCACGATTTAACATTTCCACCAGCAATATACGAGGGTTCCAGTTTATCCACATCCTTATTAACACTGATTATTTTCCATTCTATTAAACTTTAAAGTTTTCCTCATCTATAAAATGAGAGGAAATAGTATGGTGGTTCCCCCCAAAAATTAAAAATAGAACTACCATATGATCCAGCAACCCCATTTCTGGATATGTATCAAAAAGGAAATGAAATCAGTGTCTCAGAGAGATGTCTGCACCCCTATGTTCACTGCAGCATTATTCACAATAGTCAAGACATGAAAACAACCTAAATGTCCGCCAGCAGATGAATGGATAAAGAAAATGTGATACATACACAGAGGAATATTATTCAACAATAAAAAAGAAAAAAATCCGGCCATTTGCAACAACACAGATGCACCTGGAGGGCATTATGTTACGTGAAATAAGCCAGACGGAAAAAGACAAATAACGTACGATCTCACTTATATGTGGAATCTAAAAAGTCAGACTTAGAAACAGAATAGAATGGGAGTTGCCAGGGAGTGGGGGAAATGAGTAGATGTTAGCCAAAAGGTACAAACTTTCAGTTATAAGAAGACTAAGTTCTGGGGATCTAATGTGCAGCATGGTGACCACACTTGATACTACTGCACTGTGGCCAGGCACAATGGCGTGTGCTTGCAGTCCCACCTACTTGAGAGGCTAAAGTGGGAGGATCGCTTGAGCCCAGGAGTTCAAGACCAGCCTGGACAACACAGCGAGACCTTGTCTCTATAAGAAAAATACAAAAAATAATAATTACAACATACTGAATACTTGAAATTTGTTACCAGAGTAGATCAAAGTGTTCACATTGCACACACACAAAGTGGTAACTGCGAGGTGATGGCTGTGCTAAATAACTTCACTGTGGTAATCATTTCACAACATATTGATCAAATCCTGTTGTACGCCTTAAACATACACAATCTTATTTGTCAAAAAAGAGAGGAAGGCCGGGCGCGGTGGCTCATGCCTGTAATCCTAGCACTCTGGGAGGCCGAGGCAGGCGGATTGTTTGAACTCAGGAGTTCGAGACCAGCCTGAGCAAGAGCGAGATCCTGTCTCTACTAAAAATAGAAAGAAATTATATGGACAGCTAAAAATATATATATAGAAAAATTAGCCAGGCATGGTGGCGCATTCCTGTTAGTCCCAGCTACTTGGGAGGCTGAGGCAGAAGGATCACTTGAGCCCAGGAGTTTGAGGTTGCTGTGAGCTAGGCTGACGCCACGGCACTCACTCTAGCCCGGACAACAGAGTGAGACTCTGTCTCAAAAAAAAAAAAAAAAAAAAGAGAGAGAGGAATACCTACCCTTATTCAGTCATTTATTCAAATTTTTTTTGAGTGTTGAACAAAAAGCACTATACACAATGATTCAAGAATCATCTTGGCTCAATCCTTGGCTAAAAAAAACAGACATTTAACAATCAATTATATAATAAGCTTTGTATAAACACCATAGTAAGCAGGAATACTATGAGAAGCTGTTAACAAGAAGCCCAACTAGTGTGAGGGTCAAGAATGACAGTGTGTTTAAACATACAGAAAAGGAAGCAGAGCAAAATACAAGATGAGACTGGAGAGGCAGGCAAGGAACATACTATGTAGGGATTCTGGAATTCATCCTAAATTCAACTTGTACTTTCTTATAATGCTAATTACTTATGTAACTATTTGTTCACTGCCATCTACCCCATTAGATGGTAAACTCCATAGAGATATGGATTGTGTGTCTTTTTCACTGCCTTATCCTTGATGCCTAGAATATAGAAGATAACCAAGTATTTATTGAGTAAATGGCTATTAATCCATCCTCTACAGAGAGACTATCTCTTATAGTATTTCTATATACTTGAACAGTTTTTCTTTTCTCTAGATCAAACGTGTTAAATTGCTCTTAAATTTTCTCTTTTCTAATCTTTACTGCTGTTTCTAGATTTTCTCCAAGATTTCCAAAATTCAATTTGAAAACCACAGGGGTAGGAGAATTTGCTACAGTATCAGAGAATGTCAGCTAATAACACATAGAATGAACACAAATTATAAAATACTGTTATGCAACCATCAACATAATAAGTGATTCAGCCAAGGATCATCGATGAATGCTAAAACCATTAGGTGAAATACTATAGAGGAACGGTGACTCACAGTATCAACCACCAAAGACTACCAATTAATTACAAAGGGGGAAAAAGTACACTTAAAAAGAAAAATCTGATAGAGTCCTACTGCAGCTAAGAAATCAAACTTTACATTACCAATAATGGGACAAACTGACCATATATGTCTCTTGATGTATTCACCAAGGATGGCTTAGCATCACTTAAGTAATATTTTTACCAAAAAAAAAATTTTAGCTTGAATCTAATCAAGAGGAAACAATCAGGCAAATTAAAATTGTAGGACAATCTACCAAATAACTGGCTTGGAGTCTTCAAAAAATGTCAACAACCTGGATCATAAAAAATAGGCAGGGAACTAGTCTGTATTACAGGAAACCACACAGACATAGGGCAGTCAACTAAAACACATGATGCTTGATTGTATCCTGGACTGAAGGGAAAAAAGGCACAGCTATATAGGACATTATCCATATAAGTGGAGAAATCTGAATATGGCCTATATATATATTAGACAATATTATCCTATCACTGTTACATGTCCTGAAAGTGACAGTGACATTATGGCTACATCAGAGAATGAATTTGTTTTTAAGAAATATGCATGCCAAGGTATTTAGAGGTAAAGTACCACAAAGTCTGTAACTTATTTTCAAATGGTTCAGCAAAAAGCAATTTTAGAGAGATTGAGACATTAACAATTGACCAATCTAGGTAAAGGATATATGGGTGTTCATTGTATAATTCTTTCAACTTTTCTGTAGTTTTTTAATTTATTCAATATAAAAATTTAGGAAAAAGGATAGTGATAAGAGTACACATGCTGATATGCAAAAATAAAGCTCATTGCAACATTATAACTCAATTTCCATCAAGACAGGAATGGATACATTATGATGCATTCACAGAATATTATATGCAGTTATAATCCACCAGGATGAGTAGAGCCATACAAGATAAGTAGTAGACCCTGAAAACTGTATTTGGTGATAATAAAGTAAGTGGCTTGGCTAATGATGCAATGTGACACCATGTACATTTTCTTAGAACTCACAAAAGGAATACCATAAATATGAACACATTTACATATAGTAAAGGTACACAAAATGGACAGAAAAGATGTAAATCAAATTTGCAGGATGGTAATTTCCATTAGAAAGGGAGAGAAGAAAGAATAAAGTATTGGGAAGGAACACAAAGGGAAGAATAAAAATAAATGAGAGGCCGGGCACGGTGGCTCACGCCTGTAATCCTAGCACTCTGGGAGGCCGAGGCGGGTGGATCTCTCAAGGTCAGGGGTTCGAGACCAGCCTGAGCAAGAGCGAGACCCCGTCTCTACTAAAAAATAGAAACAAATTATCTGGCCAACTAAAAATATATATATAGAAAAAATTAGCCGGGCATGGTGGCGCATGCCTGTAGTCCCAGCTACTCGGGAGGCTGAGGCAGGAGGATCGCTTGAGCCCAGGAGTATGAGGTTGCTGTGAGCTAGGCTGACGCCATGGCACTCACTCTAGCCCGGGCAACAGAGTGAGACTCTGTCTCAAAAAAATTAAATAAATAAATAAATAAATAAATAAGAAACATATGGCAAAATGTTAGCACTTGTTACTTGGATTCACTGGTGTATAGGTGTTTATAGTATTACTCTGTAACCTTTTCAATATGGTTACAATATTTTATGATAAACATATGAATTTTCAACCTTACATATCAATCTTAATCAAATATTTAATAAGTGATATGTATCAAATTGGTAAACCTATATAAAGTATAGTAAAAAGGCTTCTAAAATGTATGTAAACCAATCAATCAGAGTAACAGAGCTCTCAGGGACAGGGCAGCGCTGTGGAGCCGTCAGGCAATAGAGCTGAGGCATGGGGCTCCAGCACCTCCCAATAAAGTGGAAGATAAAGAGAAAGCTAAGGTGAGAATTCAAAAATAGTCTAGTAGTGATGAAAGGAGATGACAGATAGTATCACAGTCAGAGGTAACTAGAACAGATTGAGCTTTTCTAATAAGTACTACCATCTGATGATGAAAAGGAATAAGATGCTAAACCAACATGATGCTTTAATGTATGTGAAGTACATGATATTGAATGGAGACATATAAAAGATTCTCTTTCAAAGCCCTGGGAAGAGGTAGAACTTAGATATGAGGCAGGTGGTCTTTCCTACCAGCCTGCAAAGACAAGATACGTGCAGAAAGAAAAGGTGACCGCCACACCGCAAACTCTCAGCAATCCTGCCTTCTGTGATCATTCTGCAATAATCCTATTTCCTTATTTACTTCTGTATTTTATTAAACATCTATTGAACAACTGATATCTAATAAATATCTATTAATGTCTATTGGACAAAGATATATATTTCTTAAAGTTCTCATTTATAAGTCACAGGATTCTCAGATTACATTATGCCATCCCTTTAATAAAGAGGAGTACAAATAACTGAAACAGGGAAAGAAAAAAGAAAAAAATGTTAATGGTCTTGCCAATGAGGATTCTTTCCTAAGGTTCTTTTTTTTTTTTTTTTCCCTTTTTAACAGAGAGGGTCTCACTATGTTGCCTGGGCTGGAGTGCAGTGGAGTGATCATAGCTCACTGCGTCCAAGTGATCCTGCCACCTCAGCCTTCGGAGTAGTTGAAACTATAGGCATGCACCACCACGTCCAGCTAATTTTATTTTTTGTGGAAATGGGGTCTTGTTACGTTGCCTAAGCTAGAAGGTTTTCTTGAAGAATGACTAATACAAACATCTACAAATGTGGCACAGATATTCTCAGCCCACATATTCAGACTCTGAATTTGCAAGTTCTGCCAACATAAGCAAAAATATACATTCTATTGAAATTTGTCATTACCATAGTCCTACCTTCAGTTTTCTGGTCTAAAACTGTCATCAAATGTTCTATAGCTTCATCCACGTGCAGCCCATGGAGGTCTAAAACATTCTGTGGCAGGAGTGAGGCATTGACTTTCTCAAAGATCTCCACAGCAGCAAGGTGATTGGCTTCTTTCATCTTCTGCTCATGAAGACTACCCTTTAATTTTAAACAAATCCCCAATGGACACTTTAGATATCTGCTACTTAGGCGATGAAGAAATTAATAGTGCCCCAAGTAAAAGGCAGAAGAAAAAAGGAATAATAAATCTGAAATCTTGAATAATGCAATGGACTAATATACAAGAATGCATCAAAATTTAGGTAAATTTCAGTAAATTAATAATGTAGTTCTTAAATTACTGAATCTCTGTTTCTAACATTTTCTGAAGCAAAAATCATAAAAGAGGGAAACTTAACTAAACACCACCCATCTGTGATGGTTAATTTTAGGTGTCAACTTGACTAGACTGAGGGATGCCTCGACAGTGAGTGGAGCGTGTGCCTGTGAGGCTGTTTCCAGAGGAGACTGATGTGTGAGCCAGTGGACAGAGAGGAAGACCTGCCCTCAATGTGGGCAGGCACCATCCAACTGACTGAAGGCCCATCTGGGACAAACAGGCAGAAGAAGGGGGACTGCTCTCTCTCCCTTCCAGAGCAGGAAGCTTTTTCTCTTTCTGCCTTTGGACATCAGACTCCAGGTACTTCAGCTTTTGGACTCTGGGACGGGGCCTTTGGCCTCAGACTGGGGGCTGCACTGCCAGTTTCCCTGGTTCCGAGGCTCTGGACTTGGACTGAGCTATGCTACTGGCTTCTTTGGTTCTCCAGTCTGCAGACAGCCTATTCTGCACCTCTGTGATCATGTGAGCAATTTCCCCTAATAAATCCCTTCATATATCCTACTGGTTCTGTCTCTTTGGAGAATTCTGACTAATACACCATCTCAAGAAGGAACCCACTGATTTATTATTTGTGTATCCTTTGATAATCATGGGTCTTGTCTTGGTATTATCATCTTGTAGTTACCCTTGAAACCATCCCCCAAGGTCTGCTATTAGGGCTATGCCAGTTTGATACCCTTCTTTGCTCCATCACGAAGCAATAAGCCACATGGAACCACAAAAATAAAAAGTGAATCAAGCAGGTATTTTTTAATAACACCATGTCAAATAAGCCTAGGTAAAAATTTTACTTCCCTGAAAAATATTAATGTCATTTTCTTTTTCTGACTATAAAAGTGATTACTAAAAATTGAAACAGGGTAGAAAGCACAAAATCCTTGTAATCCTAGCCTGAGATGACCAATGTTAACACTCTGCTGCCTTTCCTCAAAAACTTGTATCTGTTTAGAAGTATTAATAGTACTAAACGATAGACTCCAACCTAAAAGAAAATACGGACTGTCAGAATAAACTCTAATTTATGGAAGCTGTAAATACAAAAGCAACCACAGTAACTGAGCATTTCAAAGGAGATGAAATTCTCAGAACAATACATTTTTGCAGTATTAGGATACCTTACATAATTTCTGCCCAGAATAACTTAATCTTGTCACAATATAGATGTTGTTATCTGCTCCAAGATTATTTAGATATTTTAATTGACAAAGAAAAAATCATAATCATCTTTCCATTTACCTGTTGGGCATAAAAGGTGGCAACGTTTTTCTTCCCCATCCGATAAGCTTCTTTTGCCTTACTGTAGCATTCTATCCTCTTCTGTTGGTGCAGGAAAGCCTCTGCCCTGTAGTCATCGTACTCTGGGTACTCAAAATCCTGAAAAGATGGTTCGCTTGGTGTATCTTCAGTCTCTTTTGATTTCTTTGCCTATAAGATGTTATACAATAAGCAATTACAAACAAAGTAAAAAACAAATGCCATACCTTCGGAAAATGCATACGAAAACCAGGCTCTCCTATTTTTCATCTTTCTTCTCAAAAAACAGATTCTCCTCAGTGTCTACCTAAGTCAAGCACTTAACAACTATCATTAACTTTTTTTGCCATTAAGGTTACCCCTTTTTAACCACTCATCTCAGGAGATGTCAAAGAATTCTCTAAAATTATCAAAATATAATTAGGTCAAAATCAAGCCAAAAGACAGAATATAAGATATTCAAAGAATAAATAAAACTCACTTATCCAATGCAAAATTTCCAATTTTTAGTTGGTAAATCTATTCAAAGGTTTAGTCATTAAAGGTATCAATGGTGTTTTTTAAATTTGTATATTTTTTAAAAAACAATCAATAAAATAATTGAATAATCTTTTCTTTAAAACACAAGGGCTGGGCCAGGCAAGGTGGCTCATGCCTGTAATCCTAGCACTCTGGGAGGCTGAGGTGGGAGGATCGCTTGAGGTCAGGAGCTCAAGACCAGCCTGAGCAAGAGTAAGACTCTCATCTCTACTAAAAATAGAAAAAATTACCCAGGCAACTAAAAATAGAAACAAAAAATTAGCCAGGAGTGGTGGCGAGCACCTGTAGTCTCAGTTACTCGGGAGGCTGAGGCAGGAGGATTGCTTGAGTCTAGGAGTTTGAGGTTGCTGTGAGCTAGGCTGACACCGCAGCACTCTAGCCCGGGCAAGACTCTGTCTCAAAAAACAAAAAACAAAAAAACACAAGGGCTGCCAGGCATGGTGGCGTGTGCCCATAATCCTAGCTACTCAGGAGGCTGAGGGGGGAGGATCACGTGAGCCCAGGAGTTGGAGGCTGCAGTGAGCTATGATCACGTCATCACACTCTATCCTGCACAACAGAGCAAGACCCTGTCTCTTAAAAAAAAACAAAAAAAAAACAAAAAAACCCCACAAGGGCATGTAGAATGATCGTGCCTGGCAGTTAGTAAAAATCCTAAGTATGTTTATGGGACAGTTTCAATCAGCAGACTGCCACCAGCCACTGTGATTATGTTGACTATTACACAATTTCAATGACCTTTTAAAAAAATTATCTATCATGTTAATTATCATCCAAAACAGACTCTTACAGAAGCAAAAGTAACTCTAATTTAAATCACAAAATAATAAAAATAATAATTATGCAGCTTTGCTCTCCAAATAGGAAAACTGCATTTTTTGAACAGTATTTTCAGACTGTTCATCCAGATATCTCTAGAATATCAAAAGCCAATGTTAAAAAAAGACATATAGTGACTTCCATATTCAATGTGACTTTTCACTTATCCCATTCTACAAAGTCTTAGTTACAGAGTTGCTACTTGCAAATAGCAATCTGTCTCTGAGCTTGTCACAAGGAGAAAAAATTAATTAGCATGATTTAAGTTGATTTTCTTAAAAGCATAAAAGAATCCCAACTATCAGGTTCCATACCTAGAAATGCATAAACATTAAGACCAAAAAAAAAATTTCAATATTTTAAACAAACTATGCTTTTCTGATATAATTAAAAATAGTATAGATTACTTGTCAAATTTCAAGAAGCTGAAAATCATCATTTAATTAAAAATATTACCAAGAATTATAATACATTCTATAATATAATCTTCAATGATATATTAATTTAAATTTTTATGTAATATTTAATATATATTATTATGTTAAAATGATAGGTATAATATATATAATTATTAATTAATAAAAATAACTTTTTCAAATTTCCTATCTGTGAAGAGTTCAGAAGTCAAGAAAAGTTGGGGAAAAACTGGCCTAATATATAACAGTAGGTGGTTAAAAAATTTCTTCATTCATTATATTTTGCTTATTTATCCCCTAGAACTCTAGAGGCTTCAAAGAATTAAAGAAAGGAAAAGAAAAAGGTATCACCACACCCCCTAACTCATTACAGGAGCCTAAAACCTATAGATCTGTTGATTTATTTTTGTAACAAATACCCAGCTTATTTTATGAAAGAACACAAAGATGTCTCTTCTATAAGAATATTCATAGAGACTAACTCCTGATGTCACTCTTACCAGTGCTTAATCACAAGCTTATTTATATTAATGTTTAAATATTCTAGGGGTACATGGCTTGCTTCCCTAATAAAATCAAAGACTGTGGAGGGGGTAATAAAAATACTTTCTCTGGCTTTTGAAACCCCCATAGTGCCTAACACTATTGAACATAATGAATATTTCATAGCATTAGAGTCTCTGTTTGTGTTCATACTAAAAAAAGGCAAATCATATCTGATTCTCTGGCAAAAGACCCTTCATTTATTTTTTTTAAAAAACACAGTATATAATAAAAGATACTTTGTCAAATAGTCACTCTTTTAAAATACAATTGAGATTTTTATTTTTATATAATATAAATTTTGTTATATTAATTTCATAGTGACATGGTTTACTATTACTTCATTTTACAAGAGTCAAGTGAAATATTTGCCTCCTAGGAATTTATCTATATTCTCTTGAAAGCATGATGCACTATAATACCAAAATTTCCTATGGTAACAAACCTGTAAAATTTAATAAGAGCCAAAGAAAAACATAGTAGTATTAATAAAACATAACTTTAATTATAGTTTGTTGAAAACAGACAAATCAAATGTTACTGGCACCATGACTTCCCCTTTAGTAATACAATCCCTTAGCATCCTGGGATAGCAAAGAGACAGATTATTCTGCTCACAAATCTTAAAAGATTTTTATCAGTTTTATAACACCCACCTACATTTTGTGGGCAAGGCTAAGAATAAGAATCTCCAGAATAATTTAAAGTTCACATTTTGGCCAAGCTATTACACAACTCACAAAAACTCCTCTTCTGATTACAACATTTTCCAATCATCTCCTCTTTGAGCAAGCACAGCTTCTCCTTATCACCTTCTCTATCACCACAATGACCCACAGTGCTTTGTATATCATCAGGAGAGAGAAGTAATCTTCATTGCCAACTTGGCTTAGAGGGTCTCATAATCATCTCCCACACTATCTCCATCTCATAATATATTGCATCTATCCATCCGTGGTACCATGTTGTCCAGCTGGACAAAGGCATCAGTGGTAGCACTAACAGATCACATGAAAACCTAAATTACCTGAGTCCTACATACTAACTAACTGATGATGAAACATTCAAAGAAAAAAGAGAGCAAGCAATTTATCCCTGAGTGGTTTTATTAATAAGAATAGCAGGTGATAAAGTTCTGTAAAAAGTCTGATGCTGATGCAAGATTAATATATAAAATCAAATATATTTCTATCCATTTGCAATAAATAATCCAAAAATAAAGAAACAATTCCATTTATAATAGCACCAAAAAAGAATGAACTACTATACATAGAAATCAATTTAACAAAAGATGTGCAAAACTTATACTCTGAAAACTATAGCACACTGTTGAAAGAAATTAAAGAAGATGTAAATAAATTGAAAATACCCCATGTTTATGGATTGGAAGACTTAAGATTGGTAAGATGGCAATACTCCTCACATTGAGCTACAGATTCAACACAAGCCCCATCAAAATTCCAACTGACTTCTTTGCAGAAATTGACAAGTTGATCCTAAAATTCACATGGAAATGCAAGGGGCCCAGAATAGCCAAAATCTTAAAAAAAGAAGAACACAGTTGGCAAGACTGACACTTCTCAATTTCAAAACTTACCACAAAGCTATAGTAAGCAAGACAGTGTGGTACAGACATAAGGATGGATATATAGATCAATGGAATAGAATTGAGAGTCCAGCAATAAACCTGCACAATTATGGTCAATTTCTTTTCAACGAGAGTGCCAGAAAATTCAATGGGGAAAGGAGAGTCTCTGCAACAAATGGTACCAGAACAAGTGGATAAGCACACGCAAAAAAATAAACTTGGACCCCATTCTCACAACATATACAACATACACAAAGATGAACTCAAAATGGATTAAAGACCTGACACATAAGACCCGAAACTATAAAACTCCTAGAAGAAAACATGGGGAAAAGCTTCATGAAGTTGGATTTGGCAATTTCCTGAATACAATACCAAAAGCACAGGCAACAAAAGCAAAACTAGACAAACTGAACCACATCTAACCCAAAGTCTTCAGTGCCACAAAGGAAACAATCAACAGAGTGGAAAGGCAACCTATGGACAAGGAGAAAATATGTGTAAATCTTGTATCTGACAAGGACTTTTATCTAGAATATATTAATACAAAGAACACAACTCTACAATAAAGAGAAATAACCCAATTTAAAAATAGGCAAAGAATATAAATAGATATTTCTCCAAAGAAGAGGTACAAATGGCCAATGGCATATAAAAAGATGCTCAACATCAGTAGCCATCAGGGAAATGCAAATCAAAGCCACAATAAGATACCATTTCTGTATTAACCATGTCTTTTTTCCCTTTTTTATTTCTCACTCTGTTGCCCGGGCTAGAGTGCCATGGCGTCAGCCTAGCTCACAGCAACCTCAAACTCCTGGGCTCAAGTGATCTTCCTGCCTCAGCCTCCCTAGTAGCCAGGACTGACTACTGGTACCCGCCACCAGGCCCAGCCTTTAACCATGTCTTTTATTTTCTGTATTCTGATGTTGACACTTGCAGCCTTGCTGTCCCTGGAGAGACTGCTTCCTCACTTCCCTCCACCCCTGCCACCCCTCCAGGTTTAACTAATTCCCTGAGATAGCAAACAGCTGCCTGCAAGGACACCTTTCATTTGCAAACCAACCAATCCCAGAGCACCTCCTTTATGTGGCTCTCACACTCCAGGCCACCACCCACCTGCCCTAATCACCCCAAGGGCCAAGTATTAGACAACTTGGGGCATCCTCTATGCTCCAGAGCCTGCTAAAATTATTTAAACTAGCCAATCCTAAACCTGCTTACCCTGCCTTGCCCATTCCTTCACACAGAGACCACAATAAAGACTTTTGCCCACATTTCCTCCCCAATTCCCTCTGCCTCCTGACCTACCCTGCTGGCTCCACAGTCTTTGTAGCAAGCCACACCTCCTGTTTCTAGGGAATCTGTAAGTGTAATAAACTTCTTCCTTCATGACATTTCCATGTCTGCATGTCTTACTATACCTGATTAAAACAAATCCCGGGTACCCTTAAAACAACTTCACACCCACTAGGATAGATATAATCAAAAGGACAGATAACAACAAGTGTCAGTGAAGATTTGGAGAAACTGTAACCCTCATATATTTCTGGTGGAAATGTAAAATGGTGCAGCCAACTTTGGAATAAAGTTTGACACTTTCTCAAAAGGTGAAATATTTCTGCGCACATATTTACACTTTAAGACCCATCATATTACAAACCCACTGCTATTCAATTAAGCCTCATACTCTACTGTGTTCACACACTGGAGTACAGAGACATAGGAGAAATTCAAGTGCCTGTTCATCATTCACACTGAAGGAAAAAAAAAATCACCTGTAAATTCATTCTTTTGAGTACATAGACATTCTAAACAAATCAGTGATTGGTAGTTAAAATTTTAATCCAGTCAAAATGATGAGAAACAATCATTACATTATATTACAATCATTATATTGTTATAATTATACAAATATTATACAATATTACAATCATTATATTCAACAAGCCAATTATATTTTTATAGACAATTATCTACTACTATACAAAAAAATAAGTAACTTCATACCTTTTTCTCTTTAGACTTCTGGGCAGTATGAGAAGTGACATTCTCATTTTGGTGAACAAACTCTTGTGCTACAACTGTTTTTACAGGGTCCCCTTCAAGAACACAGTTTAGAAATTGTACTGTGTGTTCTAATGAATAGCTGTAGAAAGTTTAAGTACAAACATACTATATCAATAAATGAAAATAAAAGTTAGCAGAGATATTGACATAAGCAATTTTCAAACATTTTATAAGAATATAAAAAACTGGTTTACTTTTAAGTTTTCAACATTGAAATTAAATGCTCATTGTATATCAAAGAGTCAAGAATGATTAGCGGGAAAACTATCAAGTAATAGGCTCTCAAAAATTAATTTTCAAAAAATTAACACCAAAAGGTAACATATTGATAATTCATTTTCTGATCTTTTATTCCAGGCAGATTATCCACAACAAATCTTTCTTTCATTTTATCATCTATTCTCCTTAAATCCTTTGTTGAATTCACATCTGCTTTTATTTTAGTTTCCTTCAAACATCAAACACAGACAACAGACCTCTAAGCTGACATTTTTATAAAAGTGGGATTCTAGTCAAAGAAAGTCTAAGCGGTGATACAGAAAAGAAAAAGTAAAACACCATCCTACCTCTCTCATCCCTATATTATTCAGGCATGTTTTCAAGGTGATCCCATATTGTATGAAATTCTACAATATTGACAATTATCTGATATACTCATGTTCCAATATTTAAAGAAATCATCCCAAATAAAATTATAAATTATTTTATATTGCTCCTTATTTCATACTACTTATGCCTCTCATCTCTCCCATTGGCCAGATACCGAAGAGCTTGACCACACAGGAATATTTTCTGAAATATAATAACTAGTTATCTAAAATAGAGCAGGGTATTTTGCTATTCTTCAATTTATTAAAGACAACCCTTGAAAGGAAGCCATTTGGGGCCACCAGTTCACTTTAGCCCTCCCATCCTGCTGCCTCAGATATGCTCAACACATAGAGGATGCTAGAAGGTGGATGCTATCAACAATTATCCACGTCCTTTCTAGCCCTTAAAATCACCTACCCACGCATGGGGCTGGAAGTCAGTCTCCATCCACCACTAGTGTTGTTTGAGGGTTACAGCCCTAGAAGATTATAGTGTGAGCACATACAGTAGTAACTGAGCCCACCTACCCTTCTTACCAGGAGGAAGCTGAAACTACTGCTGTCTGAGGGGCATCATCCCGCTGCTGGCAGACAAATGGAGGCAATCAACCGCCTAACCTAAGGCACCTGACTGACCTATAACTCGGGCATCTGCAGACAGGATTCACCCAGGCCCCTCACCTTGCCTGGGGAACCACAGTTCTGGGCAGTTTCACCTCAGGCCCTCTTGCCCTAGGCCTCCATAGAACAGAGTACCATATGCCAGCACCATCCCTCTAACCCCCAGCTTTTAGGAGATTTTAACACAAAATTCTGTGAAAACTGCAAGTTAGGTGGCAAAAATTAACAAGGAAATTATGGATTGGAATAATACCATTAAAACATTAAGTGACATATTTAGAACTCTGCATACTCAGCAGAGAATAAATATTCTTTTCAAAAGTACAAGTTGAGTATCCCTTATCCAAAATACTTGGGACCAGAAGTGTTTCAGATTTCGGATGTTTTTGAATTTTGGAATATTTACATATACATAATGAGATATCTTGGGGATGGGGCCCAAGTTCAAATACAAAATTCGTTTATGTCTCACATGAACCATCAGAAAGCAAAGGGGTCAGGTGTGGACTTTTCTACTTGTGGTATTATGTCAGTGCACAAAAAGTTTCAGGTTTTGGAGCATCTCACATTTCAGGATTTTGGATTTGGAATGCTTAATCTTTACTTTCATATAATATTTTTGAAAATTAACCATGTATTAAAGCATTAAATTCCAAAAAACCGAACTCTTTCAGGCCACATTCTTGCACCCCAATACAACAAAATAAAATAAACAATACCCTTCCCCTACCATTACCACCAAAGCCATCAAGCCATTTAGAAAATTAGAAACTCTTGGGTAAATAGAAAATCAAACTGAAATTATAGATCATTTAGAAAATCGTGAAAATAAAAACACTATATCAAAATCAAAACCATATACAGAGAAAAATGCATACCTTAAATGTATAATATTTGTTATTAAAAACTGAAACAAACTAATCAAAGAGTTGAAAATAAAAAGATTTTAATAGAGAGGAATCTATAAAAATAAAGAGACCATAAAACAATAGACTATGACCAATAAGCCAAGAGTTTGTTCTTTAAAAGGACTAATCTGATAAAGAGCAAAACACAGAAAACATGAAATACACGACATTAAGAAAGGAGAAAGGGATATGATCAAATACAATATAGTTTTTAATGATAAAATATTATATACAGCTTAACAATAATGAACTTGAAACCCAAGGTAAAACTGGCGATTTTCTCAAAGACAAATTACCAAAATGACTCATGAAAAAAAGCAAACATCTGAATAAAGTAATAACCTTAAAAAGATAGTGAAAGGTTACTAAAGACTCACTCCTTTAGCAGGTACAATTCCAGAACCTTCAAGGTATTAAGTTCTTTGCATTACAGGAAAAAAAAGAAAAGAAAAACCTGAAGGTAAAGTAGACTTTGTTCCAAAAATCCATTATCGTGATTGATATGAAATATATTAATAAACTGAAGATCAAAACCTATACTAGATTCTCAAAGCATCCTAAAAAGGTTTCTATTTAAAGCCAACTCTTGGCCGGGCACGGTGGCTCACGCCTGTAATCCTAGCACTCTGGGAGGCCAAGGGGGGTGGATCGCTCGAGGTCAGGAGTTCGAGACCAGCCTGAGCAAGAGTGAGACCCCCGTCTCTACTAAAAATAGAAGGAAATTATCTGGCCAACTAAAATATATATATACAAAAAAAAAAAAAAAAAAATTAGCTGGGCATGGTGGCGCATGCCTGTAGTCCCAGCTACTCGGGAGGCTGAGGCAGTAGGATTGCTTAAGTCCAGGAGTTTGAGGTTGCGGTGAGCTAGGCTGACACCACGGCACTCACTCTAGCCCGGGCAACAAAGCGAGACTCTGTCTCAAAAAAAATAAAAAATAAAAAAAATAAAATAAAATAAAAATAAAACAAAAACAAAATAAAGCCAACCCTTGCTAAAATAGGAATTTAAGAAAAATATAAGACCAAAAGCATATATTATTCAAACCAAAGCATTTCTAATATACCAAACATCAAAATATACTATAACACTAAAATAACTAAAGCAATATGGTGGCAACTCAGGACCTAACAAATAGCTCGATGGAACTGAAATCTTTAAAAGAAACTGTATATTTGGGAATGTAATGAATATTAATGATTATACCTTGTACCAGTGGGTAAAGATGATCCATTCATCTGGCTAATTATTTGGAAAAACAAGTTAAATCTTCTCATTTATAAATCTCTACCTCATACTATACGTACAAAAAAGCTAGGTAGATATTAAAAATAATAAAGAAAATATTTTTATAATGTCAAGTTGAAGCAGACTGCATAAATAAGACATAAAACTGAAAATCAATAAAGGAAAAGATTTTCTGATAAAACATATGAATTAAAATGTGTATATGACCAAAGAGACCACATTAGGTTAAGAGATAGGTGTCAAAGCAAGAAAAATAATTGTAATCTATCTTAACAAAGATTATTATACATAAAGAGCTTTTATAAGTCTAGAAAGATTTAGTAGTATGATGAACTAGGGGACAAAAATAAAAAAAAAAAAATAAGTCTAGAAAGAAATAGAAACAAAAACAGGCAAAAAGCAATTAATAAAAAATAAATAAATAAATAAATAAAAAGCTTACCCATACTAGTAACCGGAAAGTAAAACTTTAAATAATAAAATATCATTTTCCCCATCAGATTGGCAAAATTTTTAAATTCTAAAATAACTAAAATAACTAAAGCAATTAGCAAAAAAAATATCCGGGGAGGTTACATTGTCAGTATATACAACTAATACAGACAACCTTTATTAAAGGGAATTTGGCATTGGCTATTAAAATTTTAAATGTACGCACTCTGAACCAGCAATTTACTTTTTAGGAGTAACAGCATTCATCCAGGAACTGAAAGACGTATGTTCAAGGATGCTCACTGGAACATGGTTTCCAATTTTTCTTACAGCCAAAAAGTCCACAAATGCAAACACGTTTAAATAAATTATGGTACTTCCCGGCCGGGCGCGGTGGCTCATGCCTGTAATCTTAGCACTCTGGGAGGCCGAGGCGGGTGGATCGCTCGAGGTCAGGAGTTCGAGACCAGCCTGAGCAAGAGCGAGACGCCATCTCTATTAAAAAATAGAAACAAATTATTTGGCCAACTAAAAATATATATAGGAAAAAGAAAAATTAGCTGGGCATGGTGGCGCATGCCTGTAGTCCCAGCTACTCGGGAGGCTGAGGCAGTAGTATTGCTTAAGTCCAGGAATTTGAGGTTGCTGTGAGCTAGGCTGATGCCACAGCACTCTAGCCCGGGCAACAGAGTGAGACTCTGTCTCAAAAAAAAAAAAAAACTATGGTACTTCCCTAATAGAGAATATTATGTAGACTTAAAAAAGAGAAGAGTAGATCATTATGTATGGAGAGAAAAAATAAATACCAGCAAAACTACAAAGTAGTACATAAAATACCACCTCTTTTTTGGTGGAATACAAATGTATATATACACACAAAAGCATACATGCATACACATATGCACATACACACTAGCATACATATGAAAAAAATTAACAAGGAGTATGAACTGTTAGAAACTGCTTATTATATACTGCTCATTTCTACATTACATACATTATCTTCGGTTTCACTTTCCCAGGTTTCAGTTACCCAAGGTCAATGAAGGTCCAAAAATATTACAACACAGTAGGCCCTCCATGGATTCCACCCACCTCAGACCAAAAATATTAGGGAAAAAAAAGGATGGTTGCGTCTATACTGATCACGTACAGACTTTTTTTTCTTGTCATTACTCTCTAAACAATACAGTATAACAATTATTTACATTGTGATGAATATTATAAGTAATCTACAGATGATTTAAAGTATATGTGAGGATGTGCATAGGTCATATGCAAATACTATGCCATTTTATATAAGGAACTTGAACATCCATGGACTCTGGTATCTGTGGGGTGAGAGAGGTGCCATGGAACAAATCCTCCATGGATACTAAGGGACAACTGTATTTTCAGACAGAGAGAGAGACTGCAACCACATAACTTTCGTTATAGTATAATGTTATAATTGCTTCATTTTTATTATTAGTTATTATTGTTAATCTTTTCCTGTGACTAATTTATAAATTAAACTTTATCATAGGTATATATGTATACGAAAAACCATAGTATGTATAGTGATCGGTACTATTCACAATTTCAGGCATCCACGGTGAGTCTGGGAACATATCCCCCACAGATAAGGGGCAATTACTGTACACATATATTATTTTTGTTATCAGAAAAATAAACATAAAGGATTAAAACGTATGGCATATGCTTTCAGTGACACTAGAGTAGAAACTACAGACAATCCTTCTAGCACTCACTTGTGGTCCTTGAAAATATCCACCAGGAAATTTTGGTTAATGGCTGGAAATATCTTAAAGAGCTGCTTCTCCTTTAGTTTAGTGGCACAATCTTTTTCAAACATAAGTGTCTCCCTTTTCTAAAACAAAAACACAAAAATCACCCTTAAGATGGAATTTATAATACTAGCAATGCTGACCAAAAGTATGGTTATTTTGTTGCAAAAAGACTAACAGTTCAAAAACAATCACAGACTTTCTTCACCATTTAAAGGCTGAAATTAGTAAATTAAGTATTCTTGCATTATTTATTTATATCCCATTTTTGTAAAGTATTTGAAGTTGCTCATAAATATAGATTTATGAGCACACACACACAATCACATAAACGTGTGTATATTGTATATGTAAATATATATACACATACTCTTACCTATGCACATATAACATTAAATCATAAAAAGGATGAAGATATATATTTTATATACACACACATAAATAAACAGGATATAAATAAATCAAGAAGCCAGAGAGTAGTGAAAATAAAGGTAAGAATACAGAATAAAGCTAGCAAGTAAAATTAGTATATAAATGCATGCCACAAAATCCTGTACAATTGCTAAAGGTGGGCCACAAATTTAATTCTAAGTCTCTTAGTGGCCAAAGCAAAGGGGGAAACAAAGATTCTCAGTGTCCATAAAATAAAAACAAACCAGTTGCTCAGGAGAAGTACAGCTTTTTCTGGTACTGAGACCTGAGAGAAATTTCTCCCATGGGTCCTCATAAAAGGGACACTGTGTGATGCTGTGAACAACGTCCTCAAAAACAAATTCTCCTCAATGGGCAGAAACTACAATGTACAAATAAGTTGCAAATTCAGATTGACAGAAATCTTAGAATTCACAATTATTTTTAAATTTTCACAAATACATTCACTCCAAAATAAATGTATAAGAATTATGTTATTTTTTGCAAAACATATTTGGATTTGTCTATTTAAATTGCCAGACCAAAAGAACTTCCCTAAAATATGCTATTTTAACCTAGGATTATGGTAAATAATCTTTAAGTGACAATTAGTCACCATTACAATGTAACTAAATAATTTTTGTTTGCTTCAAAGATCCTAACGTCTGCAAAATTACTTCCTATACAATTTCAAAGGCAATGAAGTGATTCTGAAAATCCCTAAATTTAAAAATTACAATAATCCAGGGCAATCCTAGAACAGTTACTTGGGGGGCGTTTAGAAGCCTAACCATAGTTAGGCCATTTGTAACACCAAACAGCAATAAAAGAGGAACCACAATAAGTGACAATAAAAAGGACTGATAGAGCTGAACATATCACAGGAGTGATGGAAACAAGCCACCTCAAGAATTAAAAATATTTCACACATAGCCAGTCACAGTGGCTCATGCCTGTAATCCCAGCTACTTGGGAGGTGGAGGCAGGAGGATCACTTGAGTCCAAGAGTTTGAGACCAGCCTGGGCAATATAGCGAGACCCCATCTCTAAAAAAGTAAAATGAAATAAATTAGCTGGGCACAGTGGCACGTGCCTGTAGCCCCAGCTACTCAGGAGGCCAAGGCAGGAGGATCACTAGAGCCTAGGAGTCTGAGGCTGCAGTGAGCTATGACTGCACCACTGCACTCCAGCCTGGGCGACAGAGCAAGGTCCCATCTCTCAAAAAAATAATAAAATAAAATGAATGAAAACAAATAAGTAAATATATTAATATAAATAATTTTAAATTTTTTTCACATTTTACTTAAGATATGCATTATAATCTAAACTTACTATAAAATTCAATGATCAGATTTTCTAGCAATCTATCAGTTCATAGTATCTAAACTACAAATTCTGAGGTCTAATGAACTATGAATGAAGCTGATGAACTAATGAAAATGAATGACTTGGCCAGGCATGGTGGCTCACGCCTGTAATCCTAGCACTCTGGGAGGCCGAGGCGGGCGGATTGTTTGAGCTCAGGAGTTCGAGACTAGCCTGAGCAAGAGGGAGACCACGTCTGTACTAAAAATAGAAAGAAATTATCTGGCCATCTAAAATATATATATATAAAAAAAAAATTAGCCGGGCATGGTGGCGCATGCCTGTAGTCCCAGCTACCCGGGAGGCTGAGGCAGTAGGATCGCTTGAGCCCAGGAGTTTGAGGTTGCTGTGAGCTAGGCTGATGCCACGGCACTCACTCTAGCCCGGGCAACAAAGCGAGACTCTGTCTCAAAAAAAAAAAAAAAAAAAGAAAATGGATGACTTTAATCATCTTACAATTAATTATTCATATATTATGTGTAAAGTTTATTTTATATTCTTTGTTTTAAAAAAAATATGCAAAGTATATTTCTTCTTCGGGAACAAAGAGTGAAGAGAAGCATCAAGAAATTTTCTTACTGAGCCTTTATGTAAAAAAGCATATCCTTGGGATAAAGTCATCCAGCTTCTATTACCCAACCCATAGAGAGACAAGTAAAAATCACTGATAGAAAAAAAAGTATCATGTTGTGAAGTCAAAAGATGCTCATTTGTTCACAATTATACTGAGATATTAAGGGCAAGTTAGAACCATAAAGATACACTTCAGTACTAGAAAATGGCATTTCACAAAAAGAATCACACCATTTGGGCATAAGTGTTAGGCTTTCCTTATTTTTTTTTTAAGAAAATCTATTTCTCCAAATTATTACATATATTAATTGAAGAGGTTATTTGACACAACACTAAAATTATAAGATCTACTGAAGAGATTGTTCCTTGGATTATGTTAGAATGCAAAGATAGGAATGAAAGTATATTTCCAACTTAAAGAACAAGATAAAAATCAATAAATATGAAGACAGAAAAATCCTGTCATTCTTCCTATGTCCCAATTCTATGTATTACAGCCAAATACAAAGGTGTTGCTTTCAAGAATCAAATGAATAAGAAAGAGCATAAAATGCTTTAAGCTCACCATCTAAGAATTTTTTCCCTTGAGAACTGGACTAAACAATCTCTAAGGTTTTCTCCCTTTTGATTTTGAAATTCTTTTTTTTTTCTATTGCCCTGCTCAGAGTAAGACGATTCTGAAATTCTTTAGTACTAATTTTCAGAATTCCAAAACAGATTAAGAAGAAATGCAAAAGAAAACAACTTCACTTGATGGTTTCATATATAATTAAATACGTTGAAATAAGAAACAAAAATAAAGCAAGTTCAAAGGAAAGTGAAGTTTCTGTTTGAACTTCTTTAATTGAAAAGGAAGTGTATTTAATTTTTTAAATTCAAATTCATAAGTTTCTAAAATTTTTCTCTAAAAAATGTTGTTTCAAAGATAGACATATCTTTAATAGCAAGACATTTCTTATTACTAATTTATATATGAAATTACCTTTAAATAAAAGATTTTTTTCATGATTTTCTAGATACAAAAATTTAGAGGTAAATAATAAATGCTAAGAAAGATGTAGCTCAATCACCTGCAAAATTATATCTAACATACAAATTTAACTTAGATGGCTTATTGTTACAGAGTATCAGCTAATTTCCCAGAAGTGAAAACCTCCAGCTTCAAAGTATACTTAAAACATCTTCAATTTTAACATTAACTTCCAACAGGTTAAATATGGATTCTAGACTAGGAAATATAGAAGCAAATGAAAATCACAAAGTAAACACACAAAACCAACTAGAGTCAGAAACAACAGCTTAATATTTATACTAACTCATACCAGATCATGTTTTTCCTGTAAGGCAATTTCTTCTGACATTATTTCTCTTAGTGATACTTTTTTAGTTTGAGTATTCCAATGGTCCAGTAAGGGTAGCATTTCAGGTGCTGCTAAAGTCTTCAGTAATTTTTTGCCTGTTCTCTGAGATGATTTTTGTTCCGGATTATCAAGACCAATATGTCCAACCAGGGCAGCATCTATGAGAGCAGTATAAATAGTATCATACTCTCAACAATAAATGTACAAATTAAACATTATTCACTCTGTTATATCTACCTCAAGAAGCCAAGGAAACACAGTTTTTTATGTTTCAGTTTGTAAATAAAACATAACTCTGAAATTTCAAAACATACCTTTACAGATTTGCAAGCAAGAATTGATATGTGTTAATGTACAAATATCTCAAATGAGCAATGATCTGGGTTTAATTTTAAACTGACTCAATGCTTCCCACTCTTTTTCTTATTGCATCAAAACACAAAAAATGGTGACATGTATATTACACAGGTAAACTGAGGAAGTTACAGCCAGCGGGAAGTGAGCAACTAGAACATACCTGGTCAGCTCTGCCCACCCACTCTAAGAACTGAGAAGATCAATATTTTGACAAATATATAACTCAGTGTAGGTACACAATAAAGACTATGCAAATGATATTCAAAATAACTGAACATTTAAGAAGTTCATAATAACAGAATTTAATGTGTTACATTTCAGCATCTCTAAGGGATATCAACACACTCTGATAGATTCCTATGCTTTCCTGGGGAGCAAAGAAACAGCTGACAATGGTATTTGTACACCATGATACCCACAGGGTACTCTATGGGCACCTCTATTCCCCAGATAGCTTTAGCTCTTGAAGTACAACATGAGCACAGGTCTGAACCAAAGCAGATCCTAAGAATCTTCAACCTGGAGCTCTTTGCCTTGGTTCCAGTGTGGAGTAGACAAAAGAGGCATCTAGAGAAACTCATGCACAAAAGGAGGAGCCCTAATTAACAGTTCTACCAACCTGCAATAAACACTGAAGACAACACTAAGATAAGCCATTTGTAATTAAATATCTTCAAGTTGGCAGAATGCATCAAAAAAGCAGGCTGACTTTTGTGCTCTAGTAACACTGACATCAATAAAATTTTGAATAACCAAGTAATCATTTCAACAATGCTCTCTATCACACACATGAACATCTATTGCTTGCAAACCAAAACAGTTTTCTTTCATGCAGAGCAAAACCTTAACAGGAAACACTTTGACTATATAAACTAGAGCACATCTTAGGTGTTCCAGAACACTCATGAAAGTTAAATATATATTATAGGGGCTTTTTTTCTCCTCTCAGTTTTATTTTATATCAACATTAAATGTTAAATATTTTTAAAGAACTTTTATTTGCAAATGAAAATTTTTGGGTAACATTTTATGGAAGTATATTTAGAATGAGTTAAAATTCAAACATACATGCCAAGTTTCACCATTAAGACAAGAACATTAGAAGTAAACATATGTGCCTTACCTCGCATAAACTTGCCACAGGATACCTCTTCTTGCCTTTGTCGCTCCTAAACACAAATGCAGGGCAGAGGATTGGGAAAGAAGGGGTTCATTAGTAAATAAAGTTACAAGGTTATGTTAATTTTTTTCTCTAGAAATCACTTCTCCTCATATAACTATAAATAATTCTTCCTAAAGCTAAGTAAAACAATAAAACTATATAAACGAAATTATAAGGTATGACTACATCTATATATTTTTTCCACTCACAGAGCTCTTATGTTGCACTTTTAAAAGCTATTTTTTAATTTAATCAATCAGCATTGCAGTCTTTAATTTCAGGAGTAAAACACTCACTGTTTATGATATTTTCCCTTTACAAAAACAAATCAACAATCACATTGAGCTCCATCACTAATTATATAATTTGGCCAGTTTGGAAATATTTAAAATACTGTATAGAGGGGGGGAAAAAAATCAATAATCTGATAACTGGTAAAAGTTCAAAGTCAAAATTCAACAGAACTCTTTCATAAAACATGGTAGATTTTATGGAAAAGCAAAGATGACAAAATGGACAAAAAAGGAGCTCTTTATAAAAAGAAGCCTACAAACCATTACAGATTCTTTCCATTTCTCATGAATCACTTTAGCCAGATTCAGATCTATATGAACCACACAATCCTCAACTGTTAGAGATCCTTGGGGGGTCGGGGGGGAAGAAAAGAAAATATAATCATTACTCATTATTTATTTGTGAAAAACATTCAACCACCTTATATATCATAAAACTAACCTGTATTATTAATTGCTAACTTATGTTTCTATTTACTAAATCTCTTGTAATATCTTTGTGTTATATGCTATGTTGTTTTCACACTTCTTGAATAACACAATTATACAAAGCTTCATAATAAATCCATTTTAAAAAATAAATAAATCTATTTTAAGTTATCCATTTCCATTAGTCTAAATATATCTATTTCCATTAGTCAAGACTTTTCAATAAATGTATTCTAAAAAAATTAATCTTGCCTAAATGTATCTGGAGAAGCACCAGAGGATTCAAGAAGCTTCAATATGTACAAAGATGTCTGCAGTAAATACCGGAGAAAACTTTCACACGCATAGGAGGAACACAAACTCCATACAAATATTCCCTATTTCTTCAAATTACATCTTTAAAAATCCTCTAAAACATGTTGTGTCAAAAATAAGACAATACGTGAAGTTAAGCAACACAAATTATTTTTACATTTCAGTTAGTACATGTTATACATATATATAATGTGTATGTATAGTATATATTATACATACATTAATATGAAATAATTTTATAATCAAAATAGAACCCTCTATAGTCTATTCACACAAAGGCACCCATGTAGCTAATTTACTTTTTCCTTACCTGAATCAATACCAACAGGGCCAAATAATTCATTGAGTTGAAAAGCCAGTTCAGGGGGTAATGCCAATTCCAGACAGTCTATGGTTAGAGATTTGGTCATCACTGGAGTGGGATTCAATATCTCAGTTTTATCTTCTTCACTAACTCCAGCTGACAAACTACTCCCTGCCATTAGAATTTTCTCCATTTCCTGCTCATCTTCATTCATAAATTCTTCTGTGTTTGGAAATTTCACATAATCCTTTGGAAGACTTTCATTTTTCTTTATTTCAATAGAGTCCGTAAAATAAATTTCTTCATTTAATTCAAGATTTGAAGTGCTTGACACAGAGTTTAAAATAGACAAATTTAAACAAGAATGTATATTGTCTCCAGTCTCTGTGACTACTAGATTTTTCTCCATTTCACTCACGTCTTTAGGGGTAGTAGCTTTTGAAATACCTGGAAAAGTCTGCTTAATGCTATGTAAAAGTTCTGCCTGACTGTTAGGAAGTGTTTCACTATTATTCTTTAGATCTACAGCAGCACTAGGATATATACTTGTTATTAAATCAGGTTTTTCAGGAGTTATAGCTCTTATTTCTGCCTGCTCTGAGTTTTCACTTTCTGCATCACAGGTAGACTGTGTATTAGTGTTACTGATACCAATTCCATGGCTAAACTCTGGCACAGAAGAACTAGAATCCTCTAAAGTTCCTCTTTGGCTAATAATTTCTTTCAAATTCAATCCCAGAGAAAATGGCCCAATTTGTGATTCATCATATGATTTCTGGAAATTCTCAAATTCAGTATCTTCACATAATTTAGTTTCAGAATCCAACAAAAGGCTTGTGGCCCAAATAATATCTTTGTTACACCTCTCATATAAGTCTTTTAGGGCTTCTAATGAAACAGATCCAAATAGTTTACAAAGAATGCTAAGATTTTCAGATTCATCAGCACTGGTAAGCTCACTTTCTTCAACATATGTGCTTTTATCATACATTACCCTATATGGAATTGTTTCTTGAACATCTGAGTTTGTGTTAATATTGGAAACTTTTGGCTTAAATCCATCTAATCTTCCTGTTAATACTTTGATAGAATCTGAGACACTAATTTTATTCTTTTCTATTTTCCATAAGAGAGCAAAATCCTGTGGTTCAGTCTGAGTACACATGCCTATTTCTATGCCAGGGACTGCTTTAAGCATTCCCTCTGGAAATTCAGCTAAAGTTTGTGGTCCTCCTACTCCAGGAACAGTTGGTGCATGATTGGTAAGAGGCAATGTGTGTTGCCCACGAATCTTTTTACTTAGACAACTCTGACTCTCACAGGTCATTTCACTGGGTAGCATTTCAGAATTTTCTAGACTGGAGCTACCCAGTGTTCTTAGTTTTTCAAGGCTTGTGCCCCAACAGGCCTCATGTGCTGTGTATAAGGATATTTCACTCAGATTGTCATTTGTTCCAAGTTCTAGGCTGGGTTCATTTAAATCAGTCTTTGCCATTCTTGATCTGTGCTCCCTCTGAGCTAAAGAATCAGATGAAGGCCAATCACCCACTATGTTGAATGAGTTTTTTTCGGTATTTTTATAAGGATCACATTTATAGCTATTGAGTGGCTCCAAAATATCATCACCCTGTGACTTCTTGCCATCCTCTACACTTTCATGTGGAGATCCTTGTTTCTGAATACAATCTATATTCACAGATACACTATTATCTAATACTTTGCATGACTGAGGGCAATTATACTTTTTGTCACTTTGTACAGATGCTTTTTCAGTTTTTCGGTTCCTTTTTGTCCTCTGACCAATAGTCTTATCAACTGGCCAGTCACCAACAAAATTTGATAGCTCATGTCTTGGGAACTTTTCCAAAGTTGATTTACCTTTTTGTTTCCCAAAGGCTTTTTTCTTTACTGGTGCTCTTTCTTCTAATGTTTCGCCAGGTGAAGATTTTTCATTTTGAAGGGATACAGTATTTGTAAGATCACAGTCTTCTTGATTATTTTCATCATAGCAAATACTTGGTGATACTCTCTCTATAGAACTATCTGCGTTAGTTTTACTACACTCCTTTTCAGATGACATTTCTACTACTTCTTCTCCACTTTTGCCCATCACTCGTACTTTGCTTTCAGAGTCAGAAAAATACATGTGTGGAACTTCCTGAATGAAAGTACTTTGAATGTGTTGACTCATACCATTTATTTCTTTTCTTCCTTTGTTTAAATCTGCATTAGGGAGATAAGTAACATTCTCAGGTAACATAGTTTCTTTGGTCACTTCAAGACTCTTCTCTTCAATTAACTCTAGGTGCTTCAATGATGAGGATAAAATATTTTCTTCTTTTTCAGAGGTGACATCTTCATTTTCTCTTGGGCTGTAAGATTTTTTTTTAAAGTATCATAAGGAAGTCTCTTAATGCTGTCATTAATACTATATTTAAAGAAGCATTCAACTGACAGTGACCTTACATTTATTCTGAAAATTCTAGAAATAAACTACATTAAAATTAAAAAAGCTAATCTTGAGCTTTCCCTAATACACTATGAAAACATTCCTTTCTTATAAACCTAGTACCTAGCATGATGCCTGGCATATATGAAGCACTCAAACTTTTTTCCAATTAAATAGTATACATGAGATTTCAGTTTAGGAGTTTATTATGCATTAAATATTAAAGTTAAGGCTCTAAATTTGTTCCTGGCTTCTTTCTGACCTATCTAAGCTTTGCATTTGTAAAACTAGGTCTGCCTCTATACTACCAATCTATCATTTGCTGCAGAGGAAGCTCCACTCACAAAACCACAAAGAGCCAACGGAACATGATTTGCATGATTAAGAGAAATTAGAGAAAGTGGGGAGAGAGTTCATTTGAAATGTCATTTGTGAAATTTGTTAAAACCATCTTCAATGTTAATTTCAAACTCGGAACACTTTTGCTTAATCTATACTTTCAATTTCAGTGATTTTTCCTTATTCAATTTGTCAATTCATCTTCCTTTCTTTCCTTATTCCAGGAGCTCTCAGAGTCCCAACTCTCCCATGAAGGCTTCCTAGGTGAAACCATACCTAACATTAATTGAGTTTTGTATGTGCCAGATGCTATTCTAAGTCCTTTACACGTATTGATGCACAATCTTTATGAGATCTTTATGAACAGAGGGCTACTATTGCCATTTGAGAAATAAGGAGCTGAAGTATAGCAAGATTTTTTTTTTTTTTTGAGACAGAGTCTCACTCTGTTGCCTGGGCTAGAGTGCCATGGCGTCAGCCTAGCTCACAGCAACCTCAAACTCCTGGGCTCAAGCGATCCTTCTGCCTCAGCCTCTCAAGTAGCTGGGACTACAGGCATGCGCCACTATGCCCAGCTAATTTTTCTCTATATATTTTTAGCTGTCCATATAATTTCTTTCTATTTTTAGTAGAGACGGGGTCTCGCTCTTGCTCAGGCTGGTCTCGAACTCCTGAGCTCAAACAATCCGCCTGCCTCGGCCTCCCAGAGTGCTAGGATTACAGGCGTGAGCCACCGCGCCCGGCCCAGATTTTGTAACTTGTCAAAGATTACAAACTTTTGGGATTTGAACTTGGGAAATACAGTTCAAGAGGCCATGCTCTTAATCACTTACTACACTGCTTCCCAATAAAAAAGCATTTATAAATTTTCTCTTCTCCACTCCCAATTCCTTTTTAACATAGCCTCTCCATCCCTTACCATCATAAAATATGGATGATTTAGACCTATAAATGTATTTAGGTTCTTCTTAACTCATTCATTCGTTTATGCATCTTAAATGCTTAATAAAGCAGTATTATCTCAGATTGTAAACTTTTAGAAGGCTATGACTTATATTACTAAGTATACCATTAATAATTAATTTTTATAATATTAGCTTAAAAGGCTATCTTTACTAAAAGCTAAGGAAATAAGAAGTGATGTTGAGTAGATACAAAATAACAACAGCAAGAAGATAAGGGAAATATTGGAATAGCAGAGGACATTACATAAAAAGGGCAGGAGTATTCATAGTATAATCATGGAATCACAAAACTCTGAGGACAATGAAAAAACTCTGTCATCTCTCACATGAACTTTTACTTCTCTTGCTCACTATATACATCCCACTCCAGGTAAGACTATATACCTAAACCCTTACAAATAACAAAAAGTCTACTTTATTTCTAAACTTAATCAGCAGTGAATTCTAAGCTCCAGTATTATACTTTTTTAAAATGTCTCAAATTGAATTTTGTAAATAAGGCATTTTAACCTACCTAGTACTTTTATCCTCACAAGAATATGCACACAACTCAACACGTTCAATTTTCTCTGGAACCGAAGAACTACTCATGATTATCGGCACTGAAACAAAACGTTGATAGTGTTCCAACATTCTTGTTATTTTTTCTTTGCTTACACCATGAATGTTACGCCTGAAAATTCCAGGGGAGAAAAGAGTTGAAGAAATATTCGTAATTAAATTTTTAAAAATTGGAAGATATGTTCAGAAAAATAATGATATATTTCTAATACATAAGAATATCAAAGCTAGCTGATTATGACAGAATATATTTTGATTCTAATTTTCATTTTATTAAGGATTTCTTAAATTATCATTTTATTAATCATTCTATACAATCTTTTCCAAGCACTCTTATCAATTTGGAAAAAGTAATAGATCCCAATAACTTTAAAAGAAGTTGTTTCCAAGCTCTGCAAAAAATCTCATAAGTGAAGCACAACCATCAGTGGTTCATGCCTGTAATCCTAGCCCTTTGGGAAGCTGAGGCAGGAGAATCACTTGAGACCAGAGAATTGCTTGAGGCCAGGAGTTCAAGATCAACCTGGGCAACACAGCAAGACCCCATCTCTAAAAAAAATTTTAAAAATTTGCCAGGTGTGGTAGCCTGCAGCTGTAGTCTCAGCTACTTGGGAGGACTGCTTGAGCACAGAATTCAAGGTTACAATGAGCTATGGCCACTGCACTCTAGGCTAGGCAACAGGTGAGACGCTGTCTTTTAAAATTTCCACTATAAAGGTTTCCACTTATGCCAGTACGACAGACTAGATGTCCCAATGGGCTCTGCTATCACAGTAAAACTAGATTCCAAGTGAATTAAAGCAAACATACTTTTAAATACATTTTAAGTTCAAACAAAGAAAAAAATTCCTAGTATCTGAAGTATCTGCATGTCCAAATATGAAGCTTGTTGTTTGTGTTTTCCCCAGTGGTGGGTTACTTATGTTTTTGTTTATGAGCTCATATTTGGTTGAACTTAATATATGGGAATCCTTAGGCCTCAAACTGGGGGTGCTTTCATTTATATAGCATCTAGATTTCCATCTGCCAGGAGATAAGATGGTATGCATTAGTACCTCAAAGGTCTTATCTTCATGCAAACATCTCAGTTGCAACCCTCCAATCTTGGGTTAGATTCAAGGCTTTGTGGATCCCAGGATCCCTGGATCCCAGGGATAATATTAGCATTTGCCACTAGGGCAAATCTGGCTTTCATATTTACCTACCTCAATCTTGTCTGGCTTCAAATCACAGAGAAGCAAAGAGACAGAAAATATGAGAGAGAGGTTAAGAGACATAGACATAGAGGATAGAGCAAAAAGGTCTAGTATACATCTAATCGAAGTCCCAGAAAGAGAAGAGAACGCATGGGACAGAAGCAAATGCCAAGAATTTTCCAGAACTGATGAAAAACACCAAACCCCCGATTTCAGAAGCCCCACAAATCCCAAAAAAGATAAAAAAAAAAAAATCCACAACTAGAAACATAGTACTAAAATTGTCACTCACCAAAGACAAAGATATTAAAAGCAACTACAAATATTGTTTTAAAATTAGCCATCTACAAAGAAACCAACAATTAAAATGACAGCTGGCTTAACAATAATGATGACAAAAGAGAGTTAAGTGTTACCTTCAACAACAGAAAATAACTGTCTTTCTAGAATATATATCCAGCACAAGTATCTTACAAGAATGAGAGCCATAAAAGGATCTGCGGATCTGTAAAAAAGAGTTTGACACCACACAGGCCCTCATTGTAAAGAAAATTCTCAAGGATGAATGTCAGGCAGATGGAAATTCCCAGATGAAAGGTCTATGATATAAGAAAAAATGAAGCAGAAAGCAATAGCTACATGAATAAGTGAAAACAAATACTGTCTGTATATTCTGGACAATGGTAGCATGTAAGTTGGGAGGGAGGTATCAGAGATAAAATGTATTAAAGTCCTTATATTTGTAAGGAGGAAAGCTAAGGAAATGGTTTAACTTTAGCTTTAAAGTTTGCATGTTAGAACTTGTAAGGTAACCACTAAAAGAACAAAAATAGTATATGCAATTTCCAAATTAGTAGAGATGAAAAAAACTGAATAAGAAAACTTGGATTCAATCAATTCAAAAAATCCAAAATAAGGCATGACAGGAAAAAAAAAATCCAACTATAGAATTCTCTGTAATAGGAGAACAATCACAGAAAAGGTGAAATAAATAGAAAGCACAGAATGAGACAGTAAGAAACAAGATCAATTACATGAATAACCAAAATAACTATAAAAGAACTAAGTTTATCAGTTAAAAGCCAAAGGGGACAGAGTAGATTTCTTACAACCCAGCCATAATGGTTAGAAGAGATACACCTAAACATAAGAACATTGAAAGTAAAAGTATGAAAAAAGAAATAACATTTAAGTACTAACTAAAAGGAAACTAGTACAATTCTATTAATATTAGAGAAATCAGACTTTACAACAAAAATTACTATTAAAGGCAAAAGAAAATCACTAGAAAACCTTAAAAGGTTCAATTAATTAGAGTAATATAAAAATCTTAAGCTTGTATGTACTTCAAAAAAATACCCTCAGAATGCATAAAGCAAACATAGGTATAACTATAAGGAGAAACTGACATGTTCAACATAATAAACAGATTTCACCATTCCTCTCTCAAACATGAGATATGAGCAACAGATTTAATAAGCAGGAGTAAATGGATATATTGAGGATATATGAGTTAATGGATATATATTCTTTTCAGGCAAATATGAAACATTTATAAAAAACTGACAATTAACTAGGCCATAAAATGTCTTTAAAAATATCAGAGAATTAGGCCGGCCGCGGTGGCTCACACCTGTAATCCTAGCACTCTGGGAAGCCGAGGGGGGCGGATTGTTTGAACTCAGGAGTTCGAGACCAGCCTGAGCAAGAGCGAGATCCTGTCTCTACTAAAAATAGAAAGAAATTATATGGACAGCTAAAAATATATATATAGAAAAATTAGTTGGGCATGGTGGCACATGCCTGTTAGTCCCAGCTACTTGGGAGGCTGAGACAGTAGGATCGCTTGAGCCCAGGAGTTTGAGGTTGCTGTGAGGGAGGCTGACGCCACGGCACTCACTCTAGCCCGGGCAACAGAGCGAGACTCTGTCTTAAAAAAAAAAAAGAAAAATCAGAGAACTAGTAGAATTCTCATAAACAAAAACAAACTACACAATTTGACCCACTGCAGTTAAGTTAAAAACCAAACTATTAAAAAAAATATAAAACGTTCACCTGTTCAGAAATTGAAAACTACAGTTCTAAATTAACCCAAGAGTTAAAGAATAAAATTAATAACAATGCAAATTAGAAAATAACTAAGCAACAACAAAAAGAAAGTGTTACATATTAAAATTCTAGGCGCAGCTGGAGTACTACATAGGGAAATTTTAGATCAAATGCTCATATTAGAAAATGACCTAAACCTTCAAAAGTAAAGAAGTTTAAAAAATGACAGAATAAAAAAAGAAAAATAGATTTTTTTAAACAGCAAAAAGTTAGAATAAAGAGAAGCAGGAATGAATTAAACATAAAACAAACTTACAATGGAGATCACTCAGGCCAAGACTTGTTTATTGGAAAAGGCTAATAAAAAAAATCTGATCTCTGGTGAGAATAATCAAGGAAAAAAGAAGGAAGACAATGTAAACATATTAAGATTGAAAGGGGAAACTTAACTGCTAACACAGCAGAGATGTAAACAATAAGAGACTATTATAATTGTTTTAATAAAGTCTTAATAAACTTAAAAACTTTGGTATAATGGAAAAATTCCAACTGAACATTCATTCTCAGAGAATTTTGTACATAAATTCCAATAAACATTCAAACTTAGATAAACTTAGAAAAGAGAAAAAGAGGAGATACTTCCCAATTTTATGAACCTAAAACTATGATACCAAAGTCAGGCAAGGCAGATCAAGGAAGAGAAAACTGTAGGTCAATCCACTCATTTATACAGATGTAAAAATCCTAAAAGGAATATTAGAAAATTCAATCCACTAATGTATCGAAAGGAAAAAAAAAAGAGATTAAGTAGTGAAACATGCTATAACATGGATGAACCTTAAAAACATTAAGTGAAAAGATGCCAGACACAAAAGACCATAAATTATATGTTCCACTTGTATGCAATGTTCACAATAGAAAAATCCATAGATACAGAAAACAGATCAGTGGTTGCCAAGAGGAGGGAGAAGAGGGAGTAACTGCTAGCAGATATGGGGTTTCTTTATGAAGGGATGGAAACATTCTGGAATTAGACAGTGGTGATGATCACACAACATTGTGAATATACTAAAATTAGGTTGTCCTTTAGTTAGTATTGAAATTAGTTAAAATTACCAAGAAAAAAATAGCTTGACCAAAATTAAGTTAGGGCTATCTCTAAGGAAACACAGAGCACAAAGCAAAACACATTGTGTATGTCCATGCCCTAGTAACACTTTTACTCAAGTCAAGTAACCAAATAAAGAAAAAAGTACAGCTTTGAGGGGAAGTAGAGGGAGACTGAAATACCTAGACGGCTAGTTATTTGCTGTTTTTCTATCTCTACCTCCTTACTACCTTCCAGTATTGTAAGTCAACAGGCAGATACAATAATTTGCCCCTCCCAGTACAGGTGGGTCAGATGTGCCAAATCCTAGCATCTGTTCTAGTTTCAGATATTAACATGTTATTAAAGGTAATGCTCACTCCTGTAATCCCACCACTTTGGGAGGCCAAGGTAACAGGACTGCTTGAGCCCAAGAGTTCGACACCAGCCTGGGCAACATAGCGAGACCTCATCTTTACAAAAAATTGAAAAATTAACCGGTCATGGTGGTGTACACCTGTAGTCCCAGCTACCCAGGAGGCTGGGCTGGAGGATCACTTGAGTTCAGGAATTCAAGGTTACAGTAAGCTATGATGGGGCAATTGCACTCCAGACTGGGTGACAGAGAGAGACCCTGTCTCTTAAAAAAAAAAAAAGACCCATAAGCAATACAAAATTTGTTATCAATTTTTAAGTGGCAAAGTTGCAATCTAACCAATTCATTCATCATTTACAAGGAGAAAAAATCTAGATGACTTTCTATAATTGTCATGAAATAAAAAGCTTGTTAGATAGCCTTCAAGTTTTACCTTGCAAGTTCCTTTGGTTTGAACTTCCACCATGTGTCCGGTTCCCGGAAAAGGACTTTATATTTATATTTTTGAGACTACATAAAAAAGAGACAAAAACATTTTAAAATAATTATTTCCATGAAATTAAATTTGTTTCCAAACTCATAGCATGTTTTTTTTTTGTTTTTTTTTAAGCATCCAGAGGGTGAGACAGCAAACTCATAGCATGTTAAAGTGAAAGAACCTAAAAGATTACCTAATCTATATGGATATGTTAAGCTGGCAAAATGTACAAAATACTCTTTGACCCAGCAATTAACTTCCAGAAATTTATGCTACTGATAAAGACTTATGTAAGAGTGGAAAAATACACATATATGCCCGGATATCCAGTTCACCATTATTTGTAAGCAAAAGAATACAAATAACTCAGTGACTATTAATATATAACTGGCTGAATAGACGAAGGTAAAATCATACGATGATAGTATTATACAGTAATTTTTTTTAATTCTATATATGCTAATGAGAAAATGTCCTTAAAACAAATTGTTAAAATAAAGAATTTTCACTTAAGTAAAAAGGATTATTTACACATTGGTACACATATAGAAAACTTCTGGATTCTCAAAATACTATTAAAAGCATCTACCTCTTAAAAGAAAAAAGCATCTACCTCTAGGGACTAGAACTTTTGGCATTCTTTGAATGTTTATCATATACATGCATGCCTTTTATAATTTTAAAACTATTTTAAATAATATTATATTTTTCAAAGCTCTAATTTCGCTATAATCTAACAGCCAAGCCCTACACTTGTGCACTCCCTTCTCTCCTACTCAAGGATAACTGAGTACCTAATTCAGCTTTTTAATAAGTTAATGATGGCTAACTTCTTGAAAGCAGTGACATCAAAGCTGGGCAAAAAAGAACAAGTAAACATAGAGGAGTAGGTATAGTCCAGGTAAAGGGAGAAGCACTAGATAAGAAAAGGAATCTGGCAAATTCAGAGAAAATAGTTGAGTTTACAGAATTCTGAATTTCTGAGAATAGCAAAATTTAAAAAGAAATTTGGAGAATAACAAAGGACTACCAAATATTGATGCTGCCAAGAGGAATCAGAAATATATATATATATATTACATACATATACACACACAAAAAAACCCATAAAATTATAATACCACTACTTTTTCATTAAAAACACCCCCCAAAAAATCTCAGAATTTAAAACTTGACTTTCATTCGGCCCCATGAGTTGTAGTAGGAAAAAAATTGAAATTCAGAATTTAAAAACTGAACAAATCTAGCTTTATGGAAAAACTCAGCTATACTGTCCTATTTTTCTCATCTTACTAAAGACCAAAGAAAGCTCAGTTACAGACAATCCAAGATTCTGAGATTCTTAAGTGCCTGAGATTCACTTGTGTAAATAAATAACGTCCTCCAATAATTTCAAACCCACTACTCTAAACTTATAACTTATGGTACAAACCAAAGCAACATATGGCTTCATTTCCCATGCCTGTAGATTTGTATTATCTATTATTATAGGAGATATCTTCTTCTCAAATGCTTCTCTTGCTGAAAAACACAACAGAAAACATAACAATATTAAGAATTATCTTGGTTTTTTTCTTTTCTTTTATTTTAATAGAGATGGGGTCTCACTGTGCTGCCCAGGCTGGAATCAGACTTCTGGGCTCCAGTGATCCTCCTGCCTCAGCCGCCCAAGTAGCTGGGACTATAGGCACGTACCTGGCTATCTGGGTTTTTTTTTGTATCTGATCTTGTTTTCATAATTTGGAAATCACAGACATGTATTAATTTTACTCACTGCTCAACTTCTAAATATCACTTTTGAGGACATAAAAAATTAAAGTATGGGTAAATGCTGAACAAGAATAAATAAATACTAAAGTTACACAATAATCAGAGAAAATTATATCATGCTAAAAGCAACAGGATATCATGGTTTAGATTTTGGAACAGAAAGTACTTTAGTAGAAAAACTAAAATTCAAATAAAGTCTGGAGTTTAGTTAATAATAATGCACCAATTTCTTAGTTTTGACAAATGTACCACAGTTCATAAGATGTTAACATGAGGGGAAAATGGGTGAACAGTATACAAAAGGTCCCTATGCTACCTTTGCAACTTTTCCAGAAATCTAAAATTATTCCAAAATAAAGTTTGAAAACAAACAAAAAACATAAATGGACAAATATACACACACACAATGTAATGATTTGAAATAAAGAAAACATTATACTGTTGCATAAGGGATTTTCTTATAAAATCACCTCCCCCCCCCCCGCCCCCACCAAGTAGAATTAGACCATTCTGGAAATTAAGGATGTATCACAACAAAGTTTTACAAGAAATTTATCTTCAAGTTTTAAGTTCTGCCCAGTCTCTAAACAACTCAATAATGAAAAGAAAACCCAATTTAAAAATGGGCAAAGGATATGAACAGACATTTCTCCAAAGAAGATATAAAAATGGCCAATAAGCACACAATAGGATGTTCAACATCGTTAGCCATCAGAGAAATGTAATCAAAACCACAATGAGCTACCACTTCACACCCATCAGAACAGCTGTAGTCAAAAAGACAGACAATAACAAGCGTTGGTGAAAATGTGGAGAAGCTAAAACTCTCATAAACTATTAGTGGGAACATAAAATGGTGCAATTGCTTTGGAAAACACATTCGTAGTTCCTAAAAAGGTTAAACACAGACATACACGTTTATAGCAGCATTGTTCACAATAGCCAAAAAGTGGAAAAAAACCATATGTCCATCAACTGATGAATGGGTTAATAAAATGTGGTATATCCATACAATGAACATACAATGAAATATTATTCGGCCATAAAGAGAAATGAAGTACTAATACATGCTACAACGTGGATGAACATTGAAAACATTGTGTTAAGTGAAAGAAGCCAATCACAAAAGACCACATATTGTATAATTCCATTTCTATTAAAATAACCAGAACTGGCCTGGCGCAGTGGCTCACACTTTGGGAGGCCAAAGCAGGAGGATTGCTTGAGCTCAGGAGTTCGAGACTAGTCTGAGCAAGAGCGAGACCCTGTCTCCACAAAAAATAGAAAAATTAGCTAGGCATGGTGGCACCTATAGTTCCAGCTACTTGGGAGGCTGAGACATGAGGATCACTTGAACCCAGGAGTGTAAAGTTGCAGTGAGCTATGATGGGGCCACTGCATTCTACTCCAGGCAACTGAACAAGATCCTGTCTCAAAAAAAAAAAAAAAGTCAGAATAGGCAAACCTACAGAGACAAAAAGTACATTGGGGACTGCTAATGGGTACAGAATTTTTTCGAGGTGATAAAAATGTTCTAAAATTGACTGTGGTGAGGAAAACATAACTCTGAATATTAAATTCTAAACTGCATTTTTTTTTTTTCTACTAAGTCTCACTCTGTCACCCGGGCTAGAGTGCCATGGCGTCAGCCTAGCTCAAACTCTCAAAGCTCTCAAACTCCTGAGCTGAAGCAATCCTCCTACCTCAGCCTCCTAAAGTGCTAGGATTACAGGCGTGAGCCACCATTCCCTGCCTAAATTGCATAATTTAAATGGGTGAATTCAGCAGGGCATGGTGGCACATGCCTGTAGTCCCAGCTGCTCAGGAGGCTGAGGTGGGAGGGTTGCTTGAGCCTAGGGGCTGGAGGCTGCGACCACACTCCAGCCTGGGCAACATAGTGAGAACCTGTCTCTTAAATAAATAAATAAATAAATGAATAAATGGGTGAATTATATCTCAATAAAGTGGTTTTAAAGAGAGTTCTGCCTATTAATATATTATTAGTATTGTTGTGCTTATTGCTGTTATAAGGGCATGCTGAACAAGTGCTAAGCACTTTTCATTTTCATTTAACCTTTTCAACAATCCTGGGAGCTAAGTACTATTATCCCCTTTGATAGACAAAGACTCTGGGCCTTGCAGACTATAGATAACTTTCCCAAGATCACAAAGCTAGGAACCAGTGAATTCAGGGCTGATCTTCATCACCACATCATACTGCCTCCTTTGTTTTTAGCTGTGTTAGTATTATTTTCATAGTCCTAAGTTCTCACTTTAATTTCTAGTTCAAGAAAGAACTATAACATATAAAAATTTAACAATGTCTGAAAATCCTTTCACAGTTCACAAGCATCACGACTGGGTGCTCACACTCACGTGGGATGCACCTCCCTCAAACCCTGCTACAGCATCAGCACATCACCCATCTAGCATCAAAGAAACAATTTTTTAAATTGAAAAAATTTTTTAACTTAAAAAAAAAAAAACAGTGTCTAAAGATGACAAACTCAAGAACTGCCTTCACAGTAAAAGAAGAAAGGCTAAGTAAAATATGGTCAGTGTGTCTTAATAAGAATTCTCCATACAAAATTCAAATTACGCAAATAATTAAACATTTAATAAGAAAACCATCTTCAGTGAATAGACAGCTGTACTAATAAGGAAACTAAGGTTTTACCTATGATCTCCTGCAGATTCAGTTTGAAAAGAGCCATTTTATTTTCATAATATCCTCTATAAAAAGTAAACAATCTAGGGAAAACCAATGGTTAACAATGCAAATTGCATTTTAGGAAACAGGAACCAGAGCATAGCAGACAA
>CM052437.1:95029204-95039831 GCA_028533085.1 Varecia variegata | reverse complement strand
TATAATTTTATGTATATTACATATAATTATAGAATTAAAGTGATTATAAATTTCTTTAAGTTATATGTCTCCCAAAATACAAATATATTAAGTGAGTTTTTTCTTTATGTTATTCGTTTTTTTCTTTTTGAGACAGAGTCTTGCTCTGTTGCCCCAGCTAGAATGCCATGTCCACCATCATAGCTCACTGCAACCTCAAACTCCTGGGCTCAAGCCTCTCATGTAGCTGGGACTACAGGTGCATGCCACCATGCCCAGCTATTTTTTCTATTTTTTGTAGAGACCAAGTCTTGCTCTTGCTCAGGCTGGTCTCAAACTCCTGAGCTCAAGGGATCCTCCCCCCTCAGCCTCTCAGAGTGCTAGGATTATAGGAATGAGCCACTGTGCCCAGCCTGTATTACTCTTAATATTATCCAGATTCTGATGTTTAGTCTTACCACGATTCTGATTCCATTCATGTGCTTCTCCTAAGTACTTTACATCAAACTGATACTGTCCGTTTATGTAAAAATAATCATCAGTACTAAGAATGACTCCACTTGGATTATCCTCTTGCAAAGTCCTGTGAATGACAAATGGAATTATTTTCATTAATTTTTCTTCTAAATTCGCTCTCCTCATTTTCAAAGTCATAATCCAAATAAACAATTCAAGTAGTATCATTTAAAAGATTAAGAATATTATAATATTCAAACAAATCATATTGGAAATCCTCTGAGCAAAAGTTTAGCTCCCAAAAAGCTGACCTAAGGCAGGTCTATTTTGCTTTATGTAAATTATTATTCAGAAACTTTTTTTAATGTTAGGAAGACCTTTATCCTTAACTATATAAAGGTTTGAAGATTAACAAATGGTTAATTATCCTTTTCTGAAGATGTAAAGTCCATTTCCAGAGCATCCATTAAGTGCCAGGCACTGTTTTAACAAAACAGTTTAAAACAAAAAAGACAAAAATTCTTGCACGAGGCCACTGCACTACAGCCTAGGTGACAGTGTAAGAGCCTGTCTCTAAAAAACAAACCAAAAAACCTTCTAGAGAACACAAAGTCAGAAAAATTTAGTAAAAAGAGAACATTCTAGAGGTTATTAAAGATTTCTACTGAGCAAAGCATTGTGCATATTCACACTACCTGTTCAGATTCAGGCATTATACTCTTTTTTTAAAACTCAATTAAACCTCATACCTTGCCAGAAAAGATTTTCCTGATCCGGGAAGGCCTCTGAGAAGAACAAGAACTAGTCCAACATAAGATGTTGTCTTCTTTCTTACAACCTGAGAAACCGGAGTTTCCTGTACTTGATAAGCACTTGTTCCTTCTTTATTCCTCCATACTTTTGTTGAGGAAGTCTGAGAAATAAGTGAGGGTGGAAACGAATAGTTGACCGGTCTCCAGTGTGCAGCTGTGGTCACAACAGGAGCTACAAAGCCACGGTTTCCTTGGAAGAGGTCCAAAGCAGGAATCATTGGGTTCCACATCGGCGGAGGGGGAGGCGGCAGCAGCAAAGGGAGGGGGGTGAGTACCGGGCAGTAACTCACATCTTTCCCCTTTGGTGGCAGTTCAGGATGCTTGTGTGGCTTAAAATCAAACCCTTCAGAAGGTACAAACACGTCAGAGACAGAAGTAGATTTGTGATCACCACCTGTATCTGGTAAATCAAGCCCTGGAAGGCTTAAAGGCGCCTGAGGTTCGTTGGCATCTAGATGTACAGAAGCTTGAGGGAACAGAGCCTCAGCACACTCAGATTCTAAAAGTTCTTTCTGTTTTTGATCGAGATTGCTATAACCCACAATAGAGTCATTTGCTAGATTTAAAGAACTACTGAGAAGAGGATCTTCTGGGTATTTACCTTCCAATGCCAATGTGTTATCCTTTATAAAATGTTTGGACTCATTCAAAACCAAATGTGAAGGTAATGGGTTTGAACTTAATGTGGAGGCAGAATTCTCTAAATTTTCACTGCTCAAATTCATACTGTGTGTAGAAAGAATGGGAATCATAGTACTTGAATCAGAATTTATACACTCACTTGGGTCCTTAAAACTGTTAACATCTTGCAAAGGCAAAAATGAATAGACTTGGTCATCAGGAGAAGAGTTTAATTTCTCAAAAGCATTCTGTATTAAGGAATCCAAGTCTTCAGTTAGCTGCATATCCAAAAATGAATCCATTTTTGAATCTTCACTCTCTTCTTCAGGAGGACACTTTTCCATTACTTCACTTTCTGCTGCACTTACTTGGTTCTCAGAAGCAATGAAACTTTGTGAAGACAATTCTTGTACCTTGGCATCAGTGGCAGATAACTCTAATAGACAATCCATAGCATTTTCAACTGTACAATAACAAGAACAACAATAACAATAACAACAACAAAAATACAGAGAGAGAAAAAAATTTATTAAAATCCAGCTAAAATCATACTGGATTTTTGCATTGAATAGAATATAAAATTATAACATTCATTTTTCCCAAAATTAATATTTTACTAATATACCGAAGTCTGCATTAGTGAAAGGTTTGAATAAGAGAGACATGCAGTGTTGTCCTTTCAGACAAATAGTAATAAACTACTATCAAGTAAATACTTTTTGCTGAATTTATTGAGTAAATGTATAAATATCTATAATTGTATTTATAAAGGTCCTCAAGCCAGTTGATGTATTCAACAAATACTTACCTACTGTATGTATTTTTAAGTAGTATTTTATGTATTCTCTTAGTAAATCTAATTTATTTATATGGCCCATGCTATGAATTTCATTTAATACAAAAAATACTTATGAGCATGTTCTGTATATCAGAAATACTTTGTAAAAAAAAATAAAACAATCCTTGCTACACTCAAAGGATTTTGCAGTCTGATAGAGGAGATTAAAGATAATTACATTATATCATGTAGATTAAGTGATGCATACTTCTGATAATGTATAAATGCCAAGAAGTATATGGGAGACTAAGAAAAGATTTTGTATAAGGTGATATGTGAACTGGACTTGAAGATTAAAAGGTAACATACCAGACACAAGAGGGGGAAAGGTAAACCCAGGCTTGAAAATGCAAAGCTTGTTTAAGGAGTTAAGAAAAGTTGGTTGGAGTATGGGCACACAGTGGCAGATAAGAGAAGGAAATCAAACTGGAGAGGGAGACTGGGTGGAACTGGGAAGGGGCCTGTATTTCATGCTAAGAAATATTAATCTTATTTTCTAAGGGAACTTGAGGAAAACTACTAGTCACAGCATTTGAGCTAGAAGCTTTATATATATCACCTCACTGAATCCTCAAATAATACTATAAGGTATATAAAGAACATAAAGTTCAAAAAGTACATTAGCTTGACCCAAGTCACATAGATGATAAGTGACAGAGCCAGGACTGATGTGTCTGACTCCAGTGCTGAGCTCTTTCTGTTATAACACAACTAGGAAGTCATTAGGATTTTTAAGCATTTGAACTTGGGGGGGGGGGTGCGGTTTCTTTTGTGTTTTATCTTGCTTTAAGGAAGATAAATCAGGAAACATCACAGTAAAGTGGGTAACAGCTCTGGTCTGGAGTCAGAACACCAGCATTTAAATCTCTGCTGCTGGCTATGACACCTTGAACAAGTCAGTTAACTTCCCTCAATCTCGATTTTCTCATTTGTAATATGGGGATAATAAAAGTACCTACCTCATAGGTTGTTGTGAGGATTAAATGATATAATCCATGAAAAAGTGCTGTGCACAAGGACTGGCACCTAGTAAGCACCCAATTAATGTTCCCTTAAGAAGAAAAACAAAGAGGGATTGGAGGGGGCAAGCCTGGCAGAGAGACCAATCAGGAGATCATAGCAATACTACATAGGCTAGAAGCCCTAAAAATGGAAAAAAAAAAAAAAAAAAGGGCGGCAAATTATAACAAGTATTTCTATGAAAAAAATCTACATGATAGTAAAACCAGGAAGAAAAGATCAACTAAAAAAAAAAATAACATGTATGTGATGAAAAACAGCATTAAGTAAAAACAAGTAAAAGATCAAGATACAGAGATACCACACAAAAAGAAAAGTCTTTACACAATTGTTGGGAAAAATTAAAACCATGATATGAAAACAACAAAAAATTGAATGAATAATTTACACAAGAATATAAGAATTAATGAACAATTGTGTACACAAATGTTCAACATTCCTCTATATTAAAAAAACACAAATTAATAAAAGGTACAATTTTATTCCCATATTCCCACTAAAATCTTAAAATACTAAGACACAATGCTGAAAAGGCTATGGCAACACCACTACAGTTATACAGTGCCGCGGCATTACAAATGGCACCCCTCATTTGTAGGCAATTCAGCAGTACAGTTCCAAGAGCCGAAAGCTGTTCTTACCCTGTGACGCAAGAAAATAAAGCTTTGAGACTAAGAAAAAAAACCGAAAGGAAGAAAAAGCTATTTTTACCAAAGTGTTGGCAATATTAATCATTCATGAAAAACTTAGATATAATTAAAGAGAGCACAACAACGTAGTGGAGAAGAAAACTATTAAAAATAAATACAGATTTCAGCAACACTAAAAAAATGCTTATGTTAAATTAAAAAAGCAGAATACACAATTTCATCAATGCTATTATTTAAACTATTCAAATATCAAGTGTTTATGAACAAAGTCTACAGAGGATTCTGGAAGATAGAAATAAGTTTTTTGTTAGGGTACAGGGTAATATACTTTTCTTGTCATTCCCCATTGCTATGTTATGTGTATGTGTAACAAATAAATTTTAAAGACATCAAAATGAGGAAATAAATGTTGAAGTCACTTATAAAACTCTACATACTATCATTTCTGAGCATCACGTGCACTTCTAAAACCTGGTTCTCTGCATACAGAAGAGGCTAAATAAGATATGCTCACATCACAGGCCACACAATGACTGAAATGGAAGTTTAACACGCATTATCAAAACTTCCCAAATCTAGAATAATTTTATCTTATACTAATCATGGCCAATAACAATACTGGGCCATCAACATTTAATTTACTCATTCAGCCAACTTATATAGATTCCTTCTGTCTACAAACATACTTCTAAATGATTTATTACAAGTTATTAATATTAATAATACTGATGATTTTACCAAAAACAAAACAAAACTCAATCCTCACCAAAAAAAGTCCTACAGGACATACTATTATTTTTCTCATTAACAGATTAGAAAAATGAGACTCAGAGAGGTTAGTGGCAGAGCTAGAAATCCAATCCAGGTTTCTTAACTCCAAAGCCAATGTTTTGAAACCACATTACTCTATTAGCCTCAACTCTTAATCAGCTCTTATTTTCACAATTATAATTACCTAGTCACTTCATAAATATTTACTAAGCTCCCAATATGGGTCATAGGCTATTTTATGGGTTGGATACATAGCAGTAAAACAAAACAGTTTTTAAAACCTCTGTCTTTATGGAGCTTACAGTCTGAACAGTGGTTCTCAACCAGGTACAATTTTGCCTCCTAGGGGACAAATGACAGTATATGGAGACATTTCTGATTATCACAACTGAGGAAGTGGGGTGGCACTTGCATCTAGTGGGTGGTACAGGTCAGGGATGCTGACAAGCACCCTGTAGTGCACAGGAGAGCCACTCACAACAAAGATTTATGCAGCCCAAAATGTCAACAGTGCCAACCCGTTCTAGAGGGAAGATAAAAAGAGATAAAACATAGAATATGATATCTATACATATATCGTACATCTAGAACTATACATCGTACATCTAGAACTATACATTTCTTAAGAGCAGAAACTATGCTTTATTCTTCATATCCCTCATAATACCAAATTTAATAACTTGCCCACAGCAGATGCTTAATAAATAAAGAATAAAATAGAAATAAGACAGTCACTTTTCTAGGTTACTATTGGTCACGGCATAGTACATAATGTCTTCTTATAAGATGCAAAGGTTCAAACTAAACTTTTTCTCACCTTTGAAATCACATTCAGAAAGCATCAAATACACTACATCAGGATCCAGATCAGAAAACATCTCTGAGATACTGGTGAAGAGTTCTTCCTGATCAACTTTTGTCTCACCCATGGAAGGAAGAGTAGCAGTTGGCTCCTCATGACTAGCAACACTGGATACGACAACTTCCTTAGAGTTTGCAGTCTTCTGAAAAGGATTTCCCCCAAGATTTTTCTTTCTCCTTGGCATTCTGACTTCCAAAACTAAAATGTTTCCCTTTTCTTATTTAAGATGTTTGATATTTAAGTCATAATTCAAAGAAAACAGGGTTAAATATCTTGCACAATCCCGCTGTAAAAGGACCTAAAATAGAAAGCAATTAAAAACACTCAGACTATATATTTCCACTTCTAAAATCGGAATGACATCTTTATTTAACTCTAAGAAAGTACCATCCACTCTGGCAGCAAAACCAAAAAGTAGTCCGTTTCTCTCTCTCCAAAATATTCAGGTTTTGCCAGTATTGAACATGTTAAAAGTTAAGATATTAACAAAACATAATATATTTCAGAACAGTGAATACACTGTTTTAATACCATTGTTTCATTTTTAAAAAGCATAAGACAGTATTCATAAATATAACTAGAATGTCTACTGAACACCTACTCTCGTATATCTAATAGGCATCATAAATTTAACATGTCCAAAACTGAGCTCCTGATCCACCCCTTCAAACCTGCTCTTCCCAGTCTTTCCCATCTCAGTTAATGCAACTCCATCCTTCCAATTTTTCAGGCCAAAAATCTTGTAATGATCCTTGACTACTCTCATCCCACATCCAACTGATAAGCCAATTTTGTCAGTGTAACCCCCAAAATGTATGCAGAACACGATCATCCCTCACCACCTCCATTGCTACCATCCTAGAATTAGTTAGCTGCCACAGCCTCTTGCCTGAATTACTGTGACAGTCTCCCTTCCAATTGCCCTGCTGCCACCCTTGCCCCTTCAGTCTAGTTAGCACAGAAGCCAGAGTGACTCAATTAAACCGTAGACTGGATCATGCCTCTCTTCTGCTAAACTATCCATTAGCTTCCCACCTCACTCAGGATAAAAGCCAGAGCCCTTAAAATGGCCCATAACCTGGACACTTGTTACCTCCATACGGTTGCCCCTAACCTTCTTTCCCTAACTTGTACCACTTCAGCCACACTCAGCCTCCTCCCTCTGCTTCAAACACACCAGCCATGAACTCCCCTGGGAACCTTTATATCTTGGTTCCCTCTACCTGAACTGTTTTTCTCACAGGTATCTATAAGATTTATTTCCTCAACACCTTCTTATCATTACTCAAATGTTACCTTCACAGGAACTGAGTCCCCCAACACCATTAATTCCTCTTTCCTACTTGAATTTTCTCCATAGTACTTATTCTCTCCTAACATAGCATATGTTTTATTGATTTATTTTATTTACTACGCATACTCAGATAAAGTGTAAGCTCCACAAGGGCAGGGACTCATATCCAGAGCAGAATTATAGACAGTCTACTTGTTTTCTCTGCTTAAATGGGTCTAATAAACATTTCTAATTTAACAAATCCAAAACTAAATGTCTAATTTTTACCAAAATGTGCTTTAACCATTGGGTATGACTACCACCATCTTTCACCTGTATTCCTGTCTCCTAACGGCTTTCCCTGCTTGCACTCATGCCCCCTCCAGTCTATTCTCAACAGAGCAGCCAGAACAATCTGTATACAGCCTAAGTCAGATTGAATCAGGGTCTGCTCTAAACCCTCAAGTGGTTTGCCACATCATTCAAAGTAAAAGCTAAAGTTCTTACAATGGTCTACCTCCCTGCTAGCCCTTGATATACTTTTCCCCAAGTGTATCACTCCTTCACTCCTTCAAATCTTTGTTGAAGTATAACATACAATGATTTCTTTGACTATCCAGCTGAAAATCACATATCCCACTTCCTCTACTCCAATCTCCCCTTTTCTGCTAACCCCCATCACCCTTATCACCTTCTAACATACTATAAAATTTACCTTTTAATTAAATCTGTGTCATAGCTCTCTCCACCTTCCAGAACTGCACTGCCAATATGGCAGCCACCAGCCACATGTGCCTATTTAAATTTAAATTAATTATAATTAAATAAAATTACATGTTTATATATTAATATCAGATATAAGTAGAATTCAGAGCACAGAAAATTATCAGAGACAAAGAAGGACATTATATAATGATAAAGGATTAGTCCACCAAGAAGACATAGCAACGCTAAATGTATGCACTAAACAACAGAGCTACAGAATAGGTGAAACAAAAATTCACAGAGCTGAAAGGAGAAATAGACAAATTCTCCATTATAGCTGGAGACTTCAACATTACTCTATCAACAATTGATAGAACTAGACAGAAAATCAGCAAGGAGAAAGAACCCCAAAACAGGTGGGTGTGGTGGCTCACGCCTGTAATCCTAGCACTCTGGGAGGTCGAGGCGGGAGGATTGCTTGAGGTCAGGAGTTCATGACCAGCCTGAGCAAGAGCAAGCCTCGCCTCTACTAAAAATAGAAAGAAATTAGCTGGGTGTGGTGGCATGTGCCTATAGTCCTAGCTATCTGGGAGGCTGAGGCAGGAGAATGGCTTGAGCCCAGGAGTTTGAGGTTGCTGTGAGCTAGGCTAACAACATGGCACTCCAGCCCAGGCAACAGAGCGAGACTCTGTCTAAAAAAAACCCCAAAACACCAACAATTGAGTATCTAATCAACATTTATGGAAGATTCCACCCAACAACAGCAGAATATACATTCTTTTCAAGTATCCACTGAACATTTATCAAGATAGACCATATCCTAGGCTATAAAACAAACCTCAACAAATTTAAAAGAACTGAAATTGTACAGGATATTTTCTCCAACCATAACGGAATCAAACTAGAAATCGATAACAGAATGATTTGCAATGACCTTCTTTGAGTGCAAAAAAAATAAATAAAAAATTTAAAAAAATAACAGAATGATAACAGGAAAATCTCCAAGCAATATAGTTCTAAATAATCCATGGATCAAAGATGAAGTCTCAAAGAAAAATTTAAAATTACATTGAACTGAATGCAAATGAAAATACACCACATCAAAATGTGTAGGACACAGCTAAAGCAGTGATAACAGAGAAATTTTTAGCACTAAATGCATACATTAGAAAAAAGGAAAAGTCTCAAATCAATAATCTAAGCCCTTACCACAAGAGCCTAGAAAAAGAAGAGCAAAATAAACCCAAAGTTAGCAAAAGAAAGAAAATAATAAAGATAATAGCAAATAACAATTAAATTTGAAAGAGAAAAATAGAGAAAAAAAATTAATGAAACAAATTGCTGGTTCACTGAAATGATCAATAAAATTGACAAACCTCTAGCAAAAATTACAAAGAAAAAAGAGAGAAGACACAAATTACCAATGACAGGAATGAAAACAGACCTATGAACAACTGTACACACACAAGTTTGACAACTTACATGAAAGAGATTACTGTCTCAAAAACCACAAACTACCACAACTCACTAAGAAACAGATAAAAGCATTGTAATTTTTAATGAAATTAAATTCATAATTTTAAAACTCCCAAAAAAGAAACCTCTAGGGCCAAATGGTCTCAATGGAGAATTCTAACAAACATTTTTAAGAAAAATTAACACTAATCCTATAAAATCTCTCCCAGAAAATTAGAGAAAATACTTCGAATTCACTTTATGACATTAGTATTATCCTGATACCAAAACCAGACAAAGCCAGTATGAAAAAAGAAAACTACAGACTAATATCCCTCATGAGTACAGACACAAAAATCCTTAACAGAACACTAGTAAATAAAATTCACCAATATATAAAAAGAATTATACATCATGATGAAACAAGATTTATTCCAGGAATGTAAGGATAGTTCAAAATTCAAAAATCTGTGCAACCCACCATCATATCAGGCTAACAAAAACCACAATCATATCAATCAATGCAGGAAAAAATGACAAAATTTAACACCCATTCATGGTAACTACTAGAAAAATAGCAATAGAGGGGAACCTCCTCAACTTCCTAAAAGCACCTGCAAAAAAACCTACAGCTAACATTACATTTAGTGGTGAAATACTAAATGATTTCCTCCTAAAATCAGGAACAAGGCAAGGATGTCTACTCTCACCACTTTTATTCAATGTAATGCTAGAAGTTCTAGCCTGTGAAATAAGACCACAAAAAAGGAAATAAAATGCACACAGATCAGGAAGGAAGAAATAAAACTGTCCCTATTTGTAGATGATAAGCTTGTCTATGTAGAAAATCCCAATGAATCTATAAAGTCTCCAAAAAAAAAAAGTGAGTTCAGCAAGGTTGCAGGAACAAGATAAACATACAAAAGCAACTGTATTTTTATATACCAGCAATAAAAACATGGAAACTGAAATGAAAAACACAATACCGGCCGGGCGCGGTGGCTCACGCCTGTAATCCTAGCACTCTGGGAGGCCGAGGCGGGTGGATCGCTCAAGGTCAGGAGTTCGAGACCAGCCTGAGCAATGAGCGAGACCCCGTCTCTACTAAAAAATAGAAAGAAATTAGCTGGCCAACTAAAATATATATATAGAAAAAATTAGCCGGGCATGGTGGCGCATGCCTGT
>CM052437.1:94956016-95029104 GCA_028533085.1 Varecia variegata | reverse complement strand
TAGCTACTTGGGAGGCTGAGGCAGTAGGATCGCTTAAGCCCAGGAGTTTGAGGTTGCTGTGAGCTAGGCTGACGCCACGGCACTCACTCTAGAGCCCGGGCAACAGAGTGAGACTCTGTCTCAAAAAAAAAAAAAAAAAAAAAAACACAATACCCTTCACAATTACTCCAAAAATACAGTAAGTCCTCACTTAACACTGTCAATAGGTTCTTGGAAACTGCAACTTTAATTGAAACAAAGTAGAGAAGGTCCTTGAATAATGTCCTCCTTTCATTCATTTCATTGTAACGTTGTTGAAGAAAAATATTGGTTTTGTTATACATTATTTCAGTTAAAGGCACAGTTTCCAAGAACGCATTGACAATGTTAATGGAGGATTTACTGGACTTGGGTATAAACCTAACAAAACAAGTGCAAGAATTATATGCTGAAAACTACAAAAGAGTAATGAAAGAAATCATGTTAACAGACTGGAAGACTCAACATAGTGATGATATCAATTCTCAAATTGATATACAAGTTTAATACAATTCCTACCAAAAGGCAAGATTTTTTATAGATATAGACAAGATTATTCTAAAATGTCTAGGACAAAAAGGAACTAGAATAGCTAAAATAGCTTTCAAAAAGAACACAGTAGGTGGAATCAGTCAACTTAATTTTAAGAGTTGTTATATAAATATACTAATCAAGACTATGCGGTATCAGTGGAGGTCTAGACAGACATACAGATGTGATAACAGATTATAGATCTGGGAACAGGAAAACTCAGAAATAACCAACAAAAATATGCCCAGCTGATTTTTGATCAAGGTGCAAAAGCAATTCAATGGAGAAAAGACAACCTTTTCAACAAATGATACTGGAGCAAGTAGATATCACAGGTAAAAAATAAACTTTGACCTAAGTCTCACACTTTACAGAAAAATTAACTCAAAATGGATTGCAGATTTAAATGTAAGACATAAAACTAAAAAACTTTTAGGGGAAAAAAAACACAAAATCTTCAGGATCTAGGGTTAGGCAAAAACACGAAAAGCAGGATCCATAAAAGGAAAAACAAATGACACTTCATCAAATAAAAACTTTTGTTCTGTGAAAGGCCCTGTTGAGAGGATAGAAAGACAAGCTATGAACTGGGAGAAAATATTTGCATACCACATATGTGACAAAGAACTAGTATCTAAAATATACAAAGAACTTATCAAAACTCAACAGTAAAAACAAAACCCAACAATTCAATTAGAAAATCGGCAAAAAAGAGGAAAAAACATTATACCACAGAGGACTTACAGATAGCAAGCACGTACATAAAAAGATGTTCAGTATCATTAGCCATTAAGTAAGTGCAAATTAAAACTACAATGAGATATTACTTACCTATTAAATTGGGCTAAAATAAAAAATACTGGCAATACCAAATGACGGCAAGACTTCAGAGAATGTAGATCATACATTGCTGATGGGACTATAAAATGTAGTCACTCTGGAAAATATTCTGCAGTTTCTTAAAAAGCAAAATATGCAACTACCATACGACTCAGCAATTGCATTTCTTGGCATTTATCCCTGAAGACTGAAAAATCATATTCATCCAAAAACCTGTACACAAATATTTACAGCAGTTTTATCCATAATAATCAACAACTGGAAACAACTCAGATGTCCTTCAATGCATACAAGCTAAACAAACTATGGTACCTCCATTTCATGAAATAACTAGTCAGCAATAAAAAACATACTACTGATACATACAACAACCTAAATGAAATTCCAGAGAATTCTGCTGAGTAAAAAAAGGCAATCCTGAAAAGGTTATATACTGAATTGTTCCATTTATAAAACATTCTTTAAATGACAAAATTATAGAAATGCAGAACAGATTAGTGGTGCCAAGGCTTAAAAAGGGGGTGGGAGAAGGAGAGAAGTAGGTGTGGCTACACAGGGCAACTTGAGGGATCCCTGTGGTGATAGAAATGTTCTGTATCTTGACCGTTTTAATGTCAATATCCTGGTTGTCATCTTGTACTATTTTCTTTTACAAAGATGTTACCACTAGGGGAAACTGAGTAAAGAGTATAGATTTCTCTGTATAATGTATTACAACTGCATGTGAATCTATAATATCTCAAAATAAAAAGTTTGATTTTGGAAAAAAAGTATGTAAAATTCAAATAAAACTCCCCTCTGTATAACTATTAATATAAAGAGCTTCCCGCCCACCCCCCCCCCCAAGAAAAAGGAAGAGGAGAGGGAAAAAGGAGAGGAAAGAAGAAAAGAAGTGGGGAGGAAGAGGGGGGGAAGATTTTCTGTTTTATTCCCCCTAAAAGAAGAAAAGAGGGGGAGAAACAACAGTAAGGACATGAAGATTTGAGCCATGCAATAAATATAACGACGTAATTAATATCTACAGAACACTAGGCCCAATGGCCACAGTATACAATTTACTTTTTTTTTTTTTTTTTTTTAACAGAGACAAGGTGTCACTATGTTGCCCAGGTTGGAGTGCAGTGGCTATTCACAGGTGCCATCCCACTACTGATCAGCACAAGAGTTTTGATCTGCTCAGTTCACCCCTCCTTAGGCAACCAGGAAGTCACCATATTGATGCCCAGTTTAGTACCAACACCTGATCGGCATCATGCACTACAGCTCAGAACTGTAACCCAGAACTCCTGGGCTCAAACAACCCTCCCGCCTCAGATGCCACAGTGGTGGGACTACAGGCACGTGCCACTGTGCCTAGCTACAATTTACTTTCAAGTGCACATGGAATTATGGCAGAAATCAGCAGCAAAAATGTAATTAGAACCCAACTGCTTGAAAATTAAAAAATACAGTTTGCATGAGTCAAAGAATTTACTATGTTAATCATAAAATATTTTGTACCAAATAAAAATTTTATATATCCAAATTTGTGTAATATAACAAAAATCATGCATAGAAAGAAAATACATATAAACATATATTAGAAAAGAAGAAAGGCTAAAAAAAAATCAATGATCTAAGCATCCAACCCAAGCAGCTGGAAAATAACAGCAAACCAAACCTAAAGAAACTAGAAAGAATGAAATAATAAAGAGCAGAAAACAGAAAATAAATAAACATCTGTGGTTTGCATAAATTGGCTAAAAAAAAAAGAAGAAGAAAAAGAAAAGAAATATACACGACTCTGGGAGGCCAACGCAGGAGGATCACTAGAGGTCAGGAGTTCGAGACCAGCCTGAGCAAAAGTGAGACCCCCATCTCTACTAAAAATAGAAAGAAATTAGCTGGACAACTACAAATATATAGAAAAAATTAGCCGGGCATGGTGGTGCATGCCTGTAATCCCAGCTACTCAGGAAGCTGAGGCAGGAGAATCTCATGAGCCCAGGAGTTTGAGGTTGCTGGGAGCTAGGCTGATGCCATGGCACTCTAGCCCAGGTGACAGAGCAAGACTCCATCTCAAAAAAAAAACAACCTATTCATTCTTATGATAGGCAGGGGCCGTCTGTGGACCTCTCCTGTAATCCCAGCACTCTGGGAGGCCAAGGCTGGAAGTAAGGAGTTAGAGACCAGCCTGAGCAACATAGTGAGACCTCTGTCTCTACAAAAAATATAAAAATAAGCTGGGCATAGTGGCACATGCCCATTATCCCAGCTATTCCAGGGGCTGAGGCAAGAGGAGGAGGATCCTTGAGCCTGGGAGTTTGAGGTTGCAGTGAGCTATGACAACACCACTGTACTCTGGGCAACAGAGAGACCCTGTCTCAAGAAAAAGAATGATAAATTCCTGGCACAGTGATCAAAGAAAAAAAAAGAGAGAGAAGGCACAAATATCTCATTTCTCATTTCAAAAATGGAAAAGAAATCACTACCAAGACCACAGACATATTTTAAAAAAGATAAAAGGATATCATAACCATGTTATACCAATAAATTTTAAACTGTAAATGAAATGAACTAATTATTTTTTAACTGCAGAGCCAATGAATTTATTTTTTTAAATGCACATCATACCATATCCGATATAACAAAATCTGACAGTCCTATATCCATTAAAGAAACTTAAAACCTTCCCACACAGAAAATCCCAGGTATAGATGGCTTCATAAGTAAATTCCGCTAAATAACCTGCCAAAGAATATAAAAAGACAAAACGCTTCCCAACTCATTTTATGAAGGCAGCCTAACCCTGACACCAACACCTTACAAAGACATTAAAAGAAAGACAACAGATGCAACATTCCAAAACAAATTATTGAAGTAGTGATAGATAAATCATGTGAGTGACATGTTTTATGATATAAAAATTATATCAGTGATTTATAAAAAGAATAATGTACCACAATTCACTTGAATTTAACATAAGGTTGTTTCAATATTTAAAAATAAATGTAATTTCTGACATTAACAAAATAAAGAGAAATCACATAATCAACTCAATGTATGAAGAAAAAGCATTTGAAAAAAGTCAACATTAGGCCGGGCGCAGTGGCTCACACCTGTAATCCTAGCACTCTGGGAGGCCGAGGCGGGTGGATCGCTCAAGGTCAGGAGTTCAAGACCAGCCTGAGCAAGAGCGAGACCTTGTCTCTACTAAAAATAGAAAGAGATTATCTGGCCAACTAAAAATATATAGAAAAAAAAAAAATTAGCCGGGCATGGTGGCGCATGCCTGTAGTCCCAGCTACCCGGGAGACTGAGGCAGTGGGATCGTTTAAGCCCAGGAGTTTGAGGTTGCTGTGAGCTAGGCTGACGCCACGGCACTCACCCTAGCCTGGGCAACAAAGCGAGACTCTATCTCAAAAAAAAAAAAAAGAAAAAAGTCAACATTTACTCTACACGTGATAAAAAACCCTGCACAAACTAGAAATAGAAGGGAACTGATAAAAACACAAAGGAAAAAAATACATGCTTAATTGTGGATTGCTGAAAACTTTCCCTCTGCAATCAGAAATGAGACAAGGATTCTTGGTATCACCACTTTTCTACTACATTGTACCGGAGGTCAAGGAAATAAAAGTTAAAAGGATAGGAAAAGAAGATACAGAACTACCATTATTAACAGATTTTACATATATACAAAATCCAAAAGAATAAATAGTTCTCTATTGGATTAATCAGATTATATATTAAAGTTGATGGATTGTGTTTCTTTATACCAGCAACAACTAGAAAACAAACTTAAATTTAATCTAATGGTCAATTCTCAGTCTTTATCTTTCTAGACCTATCAGCAGCATTTACCCAGTTGATCAGTCTCTCCTCCTAAGAACTTAGTTTCTTCTCCTGAGGACACTGCCACTCAGGATTTTCTCAACTCTCAACTTGGAAATGATGGAGTGTTCCAAGGCTTAGTACTAGTGCTTCTTATCTACGCCGTTAGTGATTTCATCCAGTCTCATGGCTTCAAACACTATCGACATGCTAACAAATTTGCATCTCCAACCAGCACCTTGTCCCTGACCCTAGACCCACAAACTACCGACTGAACATCTCTGCTTTGTGCATTTAATAAACATCTCAAACCAGGCATGTCTAAAATTGAACTGATCCTCCACTGCAGACCTGCCCTAACTATAGTCTTCGCAATCTCAGATAATGGCAATTTCCAGTTGCTGAGGCCAAAAAACTAAGAGTCACTCTTGCCTCCTCTTTCCCTCACACCTCAAATCTAATCATTCAACAAATCCTGCCAGTTAAAAATTCAAAGTACATTTAGAATAATCACCTCCACTACTACCATCTGGGTCAAAGGGATTTTTTGTAAGCATGTGAGCTCTTTAATATCAGCTTTACTAAAATGTACAAGCCATAAAATTCACCATTTTAAAGCCTACAATTCAGTGATTCTCAGTATAATCAGAGTTGTACAAACATCATCACTAATTCCAGAACATTTCCATCACCCTAAAAAGAAACCTCACTCTCATTAGAGCTTGCTCCCATTCCTCCTTCCCCTATCCCCTGCCAACCACAAATCTACTTTTTGTCTCTATAAATTTACCTATTCTGGACATCTATATACATAGGATTGTATAATATGTGGCCTTTTGTGACTGGCTCCTTTCACTTAGCATGATGTTTTCCAGGTCCATCCATGTTGTAGCATGTATCAGTACTTCATTCCTTTTATTGCTGAATAATATTCCATGGTACAGATATACCATATTTCATTTCTCCACCCATCAGTTGATGGACATTTGGGCTGTTTCCACTTTTGGGCTATTATGAATAATGTTGCTATGAACATTCACATATGACTTTTCTGTAGACATGTTTCCGTATCTCGTAAGTATATACCTCAGTGTGGAATTGCTGGGTTATATGGTAACTCTATGTTTAACCTATTGAGGAACCGCCAGACTTTTCCAAAGCAGTTGCACCAATTTCAGTTTCCACCAGCAATGTATAAGGGTTCTGATCTCTCTACATCCTCACCAACACCTGCTACACTCCATCTTGTTTGTTTGTTTATTTTTGAGACACAGTCTCTCTATGTTGCTTAGGCTGGTCTCGAACTCCTAGGATCAAGCGATCCTCCCACCTCATCCTAGTGGAACCTCATTGTGGTTTTGATTTGCATTTCCCTAAGGACTAATATTGTTGACCATCTTTACATGTCCTTATGGGCATTTGCATAGTTTCACTGAAGAAATGTCTATTCAGATCCTTTGCCCATTCGTAAATTGGGTTGTTTTTATCGTTAAACTCAACCCAGGTTGGTTAGATTCTATTAAGTACAACATTTCTTTAGATCCATATAATGGAATTTTAGGCAGCCAGTAAAGACTACGCTTTGGATAATATTCAATTGTAGTTTTTCTTAAAGACAGTGTTCAAAAAGAAAGGAAGACATTAAATTAAATATAATCTACAGACACCCAGATGGGACTGGATTAGATTAGACTGGAAAGGAAATCTCTGGGTAGTAGAATTAAAAGTGATTTCATTTTTTTATATACTACTTTTTTAACATGCTACTTTTGCATTTTCCACGTATCTATAATATATATCTTTTTCATGAAAAAAATCACTTTTATAAATTAAAGGTGAATCATGGACTTCTCACTATACTTCCACCAGCTTGCAAGTTATATATCTCTTATTCTCCTTTTTTTCACTACTTGTATGTAAAAAGATCTAAACACATAGGCAATTTGAGTGTTCCAATGTTTGGTATAGCAAAGAAAATTGTGGTGTATAGGCCAGGCCTGGTGGCTCACAACTATAATTCCAGCACTTTGGGAGGCTGAGACAGGAGGATTGCTTGAGGCCAGGCATTCAAGACAAGCCTGGGCAACAAAACAAGATCTGTCTCTAAAGAAATGAAAAAACTAGCTTGGCACAATGGCACATGCCTGTAGTCCCAGCTAAGGAGACTAAGGGGAAGCTAAGGCAGGAGCCCAGGAGTCTGAGCTATGATCTCACCACTGTACTCCAGCCCAGGTGACAGAGTGAGATCCCATCTATTTAAAAAAATAATAATAATAACCATCATAAAAGAAACCAAGAAAAAAATTCTCTCTGTAAAAAATTTACAGAGAAGTTGCAGGATTCAAACACAGCATGCTCCCAGACAAGATCAGAAAACATCTTCCTCAGAAGCAAATGCTACCAAGAACCAATGTAATCAATCTTTACTGGGGATTATGTTGCCTAAAACATGATTTTAAAAATACTGCTACGATAACAGTAAGGTAAATACTAAAATTTTATGAGGTACCAAGGGTAGTCACTAAAAGACTATTTACAAAAAAATGTAATCCAGTCCAGGCAATGTAGTGAGACCCCATCTCTACAAAAAATAAGAAAATCAGCCAGGTGTCGTGGCTCACACCTGTAGTCCTAGCTACTCTGGAGTAGCTACTTCTAGCTACTCTGCAGTGGGAGGAGGATTGCTTGAGCTCACGAGTTTGAGGTTGCAGTGAGCTATGGCTGTACCACTGCATGCCAGCCTGGGTGACAGAACAAGACCCTACCCCCCCCCAAAAAAAGAAAGAAAGAAAATGTAACCAAATAATTATGGTAACTAATCATCTTTAAATGTATTTATCTGTCATAAGAATTATTGTAATTAAGAATTAAGGGCCGGGCACGGTGGCTCACGCCTGTAATCCTAGCACTCTGGGAGGCTGAAGTGGGCAGATTGTTTGAGCTCAGGAGTTCAAGACCAACCTGAGCAAGAGCAAGACCCCGTCTCTACTAAAAAAAAAAATAGAAAGAAATTATATGGACAGCTAAAAATATATATAAAAAAAATTAGCTGGGCATGGTGGCTCATGCCTGTAGTCCCAGCTACTCGGGAGGCTGAGGCAGGAGGATTGCTTGAGCCCAGGAGTTTGAGGTTGCTGTGAGCTAGGCTAATGCCACTGCACTCTAGTCTGGGCAACAGAGTGAGACTCTGTTTCCAAAAAAAAAAAAAAAGAATTAAGGACATCCTTATTGATGGAATATTGATGGAAAAGAGTATAGCTAAATTACGGCCAAAAAAAAAAAAAAATATATATATATATATATATATATATCATCCTTTGGAATACTATGCAGCAGTTAAAAAGAATAAAGTGGAATGTAGACACAAGATGTATCCAAAAACTACACAGACCTCCAAGACATATTGTTAAAGGTAAAAAGCCACTTGCTGAGCAACATACAGCTTTAGTCCTAAGAATGGCAGGAAGGTCTATTTCTCTATAATCCATCAACACTTTCTATAATCCTTCACTGCTTACTGTGGTACTAGTCTTGCTTAATCATTTCAGAGCCCCACACTGCTGGTTTTACTGACTTATATTTTCATCTGTATGTGTTTATCTCCGAAACTAACCATGCTTCTTGAAAACAGGAATCATGACATCTACTCCAATCTGGCACTTAGCACAGATCCACACATAAAACAGGTGCACAAATAATATTTGTGGATGCCTAAAAATACATAAAATATGAAGGAGCAAGACTTTTAGAAGCAAAGAAGCCAAAACATTCATTAAATGGGAAAACCAGAACCACAGTGCAGTTCTTTACATGTCCTGGGTCAACATGTTTTATACTACCACAAGCTCTTTTGGAAATTCTAGTAACAATCTGTGATTATATTTTCTTTCTCATGAGAGATTTTTTTTTAATCACTCAAATATGTAAAAAAAAAAAAAAAAAAAAAAAAGCTTAAAAACTTATGAGTAAAATATTTCATACCCCATAATTTTGATAAGACTTACCATCTGTCTAGCATTGATGCTATCAAGGTGCTTATTAAGGCCACGGTTGATATCTGCAAACTCTATAGCTCTTCTTGTTATCCAACATAATGTCTTCTTACTATTAAAAAAAAAAGTTATGTATTTTAAAGGCAAATTCACATGAAATTATATGAAAATTTGATGTAAATGAAACCAAAGTCCAAAATAGATATAATGTTTATAATATAAATATATATGATATTCCAAAGAGAAAGTCATAAAAGAAAAAAGACAAGAAAGGTCTCATTTGTCACCACTGGAGGTGACTAATGCACTCTGAAAATGGTTATATAAACGGAAAGAACTAAGCATTTATTCTGCCTTTTAAGTAGAACACTATTTCTAGGTAACAAAACAGCCCTAGTTGATGAGAGAAATTTTATCTTTATAGAAGGTGGCTAGCTACTAAATGTAAAAGGAATAACAGAATCCAAAACTAATTACCATTTTGTAACCCATAATTAAACAGCAGATCAAGAATCACCAATGAATGCTGAAATCACTAGGTGAAAGGTTGATAGAAAGTGACCTGTTACCAAAGTACCATACCACAGATTACTACTTGCTAGATGCAAGAAGAAAAACGTAACTCTACAATGAAATGATCAAGTTCTCCCGCCTTAGCTTGGTGATCAAATACGGCATCAAAACACTGGGACTAGATATTATATGCCTCTCAGTGTGAAACAGTATGAAGTATACAGCATTACTAAATGAAGTACTCTCCCAAAAATGTTTAACCTGAGCCTACTTACACATTTAGATCTAACTCCCAGTTTACAGGAAATACATACAGGGGGTAGAGGAAGAAGTTATACTACACCATGAGGAAACTATTAGCAATACCAAATGTAATACAGTCTCAATAGAGCTAGCAAAGTCAATATCCGAGGAAGGTGAAGAAAGGCAGAGAAGGGAACGGGATGGGTAGAAGAGACAGTTCTGTATACAAAAAGACTCAAGAGATGAGTAATAACCAAATGCAATAGGTAGCTCTTGATTGAAATCTGGTATTTTTTAAAGAAACACAGCAATAAAAGACATGGATATTGTATGAGTATTATACATTAGAGAATTATTTGTAATTTTTGCTAGGAATAATGATGGTTTTGTAGTTTTATAGGAGAATGTCCTTTTCCTGGAAGATATGCTAAAGATAATATGTCTTCTTATAATTTTTTTAAGAGAGCAAATTTCAAACTAAATTTTTAAATGTCAAAGTCCAAAATACAAATAACACTTATAACACAAATGTATAATACTTACAAGAAAAAACAAAGAAAAATCTCATTTGCCACTACTAATTTACTTTTAAATGGTTCAGAAAATTTATTTATACATGTAGATAAAGCAAATGTGGCAGAATGTTAACAATTATTGAATCTAGGAGGTGGGTATATGTGGGTTCAATGTACCATACTACTTTTCTATATGTCCAAGTATTTTCCTAATAAAAGTTTTCAAAATGTATCATGCTTCAAGCAAACTGGTTTCTAAAATGTTTGAACAAATAAAACCATGTTTAATTCGCTCAAAGAATATCACCACAAGGTTAAAAAAACTCCTTTAATTCAAATATCAACCCTTAATTTAAAATTTATAATTCAAATATGCCAAGTTTTCACAAAGCAGGGCACACTCCATATTAGAAAGGTTATTTAGAGGTTATCTGTCCTTACGTGTCCTGAGAAAAGAAAAATTCAATCATGCTATAAATAAAGGGAAGGGAGAAAATAAAAAGGAATTTTTAAAATGATAAAAATTATGAGACGGACCTCAAAAACAAACTTGAGAAAGAAAAACGTAGAGGAGGCCTTATACTTTCTGATTTCAAAACACCTTACAAAGCTACAGGAATCAAAACACTACGGTAGGGCATAAAGATGGACATAAGACCAATGAACAGAATAGAAAGCCCAGAAATAAATCCTCACATTTATATATGATCAAATGATCCTGAACAAGGGTGCCAAGGCTATACAATAGGAAAAGGATATTATCTTCAATTAATGGTTTAGGGAAAACTGTATATCCACATGCAAAAGAATGAAGGTGGACGCTTAATCTTACCCCAAATACAAAAATTAACTCAAAATAGATTAAAGACCTAAACATAAAACCTGAAACTATAAAACTCCTAGAAGAAAATACAGGAGGAAAGCTTCATGACATTGGACTTAGCAATGATTTCTTGAATATGACTGCAAAAGCACAAGCAACAAAAGCAAAATTAGATGAACCAGACTACATCAAAACTAAAGACTTCTGTGCCCCAGAGGAAACAATTAACAGAGTGAAAAGGCAACCTATGGAATGGGAGAAAATATTTGCAAACCATATATCTAATAAGGGGTTAATATCTAGAATATATAAAGAATTCCTATAGGCCGGGCACGGTGGCTCACGTCTGTAATCCTAGCACTCTGGGAGGCCGAGGCGGGTGGATCGCTCAAGGTCAGGAGTTCGAGACCAGCCTGAGCAAGAGTGAGACCCTCGTCTCTACTAAAAATAGAAAGAAATTATCTGGCCAACTAAAAATATAGAAAAAATTAGCCGGGCATGGTGGCGCATGCCTGTAGTCCCAGCTACTCGGGAGGCTGAGGCAGAAGGATTGCTTAAGCCCAGGAGTTTGAGGTTGCTGTGAGCTAGGCTGACGCCATGGCACTAACTCTAGCCCAGGCAACAAAGCAAGACTCTTGTCTCAAAAAAAAAAAAAAAAAGAATTCCTATAATACAATTCAACAAAAAAACCAAATAACCTGATTAAAAAAGCAGGCTAAGGATTTGAATAGACATTTCTCCAAAGATATACAAATGGCCAACAAGTATATGAAAAGATGCTCAACATCACTAACCATCAGAGAAATGAAAATCAAAACCACAATGAGATATCATCTCATACTCATTAGGATGGTCACTATCAAAAAATAAATAAATAAATAACAATTACTGGTGAGGATGTAGAGAAATTGGAACCCCTGTGTACTGCTGGTGGGAATGTAAAATGGTGCAGCCATTATGGAAAGGGTATGGAGGTTCCTCAAAAAATTAAAAACAGAATTACCATATGATGCAGCAATTCCACGTCTGGGTACATATCCAAAAGAATTCAAAACAGGATCTCAAAGACACAATTGCACACACATGTTCACTGCAGCATTATTTACAAAAGTCAAGAGGTAGAATCAACCTAAATGCCCAGCAGATGAATGGACAACGAAAATGTGCTCTATATATACACAATGGAATATTATTCAGCCTTACAAAAAGAAGGAAATCAGGTCATATGCTGCAACATAGATGAACCTTGAGGACATTATGCTAAGTGAAAGAAGCCAGTCACAAAAAGAAAAACATGGCACGATTCTACTTATATGAGGTATCTAAAGCAGTCAAACTCTAAAACACAGAAAATAGAACAGTAGTTGCCAAGGGATGGGAAAAGGGAGAAAAAGGGAGTTCAATGGGTACAGAGTTTCAGTTGTGCAAGATGAAAAAATTGCACACAATAGTGTGCATATAGTTAACACTACTGTACTACACTCTTAAAATGGTTAAGGTAGAGGCCAGGTGAGGTAGCCCACGCCTGTAATCCTAACACTCTGGGAGGCCGAGGCAGGTGGATCGTTTTAGCTCAGGAGTTCGAGACCAGCCTGAGCAAGAGTGAGACCCTGTCTCTACTAAAAATAGAAACAAATGGTCTGGCCAGCTAAAAATATATATAGAAAAAAATTAGCCGGGCATGGTGGCGCATACCTATAGTCCCAGCTACTTGGGAGGCTGAGGCAGAAGGATCGCTTAAGCCCAGGAGTTTGAGGTTGCTGTGAGCTAGGCTGACGCCACAGCACTGTAGCCCAGGCAACAGAGCGAGACTCTGTCTCAAAAAAAAGAAAAAATGGTTAAGGTAGTAAATGTTTTATGATTTTTTTAAAACTATAAAGAGTTTAACTACAAAGAAAAAATTTCAAGCAGTTTGTCTAGTAGGGAAAGAGAATGTTCACTCAAGAGAGGTAGAGTCAAAAGTAGAACGTTAGCTGAAAAAAATATAATGAGGTTTATAATATGGAAAAGGAGAGTTTTATTTCTCATAAAGGTTTCAGCCCACAGTGGCCATTCCAGCAGGCTGGGAAGCAGGGCAAGCCAGGAACACCTGCTTTGAGCCAGGCACAATGGGAACAGGAATTTATACTGAGTGGGATGGCCAAATACACATATTTAACAAGCTATAGGATAAGTCATGAATATTTACGAAAAGAGAAAACATGCACATGTGCAGTTGTGTTTTACACCTCCCACCCCGTTGTGGCTGGGAACTCAGTTTTAAGGTTTCTCTAGGGTCCCCTTGTCCAAGAGGGGTCTGTTCAGTTAATAGAGGGCCTAGGATTTTATTTTTAGTTCAAAAACTGGAAAGAAAATCACAAATAGAAATCCTGAGAAACGAACTAAATTTAATTGCATCCACACAATCAATTATCAACTCTGGGTCCCCTGACTGAAAAGCTTTACTAGGGATTTATAGGTCCAGAAACTACATACAAAATGCTCTACTAGGTCCCTGAACTTCCCGGTAACTGTGCGTGTAACTGTGCGTGTATCGTATCACTCCTACTCAACCACTTCTTTCCTCCCGACCACCAAAAAAGCCTACATTCTCTCCTACCTATCTGTAAAAATGCTTAAAAAGTTCTAATTCCTGCACTGGAAGAATTGTCTAGAAATATGATTTTCTCAATGCACCCAGAATTGATAATGACCAGGGGAATTCCTAATTCAGACTAACCAAACTCCTAATATTTCCTATACAGTTTCAGTTTCTTAAGAGGAGTTTATAGTTGTTGTTTCAACTTCTTACTTTCTGTTGACTCCTTCCCCAACACCATCCTCCCCCGGCTACCCTACCCCTGGCATCTGCTGCTGTTTCTCTGCCTGGCCCTTCTCAGTCTCATTCACGGATTCCTTCTCTTCTGCCCATTTTTTTCAATGCTATTGCTCCTCCTGGGTTCTTTTTTTTTTTTCTTCCAAAAGCTCTTCTGGAATCCTCCTGGGTTGTCTCCAACCTTTTGCTCTACCTACCTATGATATTATGGTAGAAAAACAGACAGATAGATAGATAGATAGATAGACAGACAGATAGATTTTCATCAACGATTCCTGCCTTTTAACTACCATAGCCCTTGTTATAGTATAACGTTGGGGCACTTCAGGCCCCAGGAAATAGAATCGCTCCCTGACCACCTCCTGCCCTCCTTTCACTTGTCCAAGGCAGGACCCTAATCTGATTGTGGGTTCTAAAACCCTCATTCCAGAGGAGTCCTGCCTCATACCCTGAAGGAAGGAATGCTACACAGAGAGGCCAGGAAGAATCTGAACAGACAGGCCTTGCTGGGTTTCCCCACTTAGTCTATTAAGTATGAGATCATATCCTTTTTACCCAATCATATTTCTACATGATTGTCAATCATGCCTATGTAATGAAGCCCCATAAAAACCCAAAAAGATCCGGGCATGGTGGCGTGTGCCTATAGTCCTGGCTTCTCAAGAGGCTGAGGCAGGAGGATTGCTCGAGCCTGGGAGTTCAAGGTTGCACTGAGCTGTGATCATGCCACCATACTCCAGCCTGGGAGACAGAGCGAGACCCTGTTTCTTTTAAAAAGAAAAAAAAAAAAGGGCATAGAAGCTCCTCACCCTTTCCCCCCTACAGAGCCCTACACACTTCATCTGTATCCTTTGTAATATCCTGCATAATAAATTGGTCATCAGGTTTCCCTGATTCTTATGAGCCACTCCAGCAAATTAATCGAACCCAAAGAGGAGGTCATGGGAACCCCAACTTGAAGCCAGTTAGTCAGAAGTTCTGGAGGCTTAGACTGTGACTGGTGTCTCAAGTGAGAGAGTTTTGGGGACTGAGCCCTCAACCTGTGGGATCTGATGCTATCTCCAGGTAGATAGTGTCAGAACTGAACTGGAGGACACCCAGTTGGTGTCTACTGCAGGAACGATTGCTTGCTCACTGGTGGAGAGAAATTCCCACATATTTTGGGGTCGCAGAAGTCTTCTGTGTTGATTTTTGTGGTGTGAGAGCAAAGGAAAAATGGAGTGAGTTTTTCTTAAACACTACCTTTTCTAGGTCCATCCAAACCCATGGCTTCCATATCTATAACGGTGACTCTAGCCAAGCATCCTCTCCCAAACTGCAATATAGTTAACTGCCTAACAGACACATCCACTTGAATATTTCATGGGCACTTCAAACCTGAGGGATCCACCTTAAAAATCCTTCAGTGACTCTCTGTAGCTTTCAAGATCAAGTTCCAACTCCTTGGTAACGCATTCAAGGACTTCTGTGAGCAGGCCCCTAACCTACTCACAGCCTCCTCTTCCTCACTTCCCATCAGGTACTCTCTCCTCCACCTGTACCTAATTATTTGTTTCCCACACAAGGTAGGCCATTTCACAGCTCTGTGCGTCACACATGCTCTGCCCAGAAATCCCTCCACCCCCTACCACCCAACCCATATTTCTTGGCTCAATTAACTTTCCTTGAGGAAAGTTTTCCACTATCCCAAAGTCTGATTTGGCCACAGCTTCCACTGTATCCTAGGCATACCTCTATCTTAGCACCTTTGTATTTATTTGTTTAGACTACTAGTCTGTAAGCATCTCGCAGATATGTGTCTTACTTAGCAGACAACAGCTCAATAAATATGCGTCATATGCCAGCACAAACAAAAAGCCAACTTAGTTATTTAAAATATTGGACTTACCATTTCAGTACCTGGAATACTTAGGTCCATAATTCAAAGCATCTGTTTCCCCCAGTAAAGCACCTAGGAAAATAAATTCATTATCAGTAGGGTAGTTAAGAACTACAATGGATATTCTTTGTGTCTGCCCAAACTCCTTCCCTCTCCTACCCCACCAGGGGTCTGTTTGCTGCTAACAGATCCCTGGTCATATTAAGTGAGCATATCTTAAGACCTAGGCTGACCTAGGCATAGTACCTCATCCATTCAGCTGCAGACATTGGTCAAGATATGAGCATGTGACCAAATCCATCTAGAGCCTCTGACAGGAGGCTCTAAGTAGGAAGCCTGTGCTGCCAGGAACCGGGCCCCACCGTGTGCAGATGCATGTCTACAGTACAAGGAAGGAAGCCAGTACACACAGAGGGGAAGAACAGAAAGGACCCAACTATGGGCAAGTTCCCATCCTAGCTCCTCATGGCCATCTCCATGTCACACAATTTCTGTTATGTAGTTACATGAACCAATAACTTTTCCCCCCACAGGCTATTTCAAGCTGTATGTCTGTTACTTGTACTCCAAAGAGTCCTAACTAATAGAGAAACTTAATAGAGGGAAATAAGATGTCAAAGTATATTTTTCATTCAGGCTATAAAAGGGTCTACTACACCTTTTATGACTTAGAAAACTTTCACTTATCATATACAATGTCTCGTTCTTTTCCCTACTAGATAAACCCCCAATTTACTATTTAATTGTCCTTTAATACACTGTGCAAATCACATCATTTTTTAAGATGATTAATTTACTTCTTTCCTTTGCTACACCCTAACTAGTACATAGTGAGTTGACAAATAAGCAAGCAAGACATGTGATAAGAGGACATAAAGTGCTAAGGAAACAAACAGGAGGCACCAACAACCCACACTTGAGGTATAAAAAGAGGGTTTCTTCCTGGATGTATTGCCTAGACCTAAGTGTGAGTTAACAAAACAAAAGTGGAGGTAAGAAGAGAAACAGAGAAGGTATCCCAGACAAAGAGAAGCTTCTATACTCAGGCCTAGATTTAAGGAACTTGGCATCTTAACAGAGAAATGCAAGTAACTGAATAGGACTAGCAATTGAGGACAAAGGGAGAAAGTGGTAGAAGGAAGAAGATGTAGTAAACAGAAACCAACTATAAGGATCCTGCAAGCTGAGTCAAAAAGTTCACACTTCATCCTGAAGGCAATGAAACACCACACAAAAGGTTTTAAGCAGAGGAGTTACACGATAAAATGTGTTAGACAGAACACTCTAGCTACAGTAGAAAAAATTGGATTGGAAGGCAAGACTGCAAGCAGAATGACCAGTAAGGAGACTACTGCAAGAACCCAGGTGAGAGATGATATTAAACATGAAGTAGGATGAGAGCAGTGGGAATAGGGAAAAGGGAAAAGATTCAAGAGATATAAAAGAATCCAATAAGGCTCAATGATCAATCAGAATGTGAAAGGAAAGAGAGAGTACAAGGAATAGCCCATGTTTCTGCCAAGTTACTATCAACAGTATATACTATTTACTGACTTCTTACCACACATGCATTATCTCATTTAATCTTCTCCTAGAGATAAGAAAGAAAAGAGGCAAAGTTTGTCTTACTTTCTTTGGTTTGGGGATGGGAAGTTTATTAATGACTACAGTTTAGGATATGCTAAGTTTGAGGTACCTGTAGGAACATCCAAATAGACATATCATGAAGATAGATAATTTATGAGTCCAGTTATGAGAAAACAGCTTTGAGTTGAAGATTAGAGAATTATCAGCATACAGATGGTAACTGGGGAGAGCATTTTTTGAAGTAAAATATCTCTGTTATTCATACCAACATATATTTAATACCTACATAACTGTAGAGTGTTGGGAATGGTGCTAGGCAAAAAAAAAAAAAAAAGTGAATAAGATTCAGTCTCAGTCCTCAAGAAGCTCACAGTTAATGAAGGTGACTCAGTACAGAGACAAGCACATAATAGAAATATTTCAAAGGTTCAACAGTAATAAAAAGGTATAAATGATTATCACTGCTGGGGGAAGGAAGAAAAAAGACTTTATGCAAAATATCACCTACATCTTGAAGTAGGTTAGCATAGAGTTTAGGAGGAGGAGAACAGGGAGAGCAGTGAAGACACTCCAGATTGGCCAGGCATGGGGATTACACCTGTAATCCCAGCACTTTGGGAGGCCGAGGCAGAAGGATCACTTGAGGCCAGGAGTTCAAGATCAGCCTGGACAATAGTGAGACCCGATTACTACAAAAAACTTAAAAATTAGCCAGGCATGGTGGTGCGTACCTGCAGTCCCAGCTACTCAGGAGGCTGAGGCTGGAGGATCATTTGAGCCCAGGAGTTGGAGGCTGCAGTGAACTATGATGATGCCACAGCACTCTAGCCTGGGCAACACTCTAGGCAGAAGAAATAATAAATTCAAAGACAGAAAGAAATTTTTAAAAAAAGATGCCCTGCTTTGTAACAGAAAAATTAAGTATTAATCATGTCAGTCTCCCAAACTAATTCTGAAATTTAATAAAAAGAGAATACTTACAAAACGTGTTATAAAACCAAAAAAGACACATGGGGGAATTTTGCCCTACTAAATACTAAAGCACATTATAAAAGTAACACAATAAAATTAAGTAGTACAGCTTCAAAAATCCAATAAAAGATGGAAGAATTACAACGAAAAGTCATAGTCCAGAAATAGGCCTAAATATATCTCAAGACTTAAATGTAATAAGATAGGCTTTCTAAAACATGATAGAATTTTTTAATAAAGTATTAAAATGATTTAATGGTAATTTGTAAAACAGTTAAGGTAGAGGCTGGCCAGGCATGGGGGCTCATGCCTATAATCCCAGTACTTTGGGAGACCAAGGCAGGAGGATCACTTGAGGCCAGGAGTTTGAGACCAGCCTGGGCAACATAGCAAGACCCCATCACTATATAAAAATTTTTTTTAAATTAGCTGGGTGTGGTGGCACGCACCTTGTAGTCCTAGCTACTCAGGAAACTGAGGCAGGAGGATCGCTTGAGGCCAGGAGTTTGAGGCCGCAATGAGCTATAATCACAACACTGCACTCCAGCCTGGGTGACAGACCGAGACCGTGTCTTTCAAAAAAAAACAAAGTCATCACTTTATACTAAAATAAATTCTGACAGACCAAGAGTTAACTCTAGTAATACTAGAAAAAACTGATTATCACATCTCTATTTATTTATCTATTTATTTGAGACAGACTCTCACTCTGCTGCCCGGGCTAGAGCAATCCTTCTGCCTTAGCCTCCCGAGTAGCTGGGACTACAGGCATGCACCACCATGCCCAGCTAATTTTTCTATATATTTTTAGTTGTCCAGATAAGTTCTTTCTATTTTTTTTTTTTTTTTTGGAGACAGAGTCTCGCTCTGTTGCCCAGGCTAGAGTGAGTACCGTGGCATCAGCCTAGCTCACAGCAACCTCACACTCCTGGGCTCAAGCGATCCTACTGCCTCAGCCTTCTGAGTAGCTGGGACTACAGGCATGCACCACCATGCCCGGCTAATTTTTTTTTCTATATTTTTAGTTGGCCAGATAATTTCTTTCTATTTTTAGTAAAGACGGGGTCTCGCTCTTGCTCAGGCTGGTCTCGAACTCCTGAGCTGAAACAATCTGCCCGCCTTGGCCTCCCAAGCGCTAGGATTACAGGCGTGAGCCACCGCGCCCAGCCGGGAGGTTCTTTCTACTTTTTAGTAGAGACGGGGGTCTCGCTCTTGCTCAGGCTGGTCTCGAACTCATGACCTTGAGCAATCCTCCTGCCTCGGCCTCCCAGAGTGCTAGGATTACAGGCGTGAGCCACCACGCCCAGCCATCACATCGCTAAAACAATGAAATTTCTCAGTTTAGATGAAGCAATGACAAAGGAAAAGAATGACAGATTAATATATGAACATTTTAAACTTCCAACTATTAAAAGTAACCAAAAAATAAAACAGCAAACTAAAGAAAAAAGACACTAATAACCATATATTTAGGGCTTGCTCAAAATTTTTAGAAAAAACAGCCAACAGACAATCAAAAGATATAGACATTCCACATTTAGAAAAATAAGAGTGTTACCAACCAGTCTAGTGAGGTTTAGTGAAATCATTACACCCTGAGCCAGTGCTCAGGTAAGTGTAACAATCTGGGTTCTTTGACACAGTAATTCTACTAACAGTCATAAAAATCTAGCTGGCTTAGCCAGTTTATTCCCCCACGTAAATTAATGAAATGCTCTTTTAATTTTTAAAGTTCTAGATGTACAATACTAATAAAATAATTTCTGGAGGGCAATGCTGAGATTTAAACTCAGGGGTAAGAAGGTAAAATACTCCAAGCCTCCTAAGGCCTACCTTCCAAAACCCTGCCAACCTACTATCTAGGCATATTTTGAGACTTCAGGAAGATACTTGTAAGTAAATTCAATAAACCAAATTCAGAGAAACGTTAATACCTGTATATGTTTTTTTTTATATGAACAGAGTAAGAGTAATGTGGAAGGAAAAATGTTCAAGCTGACAAACCAATATAACTTATTTCATCAATTTTAAGACATATTTTTACATTTTTGTAGTTGGGATGCATCCCAGAATCAATGATGTGTCACAGTTTACTTGGAGCAACTTTTTTTGTGGTGGCATATAAAATTATAATACATCTTACAACTAATGGGATGAATGGATAGAAAGACCATGGAAATAATTTGTTAAGAATAAGGTTTTGGGGCCAGGTGCGGTGGCTCACACCTGTAATCCTAGTACTCTGGGAGGCCGAGGCGGGTGGATCGTTTGAGCTCAGGAGTTTGAAACCAGCCTGAGCAAGAGCGAGACCCCCGTCTCTACTAAAAATAGAAAGAAATTATATGGACAGCTAAAAATATATATAGAAAAATTAGCCGGGCATGGTGGCGCATGCCTGTAGTCCCAGCTACTCGGGAGGCTGAGGCATGAAGGATCACTTGAGCCCAGGAGTTTGAGGTTGCTGTGAGCTAAGCTGACGCCACGGCACTTACTCTAGCCCGGGCAAAAGAGTGAGAGTCTGTCTCAAAAAAAAAAAAAAAAAAGAATAAGGTTTTGGGACACAGAGATCTCAGTTTGACTAAATCCTGACTCTGAGATATATACATACACACACACACACACACACACACACACAAGTTGTGGGAGGGCCTTCAGCAACTTTCTTAACATTTCTCAGTCTCTGTCTCCTGATCCGTAAAATAGTACTGAGAATAGTGTAAATCTCATAGAGGTGTGAGAATTAAATATAACAGTATATGTAAACTGCTTAAAACCAGGCCTAGGTTAGGGGGAGCAGTGTGTATGCCATTTTATAATACTATGAAGATAAGGGCAATGAGAGTGATAATGATGGCTTGATGTATAGTTTACTCATCGCCTGGCATGGTAAACATCAAAAAATCTTCAATCTCTTCTTTAATTCCTAACATAAAATACTTCAAAAAGCATTTAATAGGCTGGGCTCGGTGGCTCATGCCTGTAATCCTAGCACTCTGGGAGGCCGAGGCACGTGGATCGCTCAAGGTCAGGAGTTCGAGACCAGCCCTGAGAAAGAGCGAGACCCTGTCTCTACTAAAAATAGAAAGAAATGATCTGGCCAACTAAAAATATATAGAAAAAAAAAAAATTAGCCGGGCATGGTGGCGCATGCCTGTAGTCCCAGCTACTCGGGAGGCTGAGGCAGAAGGATTGCTTAAGCCCAGGAGTTTGAGGTTGCTGTGAGCTAGGCTGATGCCAGGGCACTCACTCTAGTCTGGGCAACAAAGCGAGACTCTGTCTCAAAAAAAAAAAAAAAAAGGCATTTAATAGAATAATTGCTTGACCCGGCAATCTGAGATTGTTCCAAGACTTACAATGTGATTTTGCATACAAAAAGCGGAAGGCAAGGCAAAGAAGGTAGGTAGCTATTTTCTAAAATTCACATAGACTAATAAATGGTTACTACTTTGCATATCAAAAGACATGCATCATCATGGATAATCATGAAGGAAAGGAAGGAAAATAATTAGTGTTAAAAAAATGCCTCAACAATGGTAATATATATTTAGCCTCCGTGATGCACAAGATACTGCGATTACTTTAATAAACGAGAAAACATGCCTTTACCATAACTTAAGCCCATTTTTCCAGGAAATCCAGTAATCCCATCCTCTCTACCCTTCAAAACAACTGAAGTCAACAGGTACACAAATTGACATTCGTAAAGGCTGTATGGCGATTATTTTACAGGTTAGTCTTTTTTCATTAACTACACTGTAGCTTCCTTGCAGAAGAGCAGCCATTTACTTCCTTCCCACCACCTCCACCACTGCCGCCCCCATCCTAATACAGCACTTGAATAATAAAGGTCCTGGCATAGAAACTCAAAAATATTGATTTAATTTCTGACCTTTGAAAAGGAACAATGTAAGAAAAGAAAATTGAATCACGCTTATCAAAACACAAAACGCATGATGTTTACATTTCTTGAAGCGCCTAAGAATTCTTTCAGTGAAAATTGAAGGATGAGGGTTAAAACGAGTTACAAAAGACAGCTGGTGTTTGAGAGAAAAACACTCGAAATAATAAAAACGGAGTGAAAAGGCTGGTGCTGGGATTAAAGGAAAATTTTTTGTTTTCCCGGAGAAGAGAGACAGCTGCAAACCAGTCGCCGTTTGCCGCGAGGCCAGGCTCTCCTCCAGGCTTTGCTTCCCGGAGCTCAACCCACCCCCACCTTCGCCGAGTTCCCCAGGCTCCGGGCGAGCCGCGAGGCTCGATTGGCTGAAAGACGGCGAGTAGGAAAACCAGCCAATCCTACCCTCCCGTCCGCACTGTGCCATGGAGACGCTACAACCGCCGCACGGCGACAATGTGTACAAACCGTCCGTGCCACAAATAATCAGATCCCGGTTCTAGAAACCGCTGCCGAAAGGAAGACTGCTTAAAGCCAACAGTGACAGAGATCTGGAGTCTACACTGTTGTGTCTAGCTCTCTTTCTGAAGGCAAAAACTATTTTAACAAAAAGAGCAGGAGGGGTAAACTGTGCCCCCGGTAAGATGACTCACTCTATTGAAGAGGAATTTCCAAAGGGACAGCTCGGAGAGGGTCCCGATGAGAGAAGGGATCTAGAAGGGTCTCAGTGAGGATCAAAGTTACGGATCAGGGCAGAGGGTCAAACGCACAATTACCGAGGGAGAGGAATGTCTCCCCGCAGTACCCCAAATCCGAACGTGTGGAGTGGCTGAGTGGATATGAACCCGTAAATAAACAGCTCTGCTAGGACTACGTGCTTGGGAGGGTGGCCTTAAGTTCCCTGAAGGCTCCTCCGGGGAAGCACCGAAGGCGCCTGGAGGTGCGCAAGGTCAAGTCCCGGTGGGAACGGACAGGGCAGGACGCCTACGGGGGGGGGGGGGGGGAGGAGGGTGTCCGGGGCCTGGAGGCCCGCCAGGCACTGGGAGGCCGGGAAAGCGACCGTGGCCGCGGCCCCCGCCTTCGCCGGCCTCGGGCGGCGCGCCAGGGCCCGCCTCTCGCCAACGCCTCACTTCCCTTCTGTCCGGGCGGCCGGGGCCGCGGGCCGGATAGGAGGGGGCCCGCGCTGGCCTCCACGCTCGGGGCTTTGGGTTTCGGACCCAGCGGCGCCCGCCACTACCTCAGGCCCTCCGCTTCGGCTTGGCGCCCCAGGACCCCTTCCCTCCAAGGCCCTCAGCCTGGACCCGGCGCCCTGCCTCCCACCCGCTGCCTTTACCTGCTGCTTGAGCGAGCGCAGGGCGTCGAAGCCGGAGCCGCGTCGTCGAGAGCACAACGCGGCGCCACGGGTCCGCAACCCTTTCCCGCCGCCACTGCTCTCTCCGGCGCGGCGCAGGGCTGGCGAGCAGCTACGGCCGCTGGGGGAGACGCGCGGCGAGCACGCCCGGCGGGGAGACACTGCCGCTCTCCGTCTGGCCGGGGAAGAGCAGCCTCGCAGGAGCCAGCCGCGAGAGGGCGGGTGGGCGGCCGAGTGGGGAGGGGTCTCTCGAGGAGCAAGCAATGGCTGCCACGTCGCCCAGGTAGATCGCCGTCCTCCGCCTCCCCCACACCGGCCGGCTCCCCGCCGCGACCTCTGGTCCGTCCCCGAGCTCCGCCAGGATGCATCGGCCCGCCCCGCCGGGCGGCCCGGGCGACCCGAGCCCGCAAGCGCTCCCATCTCTCCCGCGCCCGGCCTGGCCGGTTCTGCGACACTGGACCCTCCACCCCCAAGGGCTCGCCCGAGAGACTGTCGTGTTTCCCCCTTTGCTGGGTACAGGGGTCACTGGAGGAGTAAGCCTCTTTCAATGTGTGGGGTTCTCGGGAAAAGCAAGAGTTGTTTCTCTCTGGTGAACGTAGTAACAAGGGGCCCGGAATTTCTGCCAAAATAAGCGACGCGGTAAACCACAGCTATTTCTAGCCCTGGTCACGCTCCCGAGCCCGAAAATCAAAACAAACACAAGGTCGCACTCCCTGGTCGAGGAGAGTGAGAAAATAAGGGCTGGGGCGGGCCCGCCAGCGCGCGGGGTCCCGCCTGCAAGTTGGGAGGACTGCGAGGCCAGCAAGGCGGCCTGCGCATTGCCGCGCCCGAGCGGCCGACTCCGGGCTGTGCAGCACCCCGGCGGCGGCGGGCGCGCGAACCCGCGTTCTCGCGCGCGGCACTTCCCGCGGGGGCCTTGCGGGCGCGCGGCGCACTGTCCCTCTGCGCGCTCGGGCGGCCGCCTCGCAGTCCCGCGGGGAGACAAAAGGGCCGCTGGTGGCCGCAGCGCGGCCGGAGGCTGCCCAGTCCCAACCTGCGCTGCCAACGTGCGGTCCGAACACGCTGGCGGAAGCACAAAAACGTGCACGTTTGCACGGAGAACTGCAGGCACTGGCCTCTGCGCCCTCCAGAGCTTTAGTTTTCGAGTGCCAAGAGAAAAGCAGCGATCTTCTTCGCTTTTGCGACCGCTGTATTACTGATCCGTCCCTCAAGCCTGCTCCATTTTCCCCCTAAACTCTGCTCTTCCTGCTTTATTTGGTGTGTATTCTGACGCGAAATGTTCAGTGTTTTCTGGGTTACACAAATTTTTCACCCTTGCTTTCTGGGAGAGCGGGGGTGGTGGTGGTGGTAATGGTTTTGCCTGTATTTTTTCCTTCCTCTGTTCCTCCCTTTGCAATTACTTTTTATTCCACTATCAGTGTATTTTCATAGACTAAAGAAACCAAATAACCTCACGACAAAGTATTCCTTTGCATCAAAGAGACAGACTGTCAGTGTTGTTACGGCAATTGCTTTAAACTGAGTGTAAACTGGGGACAAGTACCAACAAGTGTTTGGGGTTTTTTTTTTTCCTTTATTTAGGTTCAATTAGAACACCTACTCACACTAAATGAGAACATTCTAGTGGTTTTTCTAGAAACCAGTAACATTTAAGCAGAGACGTCAGGATGGTAAATTTTCTGATGAAATTGCCCACACGGAGAAAAATACAAAGAGAAAAATTTTTTCCCTTTTGTATGATTTTCTGTATTTTTAGAGATCCCTTGAGTCCTAATGCTAAGAAATTACTATACAAACTCTTTTATTAATGCTTTTATTAAATTTCAAACACAAAAAAATTATAACCCAGAATCTCAAGATATAAATAGCTATTGCTGAGAACCTAACATTAACTCTGCCTCTAAACAGCCATTAAAAGAGACTAATAACTGTAATATATGCCACTTTAGAAATGAAAGAACCCTACTAATTATAAACTTCAAACAAGTCTAGGAAATGAATATTAATTTTGTTTTTGAAATATGTTCACCATGATAATAAAGACTGGCATTTAAATTCTTGATTTTCCTTTGAACATCTGTTAAGGATTCATCACATCTTAAGTCTGAACAGTTAAGAAATAAAGCATTCTTAACATTGGAAAATATACCTAAAGCCACAAAGACAACACCCAAGCTGAATATTTTAAGCTTCCTTACTAAGTCAATAAAAGAAAAACATCAATACCATAAAGTTCTGAAAGTCAGACTCCAATGAGGAACAAAACAATCTTCTCTGAACATTTCACTATACCAGCCTTCGTTTGTGAATATTTATAAAGTTTCCTTTGTCCTTATTGGCTCAAATTCTAAACCAATAGGAAAAGTACAACACATCTTTTAAAGGATGAGGCATCAACATTGAGTTAATACATGAGATAAATGGATTATCGTGCTCATTCTCATTCAAGATCATGTATCTTTTAATTTCAAAGAAGAAACTTAAGAATCTTTGAATTATTTACTATCTTGATGTGGGAGCTATTCCTACTCACACCTTGCTTTTTGTAGCCTTCCAGTTGGTTACATTACAGTTGGTTATGTTAAAATTGATGATGTGATAATATTTAATTCTCTAAAATTCCAGATGAGTCTGAGCAATGGCAGTGCATACTACTTAACACTTTCCCAGCCTGAGCAACATAACAAGACCCCTGTCTCTACAAAAAAATTAAAAATTATCTGGGCATGGTGGTGCACGCCTATAGCCCAGCTACTTGGGAGGCTGAGACAGGAGGATCACTTGAGCCCAGGAGTTCAAGATTGCTATGAGCTATGATTGTGCCGCTGCCCTCCAACCTGGGTGACAGAGTAAGACCCTGTCTCAAAACAAAAACTGGCCAGGATTGGTGGCTCATGCCTGTAATCCTAGCACTCTCGGAGGCTGAGGAGGGAGGATTGCTTTAGGTCAGAAGTTCCAGACCAGCCTGAGCAAGAGTGAGACCCCATCTCTACTAAAAATAGAAAAATTAGCTGGGCGTAGTAGCCTGCACCTGAATCCTAGCTACTCTGGAGGCTGAGGCAGGAGGATCGCTTGAGCCCAGAAGTTTTGAGGTTGCTGTGAGCTAGGCTGACACCACAGCACTCTAGCCCAGGTGACAGAAGGAGACTCCTCTCAAAAAAAACTGCTTTAAATAAGGTGAATCCTGGAATTTTAGATGAAAGACTAGCCTTTAAGGAAATAATAAACTTTATATTTTGGAAAATGTCTTGGATTTTTATTAAAAAAAAATTGCCAAGCCATCATAAATACTGTTTTCTGTTGTTGTTGTGTTTTTTGAGACAGTCTTGGTTTGTTGCCCAGGCTAGAATGAGTGCCATGGTGTCAGCCTAGCTCACAGCAACCTCAAACTCCTGGGCTCAAGCGATTCTCCTGCCTCACCCTCCCCAGTAGCTGGGACTACAGGCACTGGCCACCAGGCCTGGCTAATTTTTTATTTCTGTTTATAGTTGCCCGGCTAAGTTTTCTATTTTTAGTAGAGACGGGGTCTTGCTTTTGCTCAGGCTGGTCTGGAACTCCTGACCTTGAGCAATCCTCCCACCTCAGCCTCCCAGAGTGCCAGGATTACAGGCATGAGCCACCATGCCCAGCCGTTTTTGTTTTTTGAGACAGGGTATTGCTCTGTCACCCCAGCTAGATTATAGTGGCATCATCATGGGTCACTGCAACCTCAAACTCGTGGGCTCAAGCGACCCTCCTGCCTCAGCCTTCTGGGTAGCTGAGACTACAGTTTTACACTACCATGCTGGGCTAATTTTTCAACTTTTTGTAGAGACAGGGTCTCGCTCTTGCTCAGGCTAGTCTCAAACTCCTGGCCTCAAGCAATCCTTCTGCCTCGGCTTCCCAAAGTGCTAGGATAACAGGTGTGAGCCACTGCACCTGGCCATGTGCCCAGTTTTTTATTACAGCATTTTTTTTTCTTTTTTTTTTTAGACAGAGTCTCACTCTGTTGCCCGGGGTAGAATGCAGTGGCATCAGCTTAGCTCACAGCAACCTCAAACTCCTGGGCTCAAGCAATCCTCCTGCCTCAGCCTCCCCAGTAGCTGTGACTACAGGCATGTGTCACCATGCCCAGCTAATTTTTTCTATATATTTTTAGTTGTCCAGATAAGTTCTTTCTATTTTTTAGTAGAGACGGGGTCTCGCTCTTGCCCAGGCTGGTCTCAAACTCCTGACCTTGAGCAATCCTCCCGCCTCGGCCTCCCAGAGTGCTAGGATTACCAGCCTGAGCCACCGCACCCGGCCTATTACAGTATTATTTGTAATAGCAAAAGATTGGGAAAAACCTAAATGTCCATCAATAGGGAACTGGCTAGGTACAGTTACATGAAAACAATGGGATCCCATAATATAAAAGAAAGATGACACTCTCTAAGGCTGGTACTATACAATCTCCAGGATTTATTGCTCAGTGAAAAATGTGTGTATGATATGCTGCTATCAGTGTTAAAAAAAAAAACGGAGTGAAGAGAATAGATACAGCCAGATTGATTTACTTTATCATATATAAAATACCTCTGGGAGGAGGTGAAATAAGCTGCTCCGTTGGTTACTTTTGAGAAAGCGAACAGCGTGGCTAGAGGAAAAAGGATGGAAAGATTTTTCACAGTACCAATTTTGAATCAAAAGAATCTGTTTGCTTTTCACCCAGGCAGCCCAGCAAAAAAAAAAAAAAAATCTATTTGCTGTGTAAAAATAAATAGCATTTAAGTAAAAATAAAAGAGTTGTGATTCTGGAGAGATTTGGTTTCTTTGTGCTACTGAGCTTGTATGGGTTAACTCAGGAGTTGGGGGCAGCTAAATTCTGCATGAGGCCTGAGGAGCAAAAGAGGTTGTTCTGCAGAGAAGAATGTAGCAAACAAGCAGAGAGACATGGGAGCGATGGAGAGGAAATGTTGCATGGGCTCTCAACAACTTGATTCTGGTCTTTCCTGGGTTCAGCTACACTCTCTCCTTGGTTTCTTTAAAACTTTCCTATATTCTTATAATAAATCTCCCCTTTTTTACCCTATGCTAACTTGATTTGTTTCCCTATCATTGTATCCAAAAGAATCTATCATAGTAGGTTTTCTATAAATGCTTATTAAAATGAAATGTGAAATTCTTTGTAAGGAAATTTATTTGAGTTCTCAAAATTTGACTATACCATTAAAAGAAAAAACACTCTCAAGTTGGGGGAGGCCAAGTCCAAGGGTGTTCTGAAAGGCATGCACCCTTAGCTAAAGCAGTGCTTGGAAAATATAACCTGGGCCTTGGGCCAAGTAGCACATTCCACCTACTAGACTTTCCTCTCAGTCCCTGCCTAAGAACTTAGACTTTTCAATGTTTGGTGATGGCCTGCTTGAAACATAAATTCTGAATTTTGCTAATTAGGATGGATTTTGAGGATTATGGGACATTTTTGTTTGTTCGTTTGGCCTGTTTTGTGTTTTGATAGGAAAGCCATTAGGGCCAGAGCAAGGGTATCAATCCCCGGGTCAGGATGAAGAGACTTGGCTGATAATCATTTTAGCATATTCAAATGTGAGTTTCCAAGATCTAGGGCTACTTAACACTTTGAGGCTAATACATTTTAGAAGACAGTATCCATTTCCCTGTTTATGTTTTCAAACCTGTAGATGGTATTATACTATCCTTTCCCTATTTATTTTTTATTATTCTGCCCAGTACTTAGGAAGTACTTAGGAAAATTCCAGGAAGGCCCAGAATGGTATTCATAGTGCAACTCCTAGAGATAAAAATTCTGCAAATGAATTTAAATATATTTTGTATGAGCATGGTATCATAATGTACACTCTAAGAACTGCAGCAAAGAGGCTTCAAATATATTTATATACCTTTTATATAAGGTGAATTTAAACAGGATGATGAAATTGTCTCTGATGTGAAATAAGTCAGAATAATTGCATTATGAATACTAAGGTGCAGAAGAGCATAATTTAGTTATATCATTGAAATCCCATTGAAAAATAAAATACCATTATTAAAATATCAAGAACCAACCATACCATACAACTAATATGTCTTGAAAATACATTATTAGGGATATTGTAAAAGTCCTTAAGGAGTTTTATTGTAGTTTATCTGAGATAAGACATACAGATACAAAGCACCATATCATCATTGTTATTTTTACTAAGAGAAGTATGGCGAAGTGGAAAAGAATATGGGCTTTTAAATTTTAGGTGTAGGTTCACATTTTTAGTTCTGTCATGCCATTAATGTACCCTAACCCTAACCCTAACTGCTCCCAGCCTCAATTTCCTCAATTATAAAGTGAGGATAAGGATGCTAACCTTAGAGAACTATTGCAAGAATTAAATGCAACAATTGAAGCCATATGAATCCAATATGGATACCTAAGTAAATGGGTGAAACGTGTCAGATGCTCAAAAAGTATTACTTTATTCCCCTACTGAATTGAAAGGATTAAATATTTTATAACTCATTTTTATTCATTTATAAATAATAATGTTTTAGTTCTATTATCAGTGAATTTTAAAATTGAAGTTAGCTAAGACTTCAATCATTTTGAGAACCAAAACTTTAATTTTCTTAAAACTAAAAGTCAAATATCCAGGTTTTTTAATCAGGTAAATTAGGTGAGGGGGAAAAAAACCAAAGAATATACTGATTTTCCCAGAAAAACGTTATTTGTAATTCTAATTTGCTCTCTGAATGTAATAATATCACCTAACGTAAGTGACTTTTTTTTTTTTTTTTTTTTTTTGAGACAGAGTCTCGCTTTGCCCGGGCTAGAGTGAGTGCCGTGGCATCAGCCTAGCTCACAGCAACCTCAAACGCCTGGTCTTAAGCGATCCTACCGCCTCAGCCTCCCAGGTAGCTGGGACTACAGGCATGCGCCACCATGCCCGGCTAATTTTTTCTATATATATATTTTTAGTTGGCCAGATAATTTCTTTCTATTTTTAGTAGAGACGGGGGTCTCACTCTTCCTCAGGCTGGTCTCGAACTCCTGACCTCGAGCGATCCACCCGCCTCGGCCTCCCAGAGTGCTAGGATTACAGGCGTGAGCCACTGCGCCCGGCCCGTAAGTGACTTTTTAATGTGTGAAACAGTGCCAGATTTTGCTTTTGGTCCCGTATAGATGTATGTGACTATTTCAAATATATCGCACATTGGATATTTGTTCATAGTAGGCCATAGAAATTTCTCATTGTATGCTTTGATGGATTGTTGCAAAAAACCTGTTCCAAATCAAAAACCAATCATCATTTCTAGGATGATGTCAATGAGTTTCTTCATTTTTCTTTTAGCTAATTCCAAAATATAGAAGAATTTGACCTGCATAGACTATAGAAAAGGGAAGTTAAATAACCATATTTCAGCAGAAGTTAGCCAGCATTGAGCAGGATAGCCTTGCTCAGTATACAAATTCTCCAGTATCCTTCAGTGCAATTCAGTAAATATAATATTCCTATAGTTTATGTTGAGGTCTTAAGGAAGCCCAATAAATAGCATTTCTCTTCTCTGCTCAAATTGAGAATAAAGGGCAAGCAAAAGGAAAACTAGAGGTCAAATATCACCTTGAACTGATAAGGATTAACTAGAGGTTGCAGCTCATGAGAACCAAACTGACCTGTCAAACCTGAACCCCAGAATGAGATAGACTTACCCACCTGTTCCATAGGCAGCTCAGGGCCACATTATGACTTTTATAGGACTATAGGCCCTTTGGCCTTTTTCGTGAGCCCCTTCATCCATAAAAAAGATTTTCTTTTAAATTATTTTTTGTAGAGACAATATCTCACTATGTTGCTCAGGTTGGTCTTGAACACCTAGCCTCAAGTGACTGGATAATCCCAGCATTTTGGGAGGCCAAGGTAGGAGGATCACTTGAAGCCAGGCATTTAAGACCAGGCTGGGCAACATAGCAAGACCCTGTTCTACAAAAAAATAGAAAAATTAACTGGACGTGGTGGTGTGTGCCTGTAATCACATCTACTCGGGAGGCTGAGGCATACAATCACTTGAGCCCAGGAATGCTAGTTCACCCTGGACAATCTAGTGAGAGCCCCATCTCAAAAAAAAATTACAATAATAACATTTTCATGGGCCCCTGAAAGTATCATGGACCCTAGACACTGTGCCTGATGAAGGAGCTAGCCCTGGGCAACACACTGGGCCAAGTAAGATTTCAATCCTGGTAGAAGTGTGTACTCTCTGAGAGCAGGCTTACTCTCAAGAGACAAAAGGGAGGAAATGAGGCAAGCATACCTAGGTTGCTCTTCCTCATTTTACCCATCAGATAAGTCACTCTCTCCCTTGTGATAAAATCGGTAAAGGAATAGTAAGAAGCTAAGAGTTACACTATTCCAGCTCAATCCACAGGAAAGGAAATATCAGCAGAGAAAAAACAACCCTCTCTTAGCAATTTTGTCCTTACTACTGAAATAATTGTTTGGTTATCATAATTTGATAACACTGGTCTTTTAAAATTACCCATCTAACTCTCCTTGCTCCAGATTTCTGTATACCAGAAAATATGATTATGACTAGGCTTCCCATGTAGATTTTCCTACAAGGAAACAGTATCTCAAGCAGCTGATAAAATATAGAATCTGTTGTCTGGTTACATTTCTCATTGTAAATTAGTAAATTAGCATTCCAGTTTATGTGTTATCCTCACAAGAGACTGGTTGGCATGGGAATCCATGGATTCATTTAACTTATTCATTTAACTGACTTGACCATGTGATTAAACTGGAAAACAAATTTTGTTTGAGGTTCAAAATCTGAACTATAAGGACTTAATCCAAGGTACTACAACCCTAGAAGACTCTAAAGTGGCCAGCAAGTTTTTATTAGCTGTAGTTCAATTTTCCCTTTCCCTAACCCAACATACCCTTTTGTCCTCACATTGCCTCTAATAATCCCATGTCCTCAAATTAGCTGAGTGGGGAGGGAAAAAAGGAAGAAACACTCCAGCAAAATTTTTCTATTTTTTTCTAGTTTTCTATTTTTTGAACTATTGTTTTCTTCCAGTTCTATCCAATGTCAGGGAATTAAAAATACATGATTTGGCTGGGTGCCGTGGCTCACGCCTGTAATACCAGCAGTGTGGGAGGCCAAGGTGGGAGGATTGCTTCAGACCAGGAAGCGAGGTTACATTGAGGTTACACTGAGCTATGATGAGGCCACTGCACTCCAGCAGCCTGGGTGACAGAGTGACACCCTGTTTCTAAAGAAAAAAAAAAAAATTAAAAATAAATACATGACTTTTCTCCGCGGCTCATAGAGAAGGATTAGTCATTAACAGTTAGTTCTGTATGAAATAAGTCATATCCTTTATGACAAATTATCTGTTGGAAATTTTCATTTAGTCTTAACTACCTCCATAACCGGACAAGATGGCATCTTGGATCAAGATAAGGAAGAACTGGTGACATAACAAAATTTGTAATGGAGCATGTCAATAGTTATATTCTTTCATCAAACACATATTAAGAATCTGTTTCCAAAGCTATTTTGCTTAAAAAGACAAACAAACAAAAAACACATATATTAAAAGCCAGCGAAGTGCTGGCCAGCTTTGTGCCTAATTGGGGGCTAGAAAGCATTATCTATAATAGCTGTGTGCCCAGAAAGGAAAAAAAAACAGATTTTGGAGAATACATATTAATCTCTGCCTCAACAACTGTAATTATTATCCCCATTTTCGGAGGAAACTGAGGCACAGGGAGAGTAAGTAACTTGCCTAAGGCCACATAGCTAGAAATCATGAGATAGCCTGGGTGCAGTGTCTCACACCTGTAATCCCAGCACTCTGGGAGGCCAAGCTGGGAGGATCACTTGAGGCCAGGAGTTCAAGACCAGTCTGGGCAACATAATGAGACCTTCATCTCTACAAAAATTAAAAAATAAAAAATTAGCCAGGCATGGTGGCTCACACCTGTCGTCCTAGCTACTCTCAAGGCGAAGGTCGGAGGATTCCTTAAGCCCAGGACTTCAAGGCTGTAGTAAGCTATGATCACACCATTACACTCCAACCTGAGTGACAGAGCAAGACACTGTCTTAAAAAAAAAAAAGAAAATTTTAAAATAGAAATCATGATATAATCATAATGTAGTCATGTTTCAAGCTCAGACACATTCAGTTCGATAAACATTTGTTGAGTCCCGTCTCCAGTAGGCCCTGTGAGTTGGCATTGAGGGTGCAGCTATGGTCTGCCCTTGAACTCCATCGGCTTCCTGCCACCAAGTGAGTGAAGGTGCCCACATGACCACTCGGGCCGTTTGCCAGTCCTCTCGGCTCCACAGGAGAGGCAGAGCACCTCTTGACTGACTAAAGCTATTCTTCCCATGTCCTAGATCAGCCCACTCTCCTCCCCTTTATTCTCCTGATATTTTTTTTTTGAAATAAGTTTACACTTAAAGTTACAAAAATCATTCAGAGTTCATGTATACCCTTCACCCAGCTTCTCTAATGTTAACAACTTGCATAACCATAGTACAATGATCAAAACCAGGAAGTTAACATTGCTAAAATGCTATTAACTAAGCTATACACCTTATTCAGATATTACAGTTTTCCCCTGTCCTCTTTCTGTTCCATGATGCAGTCCAGAATCTTATACTTCATTTAGTTGTGTTTCCCTAATCTCCCCTGATCTATGACAGTTCCTCAGTCTTTTCTTGTCTTTCATGACCTTGACACTTTTGATGAGTATTAGTAGTCATTTTCTAAAATGTCTCTCAATTTTGTTTCTCTGATATTTTTTCATAATTAGATTGAAGTCATGGATTTTGGGCAAAATTACCATAGAAGTGATATTGTGTTCTGTGTACTCAGTGAGTCATATCAGAGGGTACATAATGTCAATACATCTTATTACTGGTAGATTTAATTTGATCATTTGGTTAAGCTGATGTCTACCACGAATAAAGTTACTGTTTTTTCCTTTGTATTGAGATAAATATCTTGGAGGAGATATTTTGAGAATATGCAAATATCCTGTTTCTCCTCAAATTTTGGACCACTGATTTAACCATCCATCAGCCCATCTTGCCTGGAGATACAATGGAGATTGTATACATCCCTCATTCATTCTATGTCTATTAATTGGAATTTTTAATTTTTTTTATATTTTAAATTTAATTCTCTGGTGTACGATAAGGTTAGAGCTATGATTAAAAACCTTCGCACATATGCTACACTCGTAAGGCATTTTTCCAGTGTGGTATTAATAGGAATTTTTCTGTGAGAAATAGTTGTTCCTTCTCTCCCATTAATTCACTTGATTATATTTATGTCAGTATGGACTCATGGAAAGTTCTTTTATTCTATGGGTTATAATCCAGCACTATCATTATTTTGTTTCTCAAATTGTTCCAGGTTCAGCCATTGGGAGCTCCCACAGGTGAGTTCGTTCCTGAGTCCTTTTGACATGCCCCTTCCTTTTGTAAGCACTTCTTTATTTTCTGGTACCACAAGATGTTCCAGGTTCATCCTGCCGCAGCCCTGGAATGAAGCGCTTCTCCACAGAGCTCCAAGGAGGTTTCTTCTTTTATACACACACATATATAGAGAGAGAGAGACGAAGTCTTGCTCTGCCCCCGACTCAAGTGCAGTGGCCCAATCATAGCTCACTGCAGCCTCGAACCCCTGGGCTCAGGCGATCCTCCCACCTCAGCCTCCCGAGTAGCTGGGACTACAAGCATGCGCCACCCCACCTGGCTAGGAGGTTCCTTTTTATTAAAGAATAATATTGAGGAACCAAGATCAAGGCACCAGATGTGCTCATTGCTACAGGGGTATCACTGCTCCTAGGCCCTCTTAGAGAACAGAGCTAAATAATTATGTGTATGTATGCTAATACACACATACACATATTTATAATTATTTCTATCTTTCTGTACATATATCAAAAACCACAAGTTCATTCTGTCACCCAATATGACAACACAAGGTTTATTCCTCTTCTTATTAGTCACTGTGGAACTCACTGCGCTGACTTCCCTCTGCACCCCCTCCCAAAACTCCTCTTATTAAGATCACTACTAATCTCCATATTCCTATAACCAGTAGACGATTTTGTGCTTGTCCTTTCAAAAATAAAATTTCACACTGTTGAGCTATCTCTTTGTATTCGTCAGTGTTCTACAGAAAAACAGAACTAATAGGATGTATATATAGAGAGAGAAAGGTAAGAGAGGATTTTTTTTAGGGGAAATGGCTTACACAATTGTGGAGGCCGAGAAGTCCCACCTTATTCTGCACACTAGAGACCCAGGGAAGCAGGTAGGGTGGCTCCAGTCCAAGTTCAAAGACCTCAGAACCACGGGAGCCAATGATGTATTAATAACTCTTAGTCTGAGGCTTAGTCTCAGGGTCAAGGCCTGAGAACCTAGGGGGCCGGCTGGTGCAAGTCCTGGAATCCAAAAGCCAGAGAACGTGGAGTTCTGAAGTCCAAGGGCAAGAGAAGATGAGTGTCCCAGCTCCAGAAAACAGAGAGTACAAATTTGCCTTTTCTGTGCTTTTTCGTTCTATCCAGGCCCTGAGCAGATCGGATGGTAGCCACCCATATTCGGTGAGGGTGAATCTCCCTTGCTCACTCCACTCATTCAAATGCCAATCTCTTCTGGAAACACCCTCACAGACAGAAATAATGCACCATTAATCCAGTCAAGCTGACACCCAAAATTAACCATGACACTCTTCCTTTGACATCTATGGTATGGTTTTCCTGCTGATCCTTTTGGTCTTCTTCGAAAGTTCTTCTTCCAGCCTGAGCAAGAGCGGGACCCCGTCTCTACTAAAAATAGAAAAATTAGCTGGGCATGGTGGTGCATGCCTGTAGTCCCAGCTACTCGGGAGGCTGAGGCAGGAGGATCACTTGAACCTAGGAGTTTGAGGTTGCTGTGAGCTAGGCTGACACCATGGGACTCTAGCCCAGGCAACAGAGCAAGACTCTGTCTCAAAAAAAAAAAAGTTCTTCTTATCCCTTAAAATTGATGCTTCCCTAATTCTTTCATCACACTCTTCCCTTCTTACTCTCCAGCTCCCTGAATAATCTCATTATCTCTAATGACTTTTAATCACCATCGATATGAAAATTACTCCAAAATCTAGAACTACAATTTAGATCTTTCCAGGTGGCATCAGAATCATATATCTAAATGCCTTTTAGCCAATCTTCACTTGAGTATATTGCAAGAAATTTGACTCAACAAGTTCAATTAAGGTAGTTCTATTTTGAAATTTTTTTTTTTTTGAGACAGAGTCTCACTTTGTCCTCTGCCACCCCCCACCCAACCCCTGCGGCTGGAGTACAGTGGCATCATCATAGCTCACTGCAACCTCGAACTCCTGAGCTCAGGAGATCCTCCTGCCTCAGCCTCCTGAGTAGCTGGGACTACAGGTACAGGCCACCACGCACGGCTAATTTTTCACATATATATATATATTTCTTTTTTTTTTTAGTAGAGACAGGGTCTCACTCTTGCTCAGGCTGGTCTTGAACTCCTGACCTCAAGCAATCCTCCCACCTCGGCCTCCCAGAGTGCTAGGATTACAGGTGTGAGCCAACACACCCAGCCCTCTATTTTTAAATGTTTGAGGAACCTCCATACTGTTTTCCACAATGGCTGTATTAATCTGCATCTGCACACACAGTATGCAAGGCTTCCCCTATTTGCCACATCTTCTCCAACACTTATTATCTTTCATCTTTTTGATAATAGCCATTCTCACAAGAGTGAGGTAATATCTCATTGTGGTTTTAATTTGCATTCTCTGATTATGACATTGCGCATGTTTTTATGTACCTCTTGGCCATTTACGTGTTTTCGTTTGAGAAATATCCTATTCAGATCCATCCTTCCATCTGAGCCTCATGAGTAACTGGGATTATAGGCCTTTTGCACATTTTTAGGGTTATTTATTTTCTTACTATTAAGTTCCTTATATGTTTTGGATATTAAACCCTTGTTAGATGTATGGTTTGCAAATATTTTCTCCCATTCTGGAGGTTGTCTCTTCATTCTATTGATTGTTTCCTTGGCTGTGAAGAAGCTTTTTAGTTTGATGTAATCCCATTTGTCTATTTTTGCTTTTGTTGCCTGTGCTTTGGGGTTCTTATCCAAAAAATCATTGCCCAGAGCAATGTCAATGGAGCTTCTCCTCTATGTTTTCTTCTAGTAATTTTATAGTTTCAGGTCTTACATTTAAGTCTTTAATTCATTGTTAGTTAATTTTTGTTTATGGTTTGAGATAATGGTCTAAACTCATTCTTCTGCATATGGAAATCCAGTTTTAATAGGTTCAACTCTGATCCATCATCAGACCTAGACCACTTTTTTTTTCTTTTTTTTTTTCCTGGGACAGGATCTCACTCTGTCGCCTGGGGCGAGAGTGCAGTGGCGTCCTCATAGTTCACTGCAGCCTTTAACTCAGAGCTGCAGCAATCCTCCCACCTCAGCTTCCCAAAGTGCTGGGATTACAGACCTGAGCCACTGTACCCGGCCCCTAGTCCACCTTAATGAGTCTATTTTCAAACACTTTTTAAAACTGCCTTTTCCCTTCCTTTAGTCTTTAAGACTTTACATATAAATAAATTAGTCCTTTTTCATACTTTTTTTTGTTTATGATGTTTCTGAACTGTGACACATAGCAAACACTCTTTCTAGTATCTAAATCATATTTGCCTAAAGTCAATCAGAAATTTACATTATAACACTTTTAGAGCAAGAAAACATTTTTTTAAGGCAATGAACTTCTTGTATCCAAGCATCACCTCCTGTTTTCTCTCAATCAAAAATAATTAAATATATTTGTATTCCATTTATATTGCATTCCTTTTGGTTCAAGAAGTTAGAATTTTATGTATTTATTTATTTATTTTAGAGATGGAGTCTATTTATATTAGGTTGGAGTGCAGTGGCTTGATTATAGCTCACTGCAGCCTTGACCTCCTGGGCTCAAGTGATCCTCCTACCTCAGCCTCCTGAATAGCTGAGACTACAGGCGTGCCCTACCATGCCTGGCTAATTTTAAAATAATATTTTTTTAGAGATGGGTCTCAAATTCCTGGCCTCAAACAATCCTCCCACCTCAGCCTCCCAAGTATCTGGGATTATAGGCTCCAGCCTCCGCCTCAGACCTAGAAATTTATATATTTAAATTTTATTTAAAGTGCCAACTATATAAGGAAAACCCATTTCCAGTGTTGCTTTAATTATAGTTACAATGTGTCCTGAAGTTGCCCAAGCCAAAGATACCTAGGTTTCGTCAACGATTCCTCTCTCTTTATTACAACTCTTATATACCTCATCAATAGGCAATCAATTTCCAAGTCTCAGAAATTCTAACTCCTACTAGACCCTGTTTCTCTCTGTTGTCGTTCTCCTTTTCAGCTCTCCTCTAGACCACCAGGATCTCTTTCTTGGATCACTGCAACTGCTTGCTAACTGGCTTCACTTCTTCAGTCTTGCTCATCCACACACAATTGTCTACAGTGTAAATACAGTATTCTTTCTAAAATGTAAATCTGGTTAGATCATTTTCCTCTTAAACTCTCCCTTTTGTGCTTCAAAGGAGCCCATCAAGAAAGTGAAAAGATAACTCACAGAATAGGGGAAATCTTTTGCAAATCATATATCTAATATGGACTTACATCTAGTATATATAAAAAACTATTGCAATTCAATAATAAACACACAAAAACCCAATTTAAAAATGGACAAAGGAGCTAAACAGACACTTCTACAAAGAAGATATACAGTGGACAATAAACACATGAAAAGATGCTCAACATCATTAATCATCAGGAAAAATGTATTAACAATGTATTTCTGATGCTCTCACATTTTGGGGCCTTATTGACCCTGGAGTAACATTCCCCTCCCACCGCCCCCTCTGCTCCCTGGATTAGCCAATTCCCAGAGGTAGGTAGTAAAGGACTCAGCTGTGAGCATACCTTTCTTATACAAACCAACCAACCCAGAACCTATACCCCCAGTCACTTCCTTAATGGGGCTCTTAAACTCCAGGCCACTATTTATCTGCTCTAGTAACTCCAGGGCCAAGTACCAAACTACTAGGGGCAGCCCCTATGCCCCAGAGCCCACTGAAATTATTCAAACTAGCCAATCTTAAACTTGCTTACCCTACCTTGCCTGTTCCTTCCCACAGAAACCACAATAAAGTCTCTTGCTCATATTTTCTCCAGCTCCTTCTCCCTCCTGACCGAACTGGGTACTTCCCCATGTGGCCTTCCATAGTGTGGTGTGTCCCCTCGTCTTGAGAACTGTGAGTTTAACAGCTATCTTTTCAATGGCAATCATCTCCTGATCTGCTTGCCTTGCCAAACCTGAATAATAATAAAATCTACATTTTAAAACATAAATAAAAAAAACCCAGTGAGATGCCATGTCACACCCATTAGGATGGCTATAATCACAAAGGTAGACAATAACAAGTGTTGGCAAGGATATGAAGAAATTGGAAACCTCATATGTTGCTAGCAGGAATATAAAATGGTACAGCCAACTGGAGAACAGTCTGGCAGTTCCTCAAAACGTTAAACATAGAGTTACCATATGACCCAGCAATTCCACTCCTAGGTATACACCCAAGAGAAATGAAAACATGGCCACATAAAAACTTGTACAGGAATGTTTACAGCAACATTACTCATAATTGCCAATAAGAGAAAATAATCCAAATGTCTATCAACTGATGAATGGATATGAAGGTGATCAGAGTATGCCAACCCAAAATATGCCACTTTGGCATAAGAATCATTTGAACTGGAGGCATTTGAATTCCTGAAATCTCTTATCTGCCTAAAAGCAGAGCCTCCCAAAAGAACTCAATTGTCATAAATCCTCTCCAGGGGAGCAACTCTAATCTCCTCTCCACCGCACCCAGAAAGACATTGTCACAAACTATCGTATTTCCCATTTAGTCTCCTAAGGACCTATGTATTGTTCCTAAAATTCATTTGCTCTACCCTTTTCTCCCTCTTCCTTTCCCCTATTAAGATGAAATATAAGCTCTCAAATCTCACCACTCCTGTAGGTATTCACTTCTTTCTGTGATGCCCCTGTGCACACACTTAACTTTAAAAATTAATAAACCTGTATGCAATATCTCCTGTTAATCTGTTTTTTCATCAGTTTAATTCACAGGCCCCACCCCCAGCCACTGAAACTAAGAGGGTAGAGGAAAAGATTTTTCCTCCCCTACAGATACATAAAATATGATATATCTATGCAATGGAATATTATTTCACCATAAAAAGGAATGAGGCATTTCTATTTGCTGCAACTTGGGTGAACCTTGAACATATTCTGCTAAGTGAAAGAACCCAGTCACCAAGGACCATGTATTATATGACTCCATTTATATGAATGTCCTAGAATAGGCGAATCTATGGAGACAGAAAGTAGATTGGTGGTTGTTTAGGGACGGGGGCATGTGGCATAACAACTAGGGATTTGGGGAGTCTTTGGGGGATAATGAAAATGTTCTAAAATGATTGTGGTTATAGACATGCGATTCTGTGAATATACTAAAAACCACTGAATTGAACACTTTAAATGACTGAACTGTATGGTTTGTGAATTATATTTCAGTAAAGCTGTTCAAAACAAAGCAAAACTCTTCAATGTCTTTCCATTGCCCTTAAAATACAAACCAAATCACTAAGAGGAATAGGGCAGTAAGTAATCCGGCTCCTGCTAATGTTCCCATCATCTTCACTCACCAGTCTTCTCTTCGTCAGTCGTCACCCTTTTCCCGCCACGTTAATTCTACCCATGCTGAACTTTTTTGGTCATTTCCCTAGATGTGTGTGATTGTTTTTAAATATGTTTATAGACTCTGTGATACTTTCCTCCTTTCAAAAAAGTTGAAGCCTAATTCTTCTCCCCTTAAGTATGGGTGGGCGCAGCGGCTCAGTTCTAATGAGTAGAATGTAGTAGAAGTGATGGTGCATGACTTCTAAGACTAGGTAATAAAAGGCATTGTGGCCTCCTCCTTGCTCTCTCTTGGATCACTTGCTCTTGGGGAAGCTGCTGTATCTCAAAGACACTCAAGCAGCCTTATGGAGAGACCCATGTAGTAAGGAACTGAGGGGTCCTGCCAAAAGCCACAGGAATGTGCCATCTCGGAAGCAGCTCTCCAGTCAAGCTTTGGCAAGCCTCCAGATGACTGCTTGGGCTGGTATCTTGATGGAAACTTCATGAGAGACCCTGAAACAGAATCACCTAATTAAATCATTTCCAGATTCTGAATGCACAGAAACCATGAGATATTAAATGTTTGTTTTTTAAGCCACTAAATTTTGGGGCTCAAAAAACAGATAACTAGGCCAGGTGCGGTGGCTCACACCTGTAATCCTAGCACTCTGGGAGGCCAAGGCGGGCGGATTGTTTGAGCTCAGGAGTTCGAGACCAGCCTAAGCAAGAGCGAGACCCCGTCTCTACTAAAAATAGAAAAATTAGCCTGGCATCGTGATGTGCACCTGTAGTCCGAGCTACTGGGGAGGCAGAGGCAGGAGGACCGCTTGAGCCCAGGAGTTTGAGGTTGCTGTGAGCTAGGCTGATGCCACGGCACTCTACTCAGGGCGATGGAGTGAGACTGTGTCTCAAAAAAAAAAAAAAAAAAGATAACTAATACAATATGACAAGCTACCCATCATCTTTAAGTCAAACATCACAAGATGTTTACTGTACTTTGCTAACTCTCAATTATCCTTATCCTTATCAGTTTCAAAATAATTTTTTCCAGACTTCCTTAACTACCAATTAGGTCCCCCTGCTATTTGCTACCGTAGCACGTGTTCATTTAAGCAAATTTTTTTTACACCCCACCAGACTCTTAAGTTCAATGAGATGCCACGTGGGTCCATGTCTGTCTTATCAACACTATGTCCCTAGCACCTGACGTATGGACAACTATAAATAAATATGTGGGGAACAAATAGTTTCATGAATGAATGAATGATTGAACGGTTAGTGGGGAGCTATAAAGAGATTATATTAATATAATGAGACAACCCATATGTGCAGAGGCTCCTTAAGAGTACAGAGGAATGGCATTTAGTTCAATCTGTGTCACTCCCATACTGTGTGACTTTTGGCAAGTTACATATTATATGGTCTGACTTATAGGAAAAGCCTTGAATAGGCAAATCTATAGAGACAAAATGTAGATTAGTGGTTGCCTAAGACTGGGGGAAGGTAGAATAGGGAGTGACTGCTAAGGAGTTTCTTCTTGGAGTGATGAAAATGTTTTAAACTTAGATTGTGGTGATGGTTGCACAATTCTTTGAATATATTAATACTAAAACCATTGAATTGTTCTCTTTCTTTCAAAACAGGATCTCACTCTGTTGCCTGGGCTGGAGTGCAGTGGTATCATCATAGCTCAAAACTCATCAATCTCAAACTCCTGGGCTCAAGCAGTCCTGCCTCAACCTCCCAAGTAGCTGGATCTACAGACACATGCCACCACATCTTGCTAATTTTTTTATTTTTTTGTAGAGTCGGGGTCTCACTATGTTGCCCCAGGCTGGTCTCAAACTCCTGGCCTCAAATGATCATCCTGCCTTGGCTTCCTGAGTAGCTGGGGTGACAAGCATGAGCCACTTTGCCCAGCCAAATTGTACACTTTAAATGGATTAATTTTATGGTATGTGAATGATATCTCAAAAAATATTTTTTTTAAGGCAACACTCTTTCCAATAGACTGATGAATTGCATGGTTATTACGATTACATTTTTAAAGATTTTTCTTAAAAATATGTGGCATAACATGTGCCATAAAAGGGTTAAACATTTGCATATACAGTTGTCTTAGTCCATTTTGTGTTGCTGTAAGAGAATACCTGAGACTGGGTAATTTATAAACAATGGAAGTTTATTTGACTCAGTTCTGGAGGCTGGGAAATGCAAGAGCATGGTGCTGGCATCTGTGACAGCCTTCATGCTGCGCCATCCCTTGGTGAAAGGTGGAAGCGCAAGAAAGCAGCAGAACAAACCCACAAGAGGGGGCCAAACTTGCTTTCACAACAAAGCCGCTCTTTCAATACATAACCCACTCCCGAGATACCTGTGTCCATCCAGTCATCACATGAGAGATAACATTAATCTTCCATGACCTGATCACCTCTTATTGGGCCCTGCCTCCCAACACTGTTGCGTTGGGATTACGTTTCCAACACATGGACTTGAGGGACACATTCAAACCACGGCAACAGTATTGCCTTCCGTCCTTGTGCACTAGTCAACTTTTGCCTCTTTATCCATTTTGGCACAAAATTTCCAAAACAGAAAATGGTCTTAAAAGTTCCCAATCCATTCACATCCCTTATTTTAGTGTTTTTCCATTGTATTGAAATATTAACATTACTCAGGGCACATGGGAACTATAATATAAAGAACACTGGAGATGGATTTTCCTCATGTAGTTGGCATGTTAAACAAAACTTAAAATATATAAATTTCTGACTTCTAAAAACAAAAGAAATATAACCTGAAAAAAGCAGAAATACATGTTATTATTTTGAGTTGAGAAAAAACATAAGATAATGTTTGGATGCAATACATCCTTTGTTACAAAAATGTTTTCTTGCTTTTAAAGTGTTATAACAATTTCTATTTGATTCCAACCAAATATGATTTAAATACTAGAAGTATTATTTCTAGCAATATGTGTCATATTTCAGAAATATCATTAAATATGGAGAAATCTTAACCCAAGGTAAAAAGAGTTTAAAAGCAATGTTTCCCTGCTTATAGAAAACATTCAAAATATATATACATATAAAGCTTGAAATAGGACCAGATAAGTAAAATGACACATAATTCTGAAGTGGGCCAAGCCAACTGCTTTCCTTTTATTTGTCTCCGATCAAAACTGGAATAAACTATTCTATTCTCATTATGTTCAATTAAAAAGACACATCATTGCACAATTATTTTTCCCACTCCAATGCCATCTTATTCCACAGGTCCTGCAAGGTATCTCATGGACTTTCAACAAAAGCGGGAGATCAGTTTTGGTAAGCAGAATTCTAAGATTGCCCAAGGACTCCTGTGTATGCATTGTATAATCCCCTGCCCATAAGTGTGATGGAATAGCATTCCCACGATTAGATCACCCACCAGTCACTGGCTTTGATTTTTTTTTTTTTTTTTTTTGAGACAGAGTCTCACTCTGTTGCCCAGGCTAGAGTGCCATGGCGTCAGCCTAGCTCACAGCAACCTCAGACTCCTGGGCTCAAGCGATCCTCCTGCCTCAGTCTCCCAAGTAGCTGGGACTACAGGAATGCGCCACCATGCCCAGCTAATTTCTTCTATTTTTAGTAGAGACGGGGTCTCACTCTTGCTCAGGCTGGTCTTGAACTCCTGACCTCAACTGATCCTCCTGCCTCGGCCACCCAGAGTGCTCGGGAGGCTGAGGCAGGAGGATCACTTGAGCCCAGGAGTTTGAGGTTGCTGTGAGCTAGGCTGATGCCACGGCACTCTAGCCTGGGCAGCAGAGTGAGACTCTGTCTCAAAAAAAAAAAAAAAAAAAAAAAGTGTGTTTTTTTTTTTAAACCACAAGTTTGTGGTAATTTTTTATGCAGCAAAGATAACTAATGGAGAATGTGTAAACGAGAGACAAGCTGCTTCCCTTCAACTTTTTTTTTCATTACTGTGGTAAAAACCATAAAATTCATCATCTTAACTATTTTGAAGTGTACAGTTCAGCAGAGTCAAGTACAGCACTCCCCACTTACTGCGGAGGATATACCCCGAGATCCCCGGTGGATGCCTGTGACTGCAAACAGCTCCTGGCTCCACACATGCTGTGTGGTTCCTATATGTACAGAGCTAGGGTAAAGTTTCACTTATAAGCTAGGCACAGTAAGAGATTAACAAGAATGATAACAAAACAGAACAATTATAACAATATATTGTAATAAAAGTGATGCAAATGTGGCCTCTCTCATATCTTTTTATTTCAATTTTTTAGGACTAATCAATACAGTAGGGAGAACGGAGGAAAGTGGTAGAACAAGAAGTTCAAACTGTCACTGACTGTGAACAATCAATTGAGATAACTTGCCACCTTCAGACCAGCCCAAAGTGTCTTACTGTACTGTCCTCATCTATTTTTGGACTCCAGCAGACCGCAGGTAACTGAAAACCCAGGAAGCATGACCGTGGATAAGGGGAGACTACTGTATATTCAGGTTGTTGTGAAACAGACATCCAGAACGTTTTCGTCTTGCAAATATGAAACTCTATACCCATTAAACAACTACTCCTTTTTCCTTCCCTCCTGCTAGGTCCTGGTAACCACAATTCTACCTTCTGCTTCTATGAATTTGAATACTTTAGATACCTCATATACGTGGAATCACACAGTGTTTTTGTTTTTGTCTTGTTTTGTTGGTTTTTGGTTTTGGTTTTGGTTTTTGGTTGAGACTAGGGTCTTCCTACATTGTGCAGGCTGGAGTACAGTGGCTATCGCTGGCATGATCGTAGAGCTCTACAGCCTGGAACTCCTGGGCTCAAGTGATCCTCCCACCTCAGCCTCCTGAGTAGCTGGGACCACAGGCACATGCCACAAACACATACAGTGTTTGGTTTTTTGTGACTGGTTTATTTCACTTAGTATAATGTCCTCAGGGTTCATCTTGTAGCATGGGACAGGATTGCCTTCCTTTTTCAGGCTGAGTAATACTGCATTGTGTGGATATATCACATTTACTTTACCCACTCATCTGCCCATGGACACTTGGGTGCTTCTGCTCCTGGCTGTTGTGAACCTGAGTGCGAGTATCTATTTGAGATCCTGCTATCAATCCTTCAGTATGTATGACCAGAAGTAGGATTGCTGGATCATGGTAGTTCTATTTTTGGTTTTTTGAGGAACCTCCACACTATTTTCTATAGCAGTTGCACCATTTTACATTTCCGCCAACAGTGATAAAGGGTTCCAGTTTCTCCACATCCTCACTAACACTTGTTATTTTCTGTGTTTTTAATAGTTGCTATTCTAAGAGGTATGAGATGATATCTCATTGTGTTTTTAATGTGCATTTCCCTGATGATTAGTGATGTTGAGCATCTTTCCATATGCTTGTTGGCCATTCATACATCATCTGTGGAGAAATGTCTATTCAAGGGTGGCACCGGGAGAGGTGAGAGAGAGGAGGGAAGCGAAAAATAAAAATATATATATTTTTTTTTTTTTTGAGACAGTGTCTCGCTTTGTTGCCCGGGCTAGAGTGAGTGCCGTGGCGTCAGCCTAGCTCACAGCAACCTCAAACTCCTGGGCTCAAGCGATCCTACTGCCTCAGCCTCCCGAGTAGCTGGGACTACAGGCATGCGCCACCATGCCCGGCTAATTTTTTCTATATATATTTAGTCGGCCAGATCATTTCTTTCTGTTTTTAGTAGAGACGGGGTCTCGCCCTTGCTCAGGCTGGTCTCGAACTCCTGAGCTCAAACAATCCACCCGCCTCGGCCTCCCAGAGTGCTAGGATTACAGGCGTGAACCACCGCGCCCGGCCGAAAAATAAAAATATTAAAAAAAAAAGAGAAATGCCTATTCAAGTCCTTTGTCCATTTTTAATCAGATTATTTGATTTTTTGGTCATTTAATTATAGGAGTTCTTTATATTATGGCTATTAACCCCTTATCACATATATGATTTGCAAACATTATATCTCATTCCATAGGTTGCCTATTCACTCTGTTGGTTGTATCTTTTGGTACACCAAGATTTGGTTTTTTGTTTTGTTTTTACAGACATGGTCTTGCCCTGTCAAACCCAGGCTGGAGTGCAGTGGCACAATCATAGGTCACTGTAACCTCAAACTCCTGGGCTCAGAGGATCCTCCCAGCTCAGCCTCCCAAACAGCTGGGACTACAGGTGCACACCAGCATGCCTGGCTAATTTTTTTTCATTTTTTTGTAGAGATGGGGTCTTGCTGTGTTTCCCAGGCTGGTCTTGAACTCTTGGCCTCAAGCAGTCCTCCCACCTCAGCCTCCCAAAGTGCTGGGATTACAGGCATGAGCCACCATGCTCTATCAATCACAAAGGTTTTAAAGTTTGATGTAAAATTATTTTATCAAATTGCTATGAAATTTTCAAAATTCTTATTCTTGATTTCTATGATTATCTGAACACAGACAGGTAACAACAGTTCAAGAGCCAACTGTGGTCCACGGTGCACACTTTGAGACTTTGCGGAGCGCTGCTCTAGATGTTCCTGACGCATGTGACATAACAAGTAGGATGTGAGGTGACCTCTTTATTCAGCCATGGTACCTCTATGGCTTACAGACAGAGCATCCCAAAAGAGTTAAGATTGCTTATGAACACACAATAACTGAGAGTGCCTTGTGACTGTTCTTCACTGTCGTAATGGACAGTGGTCTAAAAGACACCCCTAAATCACCATAACCAGTTAAAATAAGAACTCAGAAGAATAAAAAACAATTAATCTCATTGCATCATAGTGCCCCCCAGCAGCCAAAACACCTTCCTCCTCCATCCCCCAATTAGCCAAGAAAAATCTTGTCATTAGCAAGAGAGGATCCTTTTCTGACACTGCGCATGTGTAATATTAGTCTAGAGGTTTTATTAATAGAAATGCCCAAGGAAGTTTTTCTTCTTTTACTTCATCTCGAGGTTTTTAGCAGAAAAATCAACAGCAGAAGAATTTAGAGGAAATGCTTCTGATTCTGTTGTTGTCACATTATCTTAGTAAGAAAAGCTGTGGAGGCAGCAGCACCACAGCATTCCTTGTACATTTTGTGCCATGCATAAACAAAGATCTGGCATGTCGGTTATACCAGTAGAGCTCACTCTGACCCAATCCTCTATTTCCTCAGAGAGACAAGTCTTGCTAGGAACAGAGGAGAGGACTCAGGAAGGCAAACTGATGGGAAGAGTGACCCTGGGATTTGTCTTGAAGCTGAAAGTTTGCATAGCGAGCATGCTGCTTTTACCTAGATGGCTTGTTTATTTGTAGTGGCTTGCAGGTGGGGCATGGTTAGCTGAAGAAAAAAGTGATACCTCCCACGGCCAGAATTAGGAAGAAGTCAGTCAGTCACTCAAACGGGGTGTAAAATGTAAGGGGTGCCCAAACACTCAGTAATTAAGATAAATAAAATTTTAATGCCATATTTTAAAAAATCAAAATTGGTGCTCAAAAAACCCCATAATGAATGAAATATCAAAATTGTAAATAAAGATTGTATCGGTATTACTAATTTTTTTCTTTTGCCTCAGGCTCCAATATGGCTAGGCCCAGCATGCTTGTCACTGCCACTGAGCAAAAAGTACCGGCAGACAGAGCTGCTTCCAGAACACTCTTTGCATTTTTTGGAAATAGGTTTGGATAGTGATGATCAAGACAAATGCTAGAATGTCACTTCCACAATTTCCAGGATTTCGAGGGCTAAGCAGTGACCTTCTAACCTTTTTTTTTGAAAATCTCCCCAAAACACAATCAGAACAAGAAACAGAAACACAAACCCCATCTTCCATAAAAAGTAGGAAACATCTATGTACTCCCAAACCCACACACACGAAGACACAAAGCAGATGGAGGTGTGGTAACTAACTACATTAGCAGAGTCAGGCCGGTACGGTGGTGCCAGCGACTCGGGAGGCTGAGACAGGAGGATCCCTTGAGCCCAGGAGTTTGAGGTTGCTGTGAGCTGTGATCATGCCACTGCCTCCAGCCTGGGTGACAGTGAGACGCTGTCTCTGAAAGATAAATACTAAACAAAAATAAAATAAATTAGCAGAACAGAGGAAAGCCAAAAGTTGGAGAATACTCACAAGAAACAAGACAACTCAGCCCAGAAAGGCTCAGGAGCCGAAGCCGGGCACTCCGCACGGCGGGCGCGGAGACTGGCAGGGCGCCCCCGCGCCCCGCGAGCCCTACCGCCCCTCCCCCACGCCCGCAAGTACTTTATCTGAGGCAAACAACCTGAGAAGCTTCAATTAACACCGGGCAGGAGAAGGGCAAGAGTGAGAATTCAGGGAAAGTTTACATCTGTCCGGAGTACTTGCTACTTAAAGAAAAAAAAAAAAAAAAGAGGCAGGTCTCCCTGCTTACCGAATACCGCGCGGCAAACCCTCCGCCCCCACTCGCCCGGCCCGCAGCGCCGGTAACCGGCTCCCACTCCCGGGCAGGCCGCAGGCTTCTCTAGACGAACTAACTTGCTACGGAGACAATACCTGCACACGCTGACATCCGGGGACTGCACACACACCACACACAAAAGCCGGCTGGCCGTCTCGGCGCCCTAAAAATAAGCCTCCACGCTGACAGGACCTGCCCACTCACGCAGAGCTTCCAGCCCGCGGCGCAGCGACCAGTTGAAAATCTGACCGAGCTGCCAGGGATCGCCAAGCCTTTGAGGAAAGCTTCCAGCAGCACAGACAGAGACCAAAACAAATAAACCAGAGGAGGAAAAAAGAACTCATTCCCCAAGCATTTGACGTGGTAAATAATGAAAAAAAAAAAAAGGAAAAAAGAACTCAGAGCAAACAGAGGTGAGACAGGCAGTAGAAGAAAATTTCAAAAAGTAAATTAATGTTCTCAGGGAGATGAGACTTTCCAAAATACGACTCAAATCCTCTGAGGAAGAAAAGAAGAGAGGGAAGAAAGAAGGAAAGAGAGAAGAAAGAAAAGGAGAGAAAGAAGTAAGGAAAAAAGGAGAGAGGGAGAGAAGGAGTTAGAAAAATTAGAGAACAAGAGACGCTTTTAGAAATTAAAAAATGGGGATAAAGTGAAAAAGATAAGAAAATTAAAGGATCAGTTCAGGACATTCAGTATCTAACTAAAAGGGTTCCCAAAAGAGAGGGCATTATCAAGGAAATAGCACAAAAATATTTCTCAGGAATGAAGGCCAGGTATCCAGTTTAAAAGAGCATATTGAGTGCCTAATACAATAAATGAGAAAAACACCAAGACATACCGACTTGAAATTTCTGACCACCAGAAAAAAGAAACAATTCTAGAAGCTTTCAAAGAAAAAAGAACACATACAGAGGAAGGGAAGTAGAATAGTATTGAATTTCTCAACAACATTGGATGCCAGAAGACAATGACTCATCCATAAAATTGAAAATTATAATAAAAATGATTTTTAACTTAGACACGCACAATATCAGAACATTTAACTTCTTTGCACCCATTCTCAGGATGATGCTGGAGGATGCACTCCATCAAAATAAAATAAAAGAGTACGCCAAGAAAGAGTAAGTCATCAGGCCAGGCGCTGTGGCTTGCGCCTATAATCCTAGCACTTTGGAAGGCTGAGGCAGGAAGGATTGCTTGAGGCCAGGAGTTGGAGAACAGCCTGAGCACCAGTGAGACTCTGTTCTGTACAATAAAATAGAAAAATTAGCTGGGCATGGTGGCGTGCACCTGTAGTCCCAGCTGCTCAGAAGGCTGAGGCAGAAGCATGGCTTGAGCCCAGGAGTTTGAGGTTGCAGTAAGCAAGGAAGGATGAAGCCACTGCACTCTAGCCCTAGCTAGCACTCTAGTACAGATCTCAGTAGCATGACAAAGACCTCCGGTATTGGGGGGGGGGGAGGGCGGGGTTATGATGAAAGTGACAAATGGAAGTCACAGGCATTTTATAGAGGGAAGATATGGGAGGAGATTCTTTGAATCTGGTCAGAGGTTCAAAGAAAACTAAGGAGGGGGGAGAAAAGGGCCACATTATTATTCTGCACTTTTAGGCTCAGCCATAAACAATATTTAGATGCTAGTGATATTGAAAACTCTAGAAATCCAAGGAGAAATCCCATATTTTCCTAAATACAGAACAGCTTTATACATAAAGACATCCTTGTTGGAGGCTGCAGAAAGCTATGCTCACGCCACTGCACTCCACCCCGGGTGGCAGTGTGAGACCCTCTCCCTCTCTCAGAAAAAAGGGGTGGGGTATCCCTTTCAGTAATTAATTATAAAATCAAATATTGAAAGCAATCTAAATGTCCACTAAGAGGGGAATGGTTAAGTAAATTATAATATATTTACTTGATGGAATTTAAATTAATAACATTAGAATCTTTTCTGCACACCAAGGACTCACACCCGGGCCTGCCTTGAGAGCAGTGTGTTAAATTAAGAGGAGGAGGCCGGGCGTGGTGGCTCACGCCTGTAATCCTAGCACTTGGGAGGCCGAGGCGGGCGGATCGTTTGAGTTCAGGAGTTCGAGACCAGCCTGAGCAAGAGCGAGACCCCGTCTCTACTAAAAATAGAAAGAAATGGTCTGGACAGCTAAAAATATATATAGAAAAATTAGCCGGGCATGGTGGCGCATGCCTGTAGTCCCAGCTACTTGGGAGGCTGAGGCAGTAGGATCGCTTGAGCCCAGGAGTTTGAGGTTGCTGTGAGCTAGGCTGACGCCACGGCACTCACTCTAGCCCAGGCAACAGAGTGAGACTCTGTCTCAAAAAATAAATAAATAAATAAATAAATAAATTGAGAGGAGGAATTGAGGAGAGAATGAAAGTTGCTTGTGTGATACTGTTATAGGGCACTAAAACTAAATGCTTTGTGGAAATATCAATCAATTAAGTAAATCCAAAAACAGGCAACCTCGGTGCCCAACCTTGTATTGTCAGTATAAAGTAGGTAACAGAAGGCAGATGTCTTGAGAAGTCTGTGTCTGATGACTTTGGGAAGAAAGACAGAAGAGTCATTAATACTGTGATCCCCAAGTATCCAGTACAGCATGGAAAGAGAAGGATGACAGGAGCAAGGAGACCTGCCCCAAGACAGAGCTGACTCACTGTGCAATAGGAAACAAGTGGGGAAAGATCTTGGAGGTCTCTAAGAATGGTGGGCTCATGTTCTTCTTTTTCTAGGGCCAGCTCCTCAGCCAATCCCAGAAGCCACCCTCCTACCAGCAGCTCCAAGCATGAAGTCCTGGATGCTTCTGAGCAAGGTCAGTGAGGTCCAAGGATGCAGTAACCCTTGCGAAACCTGTCAGTGACCCCAAGCCCCAAGGGCTCTAAAGTCATAAACCAGAACTCTGAGCCTTATGCAATAGGGCTGTCAGGTGACTTCAATACAAATGTCCTAAATGCTTGAAAAACTGATCCACTTTGTCTTTACATCAACCCATCCCCAAACAAGACAAACAAAAACATAATATGAGAAGTACAAGAGTCTATATTTCATTTTCTTTTCTTAGTTGAGACTATTTTGAAATAAAAACTGCTTCAACTCTCTTCAGCCAAAAAAGAAAATTCATTCTAAGAATACAGGGGAATTCATGGGTCGAAAACGTTGGAAACAGAGCAAGGAAATGAGGAATGGAAACCTATCACAAACCAGACCAAACACACTCTCCCCTCTCTCTCCTCCATCCCGCCCTTCTCTCTCTCTCCCTACCTCCCCCCGCCCCTTATGGGCTGATTCTTCCCTCTGTTCTTTCCTGCAATCTGCGTCATTCTTTGACTCTCCCAGCCATTGGGAAACTCTGAGAGGTCATTTGTCTCAGACTGCTTTTACTTAAAGCACAGCCGCTCCCCAATTCTGCTGAATACAATTCCCTGCAGTTGGTCAGATCAATCACCTTTGCCCCGCGTTCTGAACTCACTGTTCCAGTCCTCCTATTGCACCAGTCTGGCGAAGATCCCGGCCCCGTATCAATCCGACAGTTCCTACTATGTGTGCAAGTACTTGTGCTGCTGTGCACAGCTGGAGGAAGATCACACTGTGCAGACTGGTGTGATTGGTGCCACTGTGGATTCATGGCTCTGGACACTGCCCGGGAATTCTTTGCTCTCTTCTTATATTCACATGCCCATTCTTCAAACATCCTCTCCACTCTTCTCCCTCCGCCAACCCTACTGCCTCTCCCTCACTAGTACCGGATTCCCTCACCCCTTACTTTTGAAAGAAAAGAGAAAATAATGGAAGAGAACTCTTAACTCTCACCCACTAACCTACCTACTAAACTGTATCTGTACCATTTTTTGATCTTTCTCCATTAAACAGACAAAGCATCCCTCCCTCTACCCGAGGCTAATCCCTTTGCAGTGCTCCTTCGACCTCCTCAGGGATCTCACCCCACAGATTATCCCTCTCTGGTATACCACTTGCTGAAGACCCCTACCCTGAGCCCTTCAACCCCTACAAAAAACATGTTTTTAATTTAAATTTTATTTATATATATGTGTGTGTGTGTGTGTGTGTGTGTGTGTCTTAAGCACAAACTGTTTGAGATATTATGGTAAACCAGACAGTGGGGGTCCCAGTGAACCCTCCACCCAGAAGATACACTTTGAATAAAAAATTACAAGTCTGATCCATGTTACTTAAAGGGTAGTACAGGATGCTGTGGAAATATGTAGCAAGGAAATTAACTGTGTCTAAGAAGTCAGGACGGCCACCTTGAGGAAGGTAAACTTGAAAGCTGACACTTAAGAGACATATAAGAGTTCCCAGAAGAAAGAGGTTTGAATTCTAAGCATTCCCAATCAAAACCCTCTCACAGAGTTTCTTGAAACTTGACAAGCTGATTCTAAAGTTGATACAGACGAAAATAAGGTTAAGAAGAGCCAACAACCCTGGGCAACATAGTGAGACCCCATCTCTACAAACAATTTAACAATTAGCTGGATGTGGTGGCGCACACCTCTAGTCCCAGCTACTCAGCAGTAGGGCAGAAGGATCACTTGAGCCCAGGAGTTCTAGGTGACAGTGAGCTGTGATCAGGCCACTGCACTCTAGCCCAGGCAACAGAGCCAGACTCTGTCTCGAAGAAGAGCCAACAATTTAAAGAAGAATAAGATGAGGGAACTTGTCCTGTCAAGATCTATTCTAAAACTCCAGTAATTAAGACAGGGTGGTCTTGGTACAGAAATGAAATTAGAGTGATGAAACACCCTCTTTGCTTGTGCTTTCCTACTCATCCCTCAGGGCGCAAAAGCAGTGTCACATTCCTCTCCCTCAACTTCGTCCCTAAATCACTAGGTTCTGCCCTGTGGCACCTCCTCTAATCTTGAGCACAGAGACTGTTGCTCTTTTCACTGCTGATCCTCAGCCCGCAGCATTCCTTTAAGGGAAGACTTAACACACTCCCTTAAAAGTAGTTCAAAGTCAATACCAGCCCCCTCCCATTTCTTGCTGCTGTTGACCTCCCATCCACGTTCCCTCATTTATTGAAGACTTTAGCACTTTTGACCACAGCTCTCTTTCCCAAAGTCAGCCGACTTTCTGGGTCTCAACACAAAGTCCATCCAAAACATTGTCCCTTTCAGTTTCTTGACTTCCCCATCTCCAAACAGACTTCCTCACTTCCTCAGCATCTCCTCAGAGCGTCATACCTAGGTCTACTTGCAAAATCACGAAGTCAGCCATTCTACTCTGGAAATAAACATTACCCAAATGAGAACATACAGAGGCTATTTATTCAGAGCTTGCTGTAGCAAGGGAGTCAGCCACCATCACTTGCTCTTGGCAGAGACTGAAAAGTAAGCAGGAAAGCTTTATGGTTAAAAAAGGCGGCTTCGGGTATGCTCTGATTGGATGTTGCTGGCCTGGGGGAGCTGCAGACAGCTAACTAGAAGTGGGGCATCTTACACGATTGACTTAGGGAACATATTTGGCTGCTTTTGTTCTGAATTGGAAGGGAGGTGCAAAAAAAGGTAGAGATGGGAGGAAGGTCTGGCAGTTATTGACCAAGTCCAGACCATTCTGGTCCCATTGCTGCAAAGATTGTGGGTCAGAGTTCTATCATAATATCTGATCTGGCCATTGTGTATTTGTATATTCGGTCTTTCACTATTCACTGACCATAACCTCCAGTCTTTCCAGCTTGCCTGTTCAATTTTTCTCACTTTGATGATTCACTGGATCTTTTCTTCAATATTTTAATGGGACAGAGTCTTCCCTAACATAAAAACAAAAACTAACAAAATTTCCCCCTCAACTCCATTTCTCCATCTCCCAACTTAGGTCCAATTTCTCTGCTCTTTTTGCAGACATCCTTCTTAATTTTTCCACACATGCTTTCTTTTATGGATCTTCCAAAAGCCTAATTCCCATCTCTTCTCCCTCCTTTCCCTGAGGTCATCACTATCCTAAAATTGATGCATGTTATTACCATCCTTACATGTATTTGACCTCTGTTACTGGGTTTAACTATATAAAATTTTAATATTTGGTCATTTTGAATTATAAAATGAGCAATTTCATTTGGGTCAAGCTAAAGTAAAAAAATATAGCCCCAAACAATATATATTATGGGTTTTTTGTTTTAAAATTTTACATAAATATGTTATAACATAAATACATATGTGTATGCCTATATATATGCAAATTGATTCTTATAGGTCATTATATTTTTTAAAAAAATTTATTTTGAAATAATTATAATGTCACAGGAAGTTGCAAAGATAATAAAGAGAGGTCTGGTTGTACCCTTCATCCACTTTCCCCCACCAGTTCCATTTTACATAACTATAGAGCAATACCAGATAAGTGACATTGGTACAATTTTGTGTGTAGTTCTATGCCACTGTAGACACACGTGTAGATTTATGTAACCGCCACTGGAGTCAAGCCACAGAACCATTCCATTACACAAAGATGTTCCTTGTGCTACCCTTTGTAGTCACACATACACACTCTATAAACTATGGCAACTACTAATCTATTTTCCATTTTAAGAAAATTATATAAATGGAATCATGCAATATGTATCTTTTTGAGATTGGCTTTTTCAATCAGCATAATGCCTTTGAGATCCATCCAAGTTGTTGCATGTATCAATAGTTTGTTCCTTTTTCTATGGATAACTTTGGGGGGGTTAAAAAAATAGTTTGTTCCTTTTTAATGTTGAGTATTCCATGGATGTACCATAGTCTATTTAACCGTTCACTATATTTAACCGTTCACTTTTTTTTTTTTTTTTTTTTTTGAGACAGAGTCTTGCTTGTTGCCCAGGCTAGAGTGAGTGCTGTGGCGTCAGCCTAGCTCACAGCAACCTCAAACTCCTGGGCTTAAGCCATCCTACTGCCTCAGCCTCCCAAGTAGCTGGGACTAACTACAGGCATGCGCCACCACACCCGGCTAATTTTTTCTATATAAATTTTTAGTTGGCCAGATAATTTCTTTCTATTTTTAGTAGAGACGGTGTCTCGCTCTTGCTCAGGCTGGTCTCGAACTCCTGACCTCGAGCAATCCACCTGCCTCGGCCTCCCAGAGTGCTAGGATTACAGGCGTGAGCCACCGCGCCCAGCCTAACCATTCACCTTTTAATGGACATTTTGGTGGTTTCTGGGTTAGAGCTATTTCAAATAAAGCTGCTATGAATGTTCATGTACAGTTTATATGTGAACATAAATTTTCATTTCTCTGGGATAAGTGCCCAAGAGTACAAGTGTTGATTTGAATGGTTAATGTATGTTTAGTTTTTTTAAGAAATTGTCGAACTTTTTCCGAGAGTAGTTGTACTATGGTATATTCCCACAAGCAATATATGAGCAATCCAGTTTTTCTGCATTCTCACCAGCACTTGGTGTTGTCACTGTTGGTTTTAGCTGCCCTAAGAACTGTGTATTGCTATCGTTTATGGTCTTAGCTTGTATTTTGATAATGGGAAGTGAGGCTGAACATCTTTTCACATGCTCATTTGTATCTGTATAGTACATTCTCTTTGGTGAGGAGTCTCGTCATTTCTTGTACCCATTTTCTGATTGGATTTGGTTTTGTTTTTTACTGTTGAGTTGAGGGTTCTTTATATATTCTAAATATAAGTCCTTTATCAGATATGTGATTTGAAAAATCACAGCAAAAGTTTTCAATTTTGATGAAGTCCAATTTATTCATTTTTTTTTTAATTTTATGGATCATGTTTTTGGTGTTGTCTCTAGGAATTCTTCACTAAGGCAGAGGTCCTGAAGATTTTCAATGTTTTTTCTAAAAGCGTATGGTCTTACATCTTACATTGAAATCTATGACCCATTTTTAAGTTAATGTTTACATTTATCCATGTTGGTACTTGTCACTTTAGTTCATTTATTCTGGGTACTTTTTAGTATTCCCTTGTATGACTAGGTCACAGAGCATTTATCCTTTGCTGTCCTGAGGGACAGTCAGGTTACTTCCACAAACAGTGCTGCAGTGATCATCCTTGTTCATTTCATTTGATGAGATATCTTTTTGTGCACACCATTCACCTCTCTACTCACTCCAAAAGCTTCTCTTTCTTAATTGAATTGCTACTTTTCATTTTTACCTTACTTGATTGCTCAAAAACTGTTGACTTAGGCTGGGCGCGGTGGCTCACACCAGTAATCTTCACACTCTGGGAGGCCGAAGCGGGAGGATCACTTAAGGTCAGGAGTTCAAGACCAGACTGAGCTTGAGGTCAGGAGTTTGAGACCAGCCTCAGCAAGAGCGAGACCTCTTGGCTACTAAAGCAGAAAAAAATTAGCTGGGCGTGGTTGTTCGTGCCTGTAGTCCCAGCTACTTGGGAGGCTGAGGGAAGAGGATCACTTTAGCCCAGGAGTTTGAGGTTGCTGTGAGCTAGGCTGACGCCACAGCACTCTAGCCCAGGCTAGACTCTGTCTCAAAAAAAAACAAAAAAAAAAACTTTTGACTTCGTTGATAGCTTTCCAGGGATTTTTTTTTTTTTTTTTTTTTTGGATTTCCTTTACAACACACACTTCCGATTTTCGCCCTATTTCTCTGGCCACTCCTTTTCAGTTTTCTTTTGGAACTTCTTTACCCATCTTTTCAACGTTGGTGTCCTCCAGACTCAGTTATGCCCCTCTCTTCTTGACACTTTACCTTCTTCCTAGGTAATTTTACCCACTTCCATGACTTCAAGTACCAAATTAATTTCTCTACACAAGACTTCTGTTCTGAGATACAGATCCCTATCTCAAACTCCAAACTCAACATCTCCACTCAGACATCACACATTTGGCCATCTCAAAACTTAATATTGGGGCTGGGTACAGTGGCCAGCACTTTGGGAGGCAGGAGGATTGCTTGAGGCCAGGAGTTCAAGACCAGCCTGAGTAAGAGTGAGAGAGATCCTGTCTCTTCAAAAAAATAGAAGAATTAGCAGGGCGTGGTGATGTGTGCCTTTAGTCCCAGCTACTTGGGAGGCTAAGGCAGGAGGATTGCTTGAGCCCAGGAGATTGAAGTTGCTGTGAGCTATGATGATGCCACTGCACTCTAGCCCAGGTGACAGAGCAAGATCCTTCTCAAAAAAAAACAAAGGCCTGGCACGGTGGCTCACACCTATAATCCTAGCACTCTGGGAGGCCGAGGGGGGAGGATCACTTGAGTTCAGGAGTTCGAGAGCAGCCTGAGCAAGAGCAAGACCCCGTCTCTACTAAAAATAGAAAAAAAAAATTAGCCAGTCAACTGAAAATAGTAACAAAAAATTAGCCAGGCGTGGTGGCTCATGCCTGGCTCACTACAGAGTCCCAGCTACTCGGGAGGCTGAGGCAAGAGGATTGCTTGAGCCCAGGAGTTTGAGGTTGCTGTGAGCTAGGCTGATGCCAGGGCACCCTAGCCCAGGCAACAGAGTGAGACTCTGTTTCAAAAAAAAAAAAAAGAAAAAAAAACCTTAATATTGCCAAAATCATACTGATAATGACACCCTTGCAAACCTCCTCTCTCCCCTACCTTGGTCAGTAACATCATTCAGCTGGTGTTTCATGTCAGAAATCTGGGATTCATTTTGACAATTTCTTTCTTTATACCACCTGCTATGGTTTGAATGTCCTCTCCAAAACTCATGTTGAAGTTTAATTGTCACTGTGACAGTAGTAAGAGGTGAGACATTTAAGAGGTGATTACGTCATGAAGGCTCTGCCCTCATGACTGGATCCATGCTGCTACTGAGCGAGGGGTCAGTTATCTGGAGAGTTCAGCCCGCTTTTTCTCTCTCACACGTGCTGTTGGCCTCCTCATCATGCGGCACCTTCCAGCATGTCATGAGGCAGCAAGAAGGCCCTCACCAGATATGACCCTCCATCCGGACTTCCCAGCCTCCAGAACTATGAGCCAAATAAATCTCTTTTCTTTATAAATCAACCAATCTGTAATATTCTGTTACAGCAGCAGAAAATGAACTAAGATACCACCCTCATACAATTAACTAATAAATCTTACAGATCCTACTTTCTAAACAAATCTGTAATCTATGCACTTCTCATCATCTCCACCGCACCACGTAGCGTCATGCTGCCAGTCATCTCCTTCCCACGTCATCTTCATGAGGCACCACAGCTGGACTCCCCCCTCCCCATTCACTCTGCTTTACTGAGGTACACCCACGGCCACGTAACATAAACGTCTTATAACATAAATCTAAGTTCACACAACTTGCCAAGTCCTTTCACACCTTTGAGCCTTTACATATGCCACTTTCTCTGCCTGGAATGTTCTCTCTTCTTCCCTCTTTGCATAGCTAACGTCTACTCATTCTTCAAGCCTCAATCTAAATGTCATTTCCTCAGAAATATCTTCACTAATCGCACCCAAACCAGGGGTCATATTCCCCTTTACTTTTCCTTCATAGACCCTATCACAATTGTAATTTAAATATTTTATTTATATAATTATTGTTTAATAGCCATCTCTTATATTATGTGGTTTGTTCACCATTGTATTTCAAAACTCTGGCATAGTGCTTGGCACATGGCATATGCCTAATAAATTTTTGTAGAAAGAATGCATAATTTTAAGTGAATATTTGAGTAGCTGAATGAATGTTTGAATGAAATATATCAATCATCTTAAAAATATTTATATCTTTTGTTCACTAATCACTCTTCTGGGAACTTGTCTTATGTGAACAATACTAAATACAGGTTATATATATTTATATATAACCTTTTTTTTTTTTGAGACAGGGTCTCACTCTGTCACCCAAGCTGGAGTGCAGTGGTGATCATAGCTCCCTGCAGCCTCAAACTCTTGGGCTCAAGCAATCCTCCTGCCTCAGCCTCTCAAGTAGCTAGTCCTACAGGTGCTCACCACCATGCCCAGCTAATTTTTAAAAAAATATTTGGAGAGATGAGCTCTTGCTACCTCACACAGGCTGGTCTCAAACTCCTGGCCTCAAGCAATCCTCCCACATCGGCCTCCCAGAGTGCTAGGATTACAGGTATGAGCCACCATGCCTGGTCAACTTTACATATAGCCATCTCTATTGCAGTCTCATTTATAACAATAAAATGTACAGATGATCCAAATATCCAATAAAAAGGAAGCCTAAGTACATTAAGATGAGGTAATATTGTTTTTTCTTTTCCAAATCTAGCTGATCAGCAGAATCCCTTGAGGAACTTTTATAAAAATAGAGATTTCTGGGCTGAGTGTGATGGCTCATGCCAGTAATCCTAGCACTCTGGGAGGCTGAGGTGGGAGGATCGCTTGAGACCAGGAGTTTGAGACCACCCTGAGCAAGAGCCAGACCCCTGTCTCTACTAAAAACAGAAAAATTAGCCAGATGTGGTGGTGGCCTGTGCCTGTAGTCCCAGCTACTTAGGAGGCTGAGGCACAGGCATCGCTTGAGCCCAGGAGTCTGAGGTTGCAGTGAGCTATAATGACACCACTGCACTCCAGCAGGGCGACAGAGAGAGACCCTGTCTCAAAAAATAAAGAGAAAAAAGCAAAAAACAAAACCCAAACAACAACAACTAGAGATTTCTGGGTCTCACTCTTGACCTACTAAATTAAGTTGGGAGGGGGATAAATAGAGGAAAAAAGCTCCTTTGATTCCTCTGATGATTAGCTAGGTTTTGGAACCACTGGGTTTAATGGGAAGAATACAGATTCTGAATTAAGACTGACCTTGCTATTTATCAGCTCTGTAACCTCAGGCAAATAAGTTTTCAGACTTTCCTGAAGTCACTTTCCTCATCTGTAAAATACCAACCCCTGGGGGCAGTGAGGAATGAAGAAAATGGCATCTATAAAATACCTGACATACACATTAGGTAATTGCTATTATTGTTAGTACCTTGGCACTATAGCTACTAAAATTGATCTTTTGAAAAAAAACTCTTATTCTCCTATGTATCAAAGTCCTAGAAGAAAGGACATGGTATATTCAAACTGTGTAATTTGAGGAGATTTAATAAAGGGATTATTTACAGAAGGTTTAGGGAAACCAATAAGGATTATTGCAGAACTTGTTGCAGCTGTCTGTCAACAGCTGTTACCAAACCTTGGCCTGAAAAGGAGATCCCAGAAAGTGTAGCTGTATGCAGAGAGCCTCTGACATGAGCTGGGACCTTCAGTAAAGGGACACAACCAACCCACAACAATCTCTTGAGGGAGAGGGACAATAAATACCCTGACACGCTGTCCCCTATTGGGCAAACCCAAACAGAAGAACTCAATAGAATCCACTGATGGAGTCCTCATGGGTCAGTCTTCTGGGACACAAAGCACAATGAAGAAGGGAAAAGAGGATCTGGGCTAAAGAAGGACACAAATCATGTACCTAAGTAGTTTAACTAGGTGAAAATACCCATAGCAACTAGATGTTGCTAGAATGTTGGTAAATACATCAACATTTTAATACTGATTGTCTTTGGGAAGTCAGATTCTAGATTACTTTTCCTTACTGTTTCTAATTTTTTTGAATTTTCTAATGTTTCAACCATAAATAATAACAGTTAACATTTATTGAGCACTGACTGTTCTATTTTCTTATGTGTATTAATACATTTCGTCTTTATAGCAACCCTATAAAGCAGATACTATTATCATCCTGACTTTACAGATGAAGAAATTACACCTAGAGAGGTTAAGTGATTTAGCCAGAGTTGCATAGCCACAAGTAAACTGTGGGATCAAACACAGGCCTTCTCCTCCCGAGTCCACACTTTTAGAAATGCTACTATGTTACATTCACGGTAGGGAATAAGAAAGACTTTTATAAGGGGAAAAATGATCAATAAGCTTTAATTTGTTTTAGAGAGAAACATTTTTATAGTATATTTCCCTGTTATTCAATAAATATTAAAAACATTCAAATAGGCTGGGCACAGTGCCTCACGCCTATAATCCTAGCACTCTGGGAGGCTGGGGCGGGAGGATCGTTCAAGGTCAGGAGTTCAAGACCAGCCTGAGCAAGAGCGAGACCCCGTCTCTACTAAAAATAGAAAAAAATTAGCCAGGCATGGTGGCATGCACCCGTAGTCCCAGCTACTCTCGAGGCTGAGGCAGGAGGATCCCTTGAGCCCAGGAGTTTGAGGTTGCTGTGAGCTAGGCTGATGCCACAGCACTGTAGTCTGGGTGACAGAGTGAGACTCTGTCTCCAAAAAAATAAATAAATAAAAAATTTAAAAAAATAAAAAGCTTAAGAGGAGCTATCATTTGAGGTCTTGTAAACCATGTAAAAATATCATTGTTCACTGTAGTCCATTGATTCTAGAAAATTCTGAGCCATTATTTCTTTGAATACTTCATTTTATTTTATTCTTTGCTTCTGAACCACTATTAGAAATATATTAGCTCTTGTTCTAGTCTCAAAGTCTGTTAACTTTTATCTTTTTCATTTCTTTAGTTCTCTATATCTTTTGTGTATTTTCCCTTTATCAGTTTTCCAATTCCTTAAATCTCTCTTTAGTTTGCTTAATCAGTTGTTAAACCTGTCCATAATTCTTAAAATTTCAATACATTTTTCTTTTCTAGAAATTCTATTTGTGATTTGTGTGTGTGTGTGTCTGTGTAGGAGTAGGTATTGTTTTCAAAGCTGTCTGGTCCTTTTTTTTAAATAATGTCTTGTTTTTATGTTTTTTAATTCCTTATTACATGTTTTTGTTATTTTAATATGTACTTGTTTTATAGTCTCTAAGTGAATAGTCCAGTTACATGGCATCCTTTGGGGGGACCTCATTTTGCTGATTTTTGTTTATTATTGGAAAATAGCAGTGTCCCTCTGGGTTTTGAAATTTTTGTATGGTAATCTCACATTCAGCTGGACTTTGTCTTTGGGAATCCTGTGAAGATTACTCCTCCAGAGAAGTTTTGTGTTTCCCGGAAGTATACCGACAACAGACCACTTTTTCCATCAGTTTTATGGAGGTATAATTTACATACAATAAAATTCACTAACTTAAAGTGTATAATTCAATGAGTTTTTTTTTTTTTTTTTTTTTTTTTGAGACAGAGTCTCGCTCTGTTGCCCGGGCTAGAGTGAGTGCCGTGGCATCGGCCTAGCTCACAGCAACCTCAAACTCCTGGGCTCAAGCAATCCAACTGCCTCAGCCTCCCGAGTAGCTGGGACTACAGGCATGTGCCACCATGCCCGGCTAATATTTATATATGTTTTTTAGCTGTCCATATAATTTCTTTCTATTTTTAGTAGAGACGGGGTCTCGCTCTTGCTCAGGCTGGTCTCGAACTCCTGACCTCGAGCAATCCACCCGCCTCGGCCTTCCAGAGTGCTAGGATTACAGGCGTGAGCCACCGCGCCCGGCCTAATTCAATGACTTTTAATAAATGTAAGCATACCATGTAATTAAGATATACAATATTTATACATCTCTCCGAAAAGTTTCTTTGTTCTCACTTGCTGTCAATCCTTCTCCCTCATTCCTGGCCCCAGACAACCACTGATTTGCTTTATGTCACTATACTTTTGCTTCTTCCAGAATTTCATATAAATGAAATCATACATGTTCTGTGTGTCTGATTCTTCCACTTAGCGTAATGTATAGCACTTTCTTGAGTTCTGTGAGTCATTCTGATAAATTACTGAACCTGAGGGGCATCCCAGGAGCCCCCTAGATTTGTAGCTAGTTGGTCAGAAGTATAGGTGATTGGCGGACTCCACTTCTGCCTGGCATCTGAAGTAGGGGCAATCATGTTGGAGATTGTGCCCTTTAACCTGTGGATTCTAACACTAACCCCGGGTGCTTAGCACCAGAATTGAATTGTATTACAGCATACCAGTTGGTGTTAGGATATAAGGGCAGTCACAGTTTAAAGGTTGAGGAGATAGACTCTATCTCTCGACAGGAGCAGCAGCAGTCACATTGCAAAAGGGCATGCATACTGGCATGGGAGGAATTTCTGACCTCTAAGCAGTCTGTTACATTCACTTTCTTGCTGATCCAGCTCTGCATTTAAAAAGAATATTTGTTACGTTTTATACAGCACTTCTAGATATTTTGTTTTTTTGTTCTGATGACCTTTCTTTTTAATATACAGACTGGAAATAACAAAATGTTGTATGTCTTTTTTTCCTCCCCTCAGGTTGATGTTTCAACAAAGTAGTTTTAAGTGTCATTCATTCAGATTTTAAGCACTTTGGTTTACTTAAAAATGGGTAGGGTCTTGCTATGTTGCCCAGGTTGGAGTGCAGTGGCATGATCACAGCTCACTGCAATCTCAAACTCCTGGCCTCAAGTGATCCTCCTGCCTCAGCCTCCCAAAGTGCTAGGATTACTTGCATGAGCCACCTCACCCAGGCTTTGAATGTTTTATAGGAAGTCTTCTTCTCTTACCGGTTTACCATATCACAAGAAAAAGAAACTCTCTTTGTTACATACTGTACATACTCAACTGTGGTATTTAGAAACTAAGGAAAAACACTGCCAGTGGCACAGAAGGATACATCTGAGAGAAATCTGGAGAACAGTTCGAGAAGATGATGGGATAGGAAGCTCTAGTTAGATGTGTGAAAAGGATGCATTATCTAGGAGGCTGGGATGGGAGGCTGACTTTGAGCTAAAGAAAGAAAAAAAAGTGTAAAATAAAGAAGACATATATCAGAAACAAAAAGAAAGTAAAGTATGAAAAGGCCTTAGAAATCTTCCCTGGAAAGAAAATTCCTGCAGAAAGATATGTTTATTTTCAAAGGGGAAAAAATGCTTCAAAATACTGTCTTTGTTTATACATAGAAATATGAAAAATTCACTGAAGACTGATACTGTTAATATTGTCATGTCTGTACAGTGTTGTACTTCAATTTAAAGTGACTGAAATTAGAGTCAGCAGACAGAGATGCACATGGGCGGAGCAGCTGACCCTACCCGGTGGGCTTGCTTGGGAGCTGCGCTGCTGGAACGTGCTCAGCTCCTGCTGGACATGCAGACACACTGAAAGTGCTGTGGGCTCATCCAGCAAAGCTAGCTTTACAGATCTTTGCTATCAGGTCAGTCCTCTGGGGGAAGTAGGAAAGGGAAAGCAGGATTAAGACCATTTGGCAGTGGGCAAAGCGTCCTTTGGTAGTTACAGATTCCTTATTAAACTCGAGGGCATAAACAAGATCTGTTCCCCACCTTCAAGCATCAGCAAAGGCCCTTTCCTATCTGCACACCTTCCATCTCAAAGTATGGCTTGTACATCAGATGCTGGTGGTCTGGAAATCAGGCCAGTCTGCTGCCGTGGCTGTGTTGAATTATCTGACCCAGCTCTTCTTATCTGCAGTTGCTAGAATCCAGGTGCTTTCATGAAATAAAAAAAAAATCAGATAGGTATTAAATTGTTCTTAGCACTTTTATTAAAACTGCTATATACAACATAGAGCATATTCTTGCTTTTACACTGTAGGTGTAAAAACAGGTGGGAAAAACAGTGAACTAAAAATCCCACATATATTATACAAGAAGGTTCGTAGCAGCTCTATTCACAACAGCCAAAACTTGGAAATAATCCAAATGTCCATCAATAGGTGAATAGATAAGTTGTGGTATATCTTTACAATGGAATAATTTTCAGTAACAAACTTCTATAAATATATGCAATAGCATGGATGAAATCCCCAGACATTACACAAAAGCATGTATGTTGCATTCTCTAAATTTCACTTACACAATTGGCCTTTCTTAACCACGGGTCCCTTATCCATGAATTCAACTCTGAAAATATTCAGGGGAAGAAAATAAAAAATAACAAAACAACAATAAAACATACAAATAAAAACAATACAGTATAACAACTATTTACATAGCATTTATATTGTATTAGGAATTATAAGTAATCAAGGGTTGATTTAAAGTATAAAGAAGGAGGTACATCAGTTATTTATGAACAGTACACCATTTTATATAAGGGACTCGAACATGTGAGGATTTTTGGTATTCATGGGTGTCCAGGAACCAATTCCCCCACAGATACTGACGGATGGCTATATGAAGTTTCACAACAGGCAAAACTAATTTGTTGTGCTTATTCAGCACTTTCCTGCTACTTATGCCTTGCTGCTAGCTACACTGGCATTTTTATTGTTCTTTAAAGTCAACAAGAACCTTCCATCTTCCCACCTCAAAGCTTTTGCTCCTGCTATTCTACTGAGTAGTTTATTCTTTCTTCCCCTTTTCATCTGGGTTACTCCTCCAATGTAGACAGCTTTCTTTCTTTCTTTTTTTTTTTTTTTAGAGATAAGGTATTGCTCTGTCACCCAGGCTAGAGTGCAATGGCATAGTCATAGCTCACTGCAACCTGGAACTCCTGGGCTCCAGTGATCCTCCTGCCTCAGCCTCCCAGATAGCCAGGACTACAGGTGTGCACCACCACGCCCACCTAATTTAAAAAAAATAACAATTTTTAGAGGCAGGGTCTCACTATGTTGCCCATGCTGGCCTCAAACTCCTGGCCTCAAGCAATCTTCCCAACTTGGCCTCCCAAAGTGCTGAGATTACAGGCATGAGCCACCACACCAGGTAGACTATGAATACCTTGATGTCCAGGACTATTTATGTCTATTCACATTCTGTTCCTAGTTCCTAGCACCATTTTTTAAAATGTAGTAGGCAACTAATAAATATTTGAGATTAAACAAACAGCCAAATGAATGAATCTCTTTGTATTTCCATCTTCTCATTTTCCAAAAATTTGGTGATCTTTGATTTGACAATGGTCAAGAAAAGAAAGATCTTTGATCTTTTCATTTGACAATGGTTTGTAATATTATTCTTATGTAGCAAATGAAGATATAATATAGTCTTTAATCTGGATGTTCATTTTTTTCTATTTTTATTTATTTATTTGTTTTTCTTTTTTTTTTCCAAAAGGAAAGCTGTGACATATTTTTCTAGTTTTAAAAAGTTAGTTTGGCTCCAAAACTTGTTTTAGTGATGTAAAATAAAATTTTAGGATAGTTGTCAAATTTGGGAAACCCCCTTTCAAGCTTTTTTCATGTACAAGGTACAAGATTTCAAGGCATTGCAAGATCTCCCATGCAGTAACACCAAACCTTAAACACTCTGCATTTTTGACGTTCATTAAGTTTGCTGTAGTAGATTTCCTGGAAGCCATTCCTACACTGAAAGGACTGGCCATAACTTAACTAATGACAAAAATGAGTGTAAGCTACATAAATATATTCCACTAAATCCAAACTGAATGTATTTTAAATTCAACTTCCCCTTAGCCTGATCTCCACAATGCCTAAGGACACCCTCATGCCTCCCAACATGAGGGAAGTGCTAACGGGAGCCGGGTTGCAGAACCTTCTCTTGTTCTGGACCCCATTCAAAACTAGTAACTTTTCAAGTCACTTAGTAAAAGAGCCAGAGTGATACACCCAAATGATGAATATGCTGCTCCCAAAATCCAAATAGGCCCACTGGACCAGAGGTCTGCTGGAGTCACTTTCTTTTTCTTTTTGAGACAGAGTCTCACTCTTTTGCCCGGGCTAGAGTGCCGTGGTGTCAGCCTAGCTCATAGCAACCTCCAACTCCGGGGCTCAAGGGATCCTCCTGCCTCAGCCTCCTAGAGTGCTAAGATTACAGGCGTGAGCCACCACGCCTGCCCAGCCAAGTCGGACTATTTTTTTGTTTGTTTGTTTGTTTTGTTTTGTTTTCCCATCTTGCCATCTGCATGTAAAAGTCAGACTATTTTGATTGCTGCTTTGAGTCTGCTATCCATTGCGGTGACTACACCCACCTTGCCTTTGCCTTTGGTAGTTGAGTGCCACCACCTGGCTCCTGCAAACCTAGGATTCAATTGTTCCCATTGGATTTAGGCTTTGCAGTTGAGTGGCTGGGGTTCCCACTGTAAGGTCTGGCCTACAGAGAAGAGTGATCGTGAAGCTCTGCAAGGGGCTGGGGCTCCCTTCACAAACCTGTTTCTCCAAGTATTGATGACAGGCATGTCTTGTGAATCCTCCCAGTGTGCATGAGTAGGTCTCACAGGACAAATTCACTCTCACATTTTGATCTTCCTAAACCTTTGACTCCCTTCCTGTACATTAAAGCAAGGGAGATGGTTCATTTCCAATTCACTCATGTTGGGCTTTCATCCATATTTCAACCAACAAACAAAACAAACTGTTAGAGCCCTTTCTAACTCCCCAAGCTGCAACATCAAATGCAGAATCTCTGCTTAGTGGGCCCATATCGATAAATTCAGCCTGATCCAACTTTATGTTCCTTCCACCATTATCCCAACCCCTCAATATCCATTCCCACACATTTTCCCTGAATTTGTGCTTGTACAAATTAGAAAACTTAAGGAGTGCAGTGCATCTCCTCATGAGTCATACTTTGTACCTCACCTTTAGGGGCCTGTTGGGACTTGAGTCTAGTTATAGGTCTAGAAGCAAAGAGGGGTGGTGGAGGTGGGTCCTGAGGAGAATCAATGTTGTCTTGCCTGGCAACTGCCTCATTGGAGCCATTACCATTTCCTCAGGCAATACAGGGTTAATCCAAAGCCTACTACCACTAGGCATGAGGCTACTTCCACTGGGAGTAGGGAGGTCACTTCCACAGTAATGGGGAGACCTCTTCCACTGGCAAAGAAGACTCAGCAAAATTTAGGGGCTCAATGTCCACAGCTTCATCAGGGTCTTCCCACACATTCCTAACCCAATTTATAGAATTCCATTCTTACCAAATCCATGCCCTGGCTTTAACACAAAACACCCCAAGAGACTGGAAGTTCAATTTGCATTGTAATTCAACCACTCAAAGATAATTTTCAGCAATTTCAGGCCCAAGGCTACAAGTGATAGGGCTCTCCTGAAAGTATCATATATAGAGTTTTTTTTTTTTAATTTATTTTTATTTTTATTTTTTTGAGACAGAGTCTCACTCTGTTGCTGGGCTAGAGTGCCGTGGCATCAGCCTAGCTCATAGCAACCTCAAACTCCTGGGCTCAAGCGATCCTCCTGCCTCAGCCTCCCAAGTAGCTGGGACTACAGGCATGCGCCACCATGCCCGGCTAATATTTTCTATATATTTTTTAGTTGTCCAGCTAATTTCTTTCTATTTTTAGTAGAGACGGGGTCTCACTCTTGCTCAGGCTGGTCTCGAACTCCTGACCTCAAGCAATCCTCCCGCCTCAGCCTCCCAGAGTGCTAGGATTACAGGCCTGAGCCATCGCGCCTGGCCTCATATATAGAGTTATTTTGCCCCTTGCTCCTTATAAGTAGTTGATCAGGAGTATTCAATGCCAATAGCTTGCCTATATACAGTTTATACCATGAATTGTCAACGCTCTCTTTACTACTGGAAATAGAGTCATTGGCATCTTTAAATCTAATCAGATTAGAGAGCCAATTCCAGAAACCCCAAAACAAATTCAGAAAACTCATCCTTAAAGTTTTATTCTTCTGGAACCACTCTCAGTAACAAAATATGTATCAGTCAGGGTTATCCAGGGAAAGAGAACCAAGAGGATATATATAAGTTTATGTATAAGAGGACATTTATTATGGGAATTGGCTTACACGACTATGGAGGTCCAGAAGTCCCATGATCTGCCATCTGCAAGATGGAGAACCAGGAAAGGAGGAGGTGTCTTCAGTTCGGGTATGAAGGCCTGAGAACCAGGGGAGCCACTGGTGTAACTCTCACTCTGAGACCTAAAGCCTGAGAACTGTGGAAATTGCTGGGGTAAGTCCCAGAGTCTGAAGGCCCAAGAACCAGGAGCTCTGAGGGCAAGAGAAGATGGATGTCTGAGCTCAGAAGTGAGAGGGAGAATTTGTTCTTCCTCCACCTTTTTGTTCTATTGAGGCCCTCAACAAATTGGATGATGCTTTGCTGCATTGGTAGAGTGAATTTCATATTTCAAATGCTAATCTCTTCCAGGAACACCCTCACAGACACACCTCGAAATAATGTTTTACCAGTTATCTAGGTATCCTTTAGCTTGGTCAAGTTGATACATAAAATTAACCATCACAAGCAGAGTCTCCCTTTTTGAAGTTTTAAATAATATTGAAAAAATCTAATTCTACTTTGTTGTTGTCTCTAATTCCTCCTAAATCTGGAGTAGAGTCAGAGATAATAGCAGTAAAAGTCTAATGTAACTGGTTGTGACCCATAAAGTATCTACTTCTCTTCCTCCTCTCCTACGTACACCACATGACAAATGTACTGGCTCATTTCTAATGAAACACCAGAACTCCACCCAGAATAGGAAAGGCAGGCAGGGTGGTACAGGGTGGACCAATCCTGTTGTTGGCCAGTCAGGCATATACACAGAGTCCAAAATTGTTTTTATTCAATTGAACAATATTTACTAAGTGTCTATAGGTGCCAGGCACTGTACAGGAACTTGGGATACATCAGTGAACAAAATAATAATCCCTGTCCTCACATAGCTTATATTCTAGCAGAATGTACATAATAGTCCTTTGCTTCAAGTTAGTGTTAGATCTCCCAACTCAGAGTCACAGGAGAATAAGGGTTTGAAAAGAGTTCCTCTACTCTTTCATACAAGCTTTACCGACCCCTTAATGGGTAGGGACTTTCATCTAGGCTCATTGAGCTGCCCTATGTGGCCACCCCTGTCTGCCAACAAGTAAAACGCCATTCCCTTTGGACCTTTCCTTTCTTTTCTCCTCCCTCCATGACACCTGAATCCTTTCCCCAGGATCCTATCTCTTCTTCTCCACCTTTGGCACAGGCTATGAGCCAGTCAGCTCTATTCCACTTTAGATGAGCCCAGGGGGTATGTCAAATCCTACCAATGGAGTATATACAATCAGACTTTTCACACTGAAAAGACTGTCCTTCTTCATGTGTTGATATTCTAAAAGGGTCCCTGTCTCTCCCTTTGCATTCAGTCACATTGCCAAAGGCCCCTCTTGTTCCCCATGGTATGTGTTATGCCCCAGAAAGGGAACGGCAAACAAGGAGGAAAAAAAAAGTCTGTCCTGTGCTTTCTTCAGAAGCACATACACTAAAATTGGAATGATACAGTAAAGAGTAGCATGGGCTCTGAATAAGAATGACATGTAAATTCATGAAGCATTCCATATTTTTAAAAAAATGACCTGCCACACTAACAGTGAGAGAATTAAGAATATAGATCATGGTCCAGTTATGGAGTTTCTTGTAGGTAATAGTTTTCTGTTTAATTTTATGAAAAAAGATAGGTATTATGTTATAAATTTTGAACTTATCTATATTAATGGTTAATTATTAAAATGTGAATAATGTATTAGATTTTTAAGATTAAAGAAGTCAAAACTCTGAACATTATATTTAAGTAATTAAATGTGATGCTAATAGAGAGGGTTTTTTTTTTAACAGATTGGTGAGTACATTGAGAACTGGTGGAGGGATTGTAAATATAAAGAACACTGCTTTGGTGCTACTTTAACAGAGATAAAACTTTGGTGGAGACCTTTTGGAGGCTATACCTGGCCCATTTACCCAGGGATTCTTCCTTTCTCCAGAAATTGCTATTGGTGCCCCAATTCATTAATGGTGGCTCACCTAGTGGTACATTTTAGACACGACCCTGCACACCTGGCCCTGGTTGATTAGACCAGATATGGGCGCCTGGAGAAGCAAACCATAAGTAACCAGCATAGTAAATAAGTAAATTATTTAGTATTCTACATGGTAAGTGCTACGAGGAAAATAAAAAATAATTATATCTGTTATCCTTGGCATTTGGAATTTGGACTAGGAGATTCCGGTTTAGTCTGGCTGATGTCAGATGAAGGAGATGTAAACTCAGAAGATGAGGGGTGGTTCTTTTCTGTATGTCATGTGACTGAAAAGCAAAGAAGGGGCTCTCTTTTTTTTTTTTTTGAGACAGAGTCTCACTGTGTTGCCCAGGCTAGAATGAGTGCCATGGCATCAGCCTAGCTCACAGCAACCTCAAACTCCTGGGCTTAAGGGATCCTACTGCCTCAGCCTCCCGAGCAGCTAGGACTACAGGCATGCGCCACCATGCCCGGCTAATTTTTTCTATATATATTTTTAGTTGGCCAGATCATTTCTTTCTATTTTTAGTAGAGACGGGGTCTCGCTCTTGCTCAGGCTGGTCTCGAACTCCCAACCTCGAGCGATCCACCTGCCTCGGCCTCCCAGAGTGCT
>CM052437.1:94932374-94955916 GCA_028533085.1 Varecia variegata | reverse complement strand
TGCCCGGCCAAGAAGGGGCTCTCTTTAAAGAGCAAAGAATGAAGCAGATGTTCAGAGGGAAGTAGTAGTCGAATATGTCTTTCAGTTCCTATTGATTCCCTTCTTGAGGCCTAGCTGTAATTTTACTCTTGGGTACCATGAGGCACCTCTGTAATCATTTATATATATATATATATATCTTTTTTTTTTTTCTTGCCTAAGCTAGCTTGCTAGTTTCCTTTGTTCCTTGCAACCAAAGAGAACTAACAGCAGTAATGGTAGTAATATTAATGATAGTATTCAACATTTATTCAGCCCAATACTATGTGTCAGGCACTGTGCTACGCATTCTAGTTACTTTATCTCAGTAGATATAAATTTTGTCTGTCATATTTTAAAAATGAATTTACTTTCCCATTTTAAACATTTTTTGAATCACTTTTTTCTGAACCATCTTTTTTTGGAATTTTGAAAAGCACATGAAAGTATGATGTAAGAGAAAAGCATTTTCCATAATCTTATTACCAGGAGACAACAGATAACATTTTTCTCTTTACTTAAAAAAATTCACGGTCCAGCAAGGTGGCTCACACCTGTAATCCTAGCACTCTGGGAGGCCGAGGCGGGAGGATCACTTGAGGTCAGGAGTTCAAGACCAGCCTGAGCAAGAGCGAGACCCATGTCTACTAAAAATAGAAAAAATTAGCCGGGCGTGGTGGCGCATGCCTGTAGTCCCAGCTACTCTGGAGGCTGAGGCAGAAGGATCGCTTGAGCCCAGGAGTTTGAGGTTGCTGTGAGCTAGGCTGACACCACGGCACTCTAGCCCGGGGAACAGAGTGAGACACTGTCTTTAAAAAAAAAAAAAATTCATCACTCCCCACCACCACTTCAATCCCATTCTGTCTTCTATTCAGACTCTGCTTTCCAAACTAGTAAGATAGCACAAATACATGAAAATATCTCTTCTGCATCCTCAACATTTAGTATAGACACTGTCAGATAGTAAATGCCAAGTGGATGACTGTATCAAAACCCAATTTAATAGATGCATTTTTTCTTTTTTCCTCCAAGTGAAACCTATTTTTAATGGATTCACTCCCTATTGTATTAAAAAAATACATATAAATATGAAACTATTAATAACTTCCATGCAAAGTTCTAGCCTCTGCTCACATTTGGCTCAATCAATCTCTGATTCTGTATCTACAGTTTTGCAAACCTCGAGTGGCTTTCAGAACGACAATCCTGAGGCAGTGGGGTATGTTCAAACACCAAAGATTCCCCATTGTGTTCATTATCCTGTGCTTTCTAAAGACTGAAAAAAGAACTGGTGTAGTACAGAAATATTTCCAACAGAAGTGAAAAAAAAGGAGTTTTCTGGTTAAGTTTCAGTTTATCAAAAATTCAATTTACAGGAAACTTTCTATACCCTGAAAATTATGATAAATGTCAGTTATGATTAAAAGGTGAAATAGTCCTTGTTAAATTTCCTGCAGACTCTGCTTAATTCTTGTTAGTCTCTGGACAAGTTTCTGCATAACTGAACTTTGAAGAGTTTTTCCAAAACAGTATTTATCTAGGTAGCCCACATTCTAGGAACTGTTCAGTTTCTGGAATTACTTGGAAAAATCCAGAAGGCAAAAGTTTCATAAATTCTTGGCACATTCCTTGGACAAGTCAAACAGTCCTGGCTACTGGTTCTAAAATGGTTCCATTTCCAGTTAAAGTAGAAATTTGAAGTTTAAGTACCTATTCCTATAATCTGTTAGTTATTATTATAATGACATTTGATTGGTTATAAGTGACAGAAAATATTTCTCTTATAAAAATTCTTAAGTCTGGTGTGGTGGCAAGCACTTGTAGTCCCAGCTACTCTGGAGGCTGAGGTGGGAGGACTGCTTGAGGCCAGAAGTTTGAGACTTGCAGTGTGGTATGATGGTGCCTATGAATAGCCACTGTACTCTAGCCTGAGCAACAGAGCAAGACCTGTAAAGAAGATCTGTAAAAAAAAAAAAAAAAAAAAAAAAAAAATCCTTAGTTAATAGAATGAATATACAAGATTTATTTGATTATTAAACAATTATTTGTAACATTTAAATGATTACTTATAAATTATTAGTTACTTGATTATTAAAATGTTCCTTGACTTTAGTTCTTTCAATTTGGCATAGCTTCAGTTAGTACATTATATATTTCCATTCCTAAACTGCTTTTAAAAATCCAATTTGGACATTTAGCACATCAGTTAACAAATGAATGCTTTGAATTAAAGTTTGGTAGAACTGTCTGAGAACCAACAGTTCCATTCTGGCAGTTTTCCATGTTAGTTGTGTAATTATGAATTATTTGTTTATTTATTTTTTAGAGACAGGGTCTTACTGTGTCACCCAGGCTAGAGTGCAGTGGCCCCATCATAGCTCGAATTCCTGGGCTCAAGCAATGCTCCTGCCTTAGCCTCTCAATTAGCTGGGACTGCAGACACATGCCACCATGCCTGACTAATTTTCTATTTTTTGTAGAGATGGGTCTCGATATGTTGCCCACACTGGCCTCAAACTCCTGGCCTCAAGCAATCCTACTGCCTTGGCCTCTCAATGTGCTGGGATGACAGACATGAGCTATTGTGCCTAGCCTAATTATGAATTATTTCAATATTTGCTTGCAGCTGGCCTAGTGGCTCGCCCTGTCTCTAAGGGAAAAAGAATTTTCTTAGACATATTGTTCTTATTTCATAGAATGTGTGAAAATGAGTAAAGAGATAAATATATGCTCACAAACCTAATACAACTGAAAAACATATAGAAATCAGGTAAGCTGTTGCTTACAGCTTTATAGATGTTCTACAAGTCACCTTCAAAAGCAAAATTGTACATCCGAAAGCATGAGTGATGACATATGTCTCTCAAAGGGTAAAATGCTTTTGCTTTCTTACAGCTACTACCTACCTCCACTTTAAGACAATTTTTACATATTGTATTAGTATGTACAATACACTATGTATTGTATTACATAGTGTATTAGTTTCAAAAAGCTATTGTAATGACAAACCACAAATGTGGCTTAAAACAACAGAATTTTATTCTCTTACAGTTTTGGAGGCTAGAAATCCAAAATCAAGGTGTCAGCAAGGCTATGTTCCCTCTGAAGGCTCCAGGGAAGCATCCTTCCCTGCCTCTTTCCTAGCTTCTGGTGCTTGTTGACAATCCTTTTCATTCCTTGGCTTGCAGTTTCATCACTCCAATCATTTCCTCCTTGTCACATGGCCTTCTTTCCTGTGTGTCTTTACATCTTCTTATAAGGATACTGGTCACTGGATTTAGGGCATAAATCCAATGCAATTTTAACTATTAATAATTACATCCAGAAAGATCCTACTTCCAAATAAGGTCATATTCTGAGGTTCCGGGTGAACATGAATTTTGAAGGTGCACTACTCAACCCAGGCAGTACAGCCGGGTTCATGATTCATGATTAGGATTTCATGAAGTTGGCTGGGTGCAGTGGCTTATGCCTGCCCGTGTCCCAGCACTTTGGGAGGCCAATGCAGTAGAATCACTTGAGGCCAGGAGTTCAAGAACAGCCTGAGCAACATAGAGAGATATTGTCTTTCCAAAAAATAAAAAAATTAGCTGGGTGTGATGATGCACTCTTATAGTCACAGCTACTCAAGAGGCTGAGAGGCATGAGGATTACCTGAGCCCAGGAGTTTGAGGTTGCTGTGAGCTATTATGAGGCCACTGTACTCTAGCCCAGGCAACAGAGTGAAACCCTGTTTCACCAAAAAAAAAAAAAGATTTCATTAAGTTCAGTTGTTCATATTTTTGTTGTTACACGTTTCTGTTGGTGTTTTTTATTTTTTTTAATAATTTTTTTTATTTCAATAGTCTTAGAGGGTACAAGTGTTTGTTACATGAATGAATTGTATAATGCAATTGTTCCTTCTAAATTAGGTCATATTTGGTAGTTAAAGATCAGAAATGTACTCAAATTAGCTCACATAAAAAGGATTTTCCACTGAGGAAATAATTCTTATGTAATCCAAGGAAAACTGAACAATCAGGATAAAAGTTAGGGAACTCCAGGTTTCCTTAGCATATGTGTACATATGTAGAGATCTAAAGACCTTTACTATTTCAGCATTGATATATTTCAGTTACAAATTCCTTTTTTTTCCTGAGACAGAGTCTCGCTCTGTTGCCCTGGCTAGAGTGCCATGGCGTCACTATAGCTCACTGTAACCTCAAACTCCTGGGCTCAAGCGATCCTCCTGCCTCAGCCTCCCAAGTAGGTGGGACTACAGGCACCACCATGACACCTGGCTAATTTTTCTTTTAGTAGAGACAGGGATCTCACTCTTGCTCGGGCTGGTCTCCAACTCCTGAGCTCCAGGGATCGTCCTGCCTCGGCCTCCCAGAGTGCCAGGATTAAAGGCAGGAGCCACTGCGCCCAGCCTACTAGTTCCATTATTACTGAGTCTTGGTTCACAGTCTCTCTCATGTTTTGTTTGGCTCAGCTCAGCCTATGGACTGCATTTTCTTGGGTCAGTTTTCATTGCAGCATTAGTCATTGTGAGGTATGTGGGGATGGCTGGGTCAGGGATTGGGGAGAGAGAGAGAATTTATAGGGCTGGGATAGGAACAACTCTTAAAAGGGTTGGCAGGAGGGGAGGCAATGATTACCCTCTCTAATTCATTTGCTAAATGAATTTATTCTGCCCTTAAGTATAGTGAAGAAGTATATGCCATAAGTTTACTTTCTTAATAATTTTAAATCATATAAAACAATAGGAGGCTGACATACCAAGCTTCATCACAAAAATACACTGTAATATAGTTGTTGAAAGTTTAATTACCCTGAAAATTCTTTCAGTCCTATAACCATTTATCATCCTAATACTACCAACTTGAAGAAAGACTGCAAAGTAGCAATTGTATGAAACATAACTCCAAATAATTTCTCATGGTACTATCATTATTAGAAAAAATTATCATTATCAGGGAGGCAGAATTTCTTTGACTTGTGGAGAGGTAGTTTCAAAAAATATTAAATTATAATATTACATTTTTTGGAAATTAATTGAGTTTGTTTTTATTTTATTTTTTTCCCCTCTTGACCTCAGATGCACTGATTGAATTAATTATAATCCTTGGGTTATGAACACATTCCTCACTGGTCCATGGATTGCCCTTGTTCATTCATCCATCTGTTCATTTATCATATGAGGAACATATATGGAACCAGCATCCCACCCAAGAAAAAAGCTTCAACAAGAATGTGTCTACCTATATATTCATTCTCCCATCTCACCCCACTGTGCTTCCTGTTTCCCCTTGTACTCCAAAGGTAACCACTAACTTTATAAAAAGGTTATCATTTTATGCCACTAAGATTTATCCATGTTGCTTCTATCTGTAGTTTCTTTCATATTTGAAAATATTTAGTTTTAGTTTGCTGTCCCTATTTGTTAAATAATACATAATTTTGATGAAATGACTTTAAGAAAGCTAATCTAACTGTGTAATTACATTAGTCTGCTGAGGCTGCCATAACAAAATGGCTTCAAAAATGGGGTTAGTGCTTCACCATAGGAATTTTGGAGGGACACAATTCAGTCCATAGTACTAATGATGCGGGTCAGAGTTTGCATGTTAAATTGAAGGGAAATGGATATGGAAATAGAGATATTAGGTAGAATTCAAAGAAAATCTTTAAGTTACTATGACAAACAAGTTAATTATTAAAGTCTTGGTCATACTAAGCCAAAATGACTCAGATTTCATATTTTTTGTCTTAATCAGTCATTAGCAAAACATGTCAAATTCATTTTGTTCACTACAGATAGATGTGCTATTATCTTATGCCTTAATATATTTAAGTTTTAGCAAATCTAAGCCAAGATGTCAGCAATACCTGGAAAGACACCAAAATAAATTAAAGCACCATTTATTTTTAGTTTCACAGTGATTGTGACATAATGTTAAAACTTCTCTATGACCAGAGGTATGTGGATATTCGTATTTCTGATTTGTGAAATTACTCTGGGTAGATTTAGTTACATTTCTAATTGGAAAGCAAATAAGTAATTTCAGATAAACAGAATATAACATTTTAAAAACTCTTTAGATATCTAAATATTTTATATTTTTATCTGTTCGGTTATATTTTTACCATAGTTCACTTTCACTATAAAAAATTGTGTCTCCTATTACCCCAATTCATTCTTTTAAACTACCACCCTGCTCAACATTTTCTGTGGCATTTAGTATGAACAGTCTATCTTTTACTCTCATCGTTGGTCAATCACTCCTACAAACTCTGTACTCCAGAACTGCACTGTCCCTCACAGTGGACACTACCCACATATGGCTGTTTGATTTTAAAAGTGAAATTAATTAAAATTAAATTAAATTAAAAATTCATTTCTCCAGTTGCACTGGCCACTTTTCAAGTGCTGTATAGTCACATGTGGCTAGTGGCTACTATCTTGGACAATGCAGATACAGAACATTTCCATTGCTGCAAAAGTTTCTATTAGACAATACTGCCCTAAAGTTTGGCTCTAGAATTTCTGTGTAGGAAGAGTTTGTGGTTAGCTGTATGGTTGAAATAGAGGGCTAGGTGTTTGTCCTCAAATTGGATTGGATGCCATTTTGTGCATAGATTATATGCCTGTATGTATGTACATGGGAGAGGGGCTGATTGAAATTATGTGGGGGTAGAATAAAGACTCACAAAGCCACTCCTTCACACAAGCATTTTAATCATACCAAACTCTTTTTCCCAAAAAGAAATTGGACTTAATCACCTCTAAGCCTTTTTTTTTTTTTTAAACCTTGTGGTTACCTACTTACCACAACTCAACCTTCAAGGCCCAGCCTCAAATGCCCCTTCATTTGTGAAGTTCCCATGGCACCCCCTTTTCAGGCTCCCAGACAATGTGGTTCACATCTCCATAATAAAACATATCACAGCCTTGCCTTAAATTATGGTTTGTTGTATGTCTCTGGTTCCTCCAATAGACTGTGATCCAGTCTAGGGCAGGGACTTAGGCATGTTTTTTGTTTTTTAAATATTCCCCCACTGCCTAGTACAGTACCTGACCTATTATAGGAGCTCAGTAACTGCTGACTTAACTTTTATTTTATTTTATTTATTTTTTTAGAGACAGGGTCTCACTCTGTTGCCCAGGCTGGAGTGCAGTGGCATCATCACAGATCACTGCAGCTTCAAACTCCTGGGCTTAAATGATCCTTCCACCTCAGCCTCCTGAGTAGCTGGGGCTATAGGTGCATGCCTCCACACCTGGCTAATTTCTAAACAATCTTTTGTAGAGACAGGGTCTTGCTATGTTGCCCAGTCTGGTCTTGAACTCCTGGCTTCAAGCGATCCTCCCACCTGCCAAAATCTGGGATTACAGGTGTGAGCCATCACACAGGCCTGAATTAACTTTTAAATAGCTTGCATGTCTAAAAGACATCCTAACCTTAAATCTACTCCAAGCAGAGTTCTCATGATCTCAGTGGTAACTTCCAATTACTCAGTCCTAAACCCTTAAGAGTCATACCTGATTTCTTGTCTCTTCTCTTTTTCTTTTTTTTTTTGTCACTTCCCCACCCAATTTTTCTTTTTTCATGTCTTGAGTTTATTTACACACATATCTAGTATGTTATGAGTTCAAGAGTTTGATCCATTTATCAAAGAGATTGCACTTCTTAAAATGTTCTTCATATCTGTTCAATGGACAAATTAAAACATCCTTGTTTCTTAAGCAGTTGGTGTCTTACAACAAAGAAAGGTGCAGGCCAGGCGTGGTGGCTCACGCTTGTAATCCTAGCACTCTGGGAGGCTGAGGCGGGCGGATCGTTTGAGCTCAGGAGTTTGAGACCAGCCTGAGCAAGAGCAAGACCCCGTCTCTACTAAAAAAAAAAAAAAAAAAAAATAGAAAGAAATTAGCTGGGCAACTAAAAATATATAGAAAAAAATTAGCCGGGCATGGTGGTGCATGCCTGTAGTCCCAGCTACTCGGGAGGCGGGGGCAGTAGGATCGCTTAAGCCCAGGAGTCTGAGGTTGCTGTGAGCGAGGCTGACGCCACGGCACTCTAGCCCAGGCAACAGAGTGAGGAAAAAAAAAAAGAAAGAAAGGTGCAGCAAATCCAGATCCAAAGTACAAAGTTATCATAATTAGTAACTTCCACTTATTTTCCACTGAAAATGGCAAATTCTTCCCTAGGCCCTCCTCATAGCAGCTCCTGTGGACACAGAGGTAGTAAACCTCTAGATACTCTGTCTCCACAGTTCACTGCTGGAAGCTCTGCAAAAGGTGCAGAGACAAAAGGCAGAAGAAATGGTGGCACCACAGTCTCCTCTCTTTTTCTTATATCACTTTTCATCACCTCCACTGCTATTACCTGGTTCTTGTTACTATCTCTCCTTGGGATTTTTGCAGTTATCTTATAGCTGGTTACCCTTCTTCCACACTTGCGTCTCTATTGTTATTTTCTTTTTCTTTTCTTTTCTTTTTTTTTGAGAGAGAGTTTCACTGTGTTGCCCAGGCTAGAGTGCTATAGCATCAGCCTAGCTCACAGCAACATCAAACTCATGGGCTCAAGCAATCCTTCTGCCTCAGCCTTTCGAGTAGCCGGGACTACAGGCATGCGCCACCATGCCCGGCTAATTTTTTCTATTTTTAGTTGCCCAGCCAATTTTTTTCATGTTTTTTTTAGTAGAGACAGGGTCTTGCTCTTGCTCAGGCTGGTCTCAAACTCCTGACCTCAAGGCGTGAGCCACAGCGCCTGGCCTCTAATGTTATTTTCAACCTAGCAGCTAGAATGATTCTTTTATTTTATGCAAAAAAAAAAAAATTTATGTAGAGCTTAGTATTTGCCAGTTACTATTCTAGCCGCTTTACATATATTATCTTATTGATTCCTCATAATGATTCTCTGAGGTAGATACTATTATTATCTCCATTTTACAGATAAAGAAAATGAGGCAGAGAAAGAATAATTAGTTTGTCCAAGGATGCCTAGCTCATAGGATGTAAAACATATCATTTCTTTACTTTAAAAAAGTCCAAAATCCCCATCCCAGAGTACAGCCAAAGTCTTCCCAGGGGCCTTAAAGGCTAGACATGATGTGTACCCCTCTTCTCTACTTTATTTTTATATATATTTATTATTGTTATTCTGGTCTATCTCTCCCCAAATTAAGCAGCATCAGAAGGGCAGGCAGGAATTTTTGTTACCCTCCGCTCTACCAAGCTTTTTTATCCTCAGTGCCCAAAACAATGCCTTACATAGTAGGCCCTCTTTAAATAATTGTCACAAAAATGAATGTGTCTTTCTTATGTATTGTATTTGGAAACAAATGTTCAAGAAAAGAAGTAAAAACAGGAACCCTATAGAATATTGTATAAATTCAATTTATTTATGTGTTATAATCCTCAAGTCTTACTATATTTTGAGAGTTTACTAAGTTACACAATCTTAACAAAGTAATAATTGTATCAAGTTAAAATTTATAGGTGTATAAAACTCCATTTACTAATAGGTAAGTTACTGAGGGTAAGAATGAAAAAGAAAAGTATTACTCTTCAGTTATTTAACTGTAACAGATAAAGAAACACCAAGTAAGAGAGAGAGCCTAAAACAGAGTAGCTTTTGGTTGACAACAGTTTGGATGAGGACAATCATAAAGGGATTCTGCCTGATGGTCTAAATGCCCAAGAACAAAGCACTGACTTTTGGGCAGTAACTGTGGATTGTTAAGATTCCAAAATGACTGCTCCCTTGTGTAATACCTCAAAAACAAGTCAGTGACTTGCAGAACCTTTACTATTTTTAAGATTGAGTGAAAGGATATGGGGGAAAAATAGACCAATGGATATGCACAAAGAATAATTTAAATATCCACACGGGAGGGTGACATTTAAAAAGAATAATTTAAATAAACAATTGAATATAATTTTAAACTATGGTAGTGGTCAGTTTCAAGAGCTGAATGCTATTTCATGTTATTGTATCCTTTTCTCAACTTCGTCTTCTGAAATCATGTGTGTGCTCTTGAGGTTCATTCGTTTCAATTATTTACGTTAAATTGCTCAAACCCTGCTGCACTGAGTTTTCCTTGACAGTTGTTTTCCTTTGGGTGGAAGAAGTTAATCCCTGGTATGTTTAAAACATTAAAAAAGAGAGAGAGAGGTACCTTTCATATTCACAAAAACCACTAACTAATTTGTAAATGCTTATTTCTGGGTTCCCCTCTCAGAGATCCTGATTCCGTAGCCTTAAAGATGGAAACCCACGTTTTCAGCCAGTACCCAAAATGATTGTGAGGCCAGTGGAACAAAGACCATACCTTGAGAAGTACTCGACTCAATGCTATTTTCATATTTTGCAGCTTTCAAAATATGAGCTTCAGAAATCTAAGGTGGGGGGGAGGACTCGGGTGGCTGTCATAAGACGCAAGAATGAGCCGCCCACGTTGTGCTATGTGGCAAAACTTTGCTTCAGTTTGCAGATCTGTCCCTGGGGAGGAAATCCGTTCATTTTTTATCGAGTAATTAACCACTTTTCAATCAGTTCCGTCCACGTCCCTCAGGCTCACCCCCAAAAGTCATGAACTCATCTCCGCGGCGAAAGATGAAGCTCTGCTTGCCCTGAGTGCCCTCGCAGGGCCGCGGGAACCAGGGCTCGCTTCCCGCCACCCGGCTCCTCCTCCGCTCGCCCTCTCGGGTCTAGCAGTTTCCCGGCGGGCGCCCAGCGCGGCAGGTCTTGGCGCCAACCGGGTGGCGGCGCTGTCCGCCCCGCGCGCGCGGCCGCCTCGGGCCTGAGGGAGGCGGAGGCTCGGCCGGCGGAGGAAGGGGAGGGAGCGAGGCGCGCGCGCTGCTCTCGCGTGCTCTCGCGCCGCTCGCGTGACCGGCCGGTGTGTGCGCGAGGCGCCGGCTCCCAGAGGCACGGACGGCCGGGCGCGCGCCGCTGCTAGGGGCGTCCGGGTCCGGGTCCAGGTCCGGGTCTGCTGCCCCAGCCGGCGCGAGGTGCTGGCGGGCTGCGGGGGGCCCGGGCGGACACACGCGCACACGCTCCCCGAAGAGCCTTCTCCGAGGCTGCTCTTCCTCGGCCAGACGGAGAGCGGCACTGTCTCCCCGCCCAGCGTACACTCGCCCCGTGTCTCCCCCCGCGGCGGCTGCTCCTCCTCGGCGCCGCCAGCCCCATTGCCGCTCCCGGGCGGGCGGGCGGGTGGGCGGCGGGACCCGCGGAGCCGCTTTGTGTGCAGCCCGACGAAGGGCGGCGGCGCAACCACCTGACAGAGGCCCGGGCGCTCGATGCACCTTCCGCCCGCATGAGGAGGAGGTAAAGGCGGCGGCGGCTCGGCTCCCGCCCTCGGCTGGTGGAGGGAGGGGACGGAAAGGGAGACGAGCGGGGGCGGGGGGGCGCGAGTCCGAGGCCCGGCGGGGCTGCCCGGAGGTGCCGGTAAGGCCTCGGCGGTACCGGGCAGCGCCAAGTAGCCGGCGGCAGGAGAAGCCACTGGGGCCCCTCACCGAAGTTGAAGGAACAAAATGTGAAGTGCGGAGCCGCCTCAGCCGCTTCCTGGCGTGGGGTTGGGGGTGGAGGGCGGCTTGTTTTCCCCTCCCGCGGGGGTGAGGGAGCGGAACAGGGGAGGGGCGGGAGCGCGGCGGGGACTGCCCGGGGTCCTGAAGCTCTGCTGGGGAAGGGCGTTTTGTTCCCGGGAGCCGCCGCTGCGTGTGGGTCCGGTTGGGTCCCTAGTTTTGCGGCCTAGGCTGAGCCCTATAGGCCTCGCGTTTGCTTTCCCAGAGGGGACTGGCCGGGTGGGGACGCCGCGCTTCTCTCTGGCCCAGCGGGGGCCTTGAGGTCCTTGTTGGCCTCCCGAAGCCGCCAAACTTGGGACCTTGGTGCTGGAGGGTGGATTTCATTGTGAAAGGTGGAATGGGAAACTCCTGGAGCTGCTGGTCGCCTGCCGCGGCCGCGGCGCTGGTGCCGGGGAGCCCCGAGAGCCCAGGGCTGGCAGGGCCGGCCGGCGGGGTCCGAGCCTCGGGAAGGAGCGGGTGGCGGGGCCGCTGCCGCGTCCCCGGCCTCGGGGGAGAACGGGCCCTTTCCAGATTAGAGATATTTGAAACGAAAAAAGAGGTTACAAAGTCGCCCCTTTCCCGCTGAACTTTGGTTTTCTGACCGACAGAGGCCGGTAGAGGACTGTGAAAGAAAAGTTGTCCCCCAGGATGGACTTCACCGCGCAGCCCAAGCCTGCCACTGCCCTCTGTGGCGTCGTGAGTGCGGACGGGAAGATCGCTTACCCTCCGGGAGTTAAGGAGATCACCGACAAGATCACCACCGACGAAATGATCAAACGACTGAAGGTAAGCACCTGGACAGATGGTTCTCGCTCGGATGTTTTTGGCTCCGTCCGGAGACATCTGGGGGCTTTCTCCTGTGGTATTACTACTGCCCTGCTCGGCCTGACCTTCACAGTTCATCTCCTTGGTGTTTTAGATAGCTTACTGCCTTCTCCCTTACCTCTGAAAAGCGTTGTTCTGTCTTGAATACGTCTTTGAATAAGTTCTGTAGGGACAGACATACCCATCATGGGAAATTAAAAAGAAATGTGAGTTTTTTTTCTTCTTTTTTAGTTCTCAAGCATAAGTATTCTTGTGTTTTTAAAGTGTTTTTTCTGGAAATATTTAATGAGAATAACTGTTCAAAGTAGGTTGCAAATTTAAGGCCGAGCATGGTGGTTTTTATCTGTAATCCCAGTACTCTGGGAGGCCGAGGTGGGAGGATCACTTAAGTCCAGGAGTTCGAGGTTGCAGTGAGCTATGATGGTGCTGCTCCACTCCAGCCAGGGTGACAGAGGGAGACCCCTGTCTCAAAAAAAAAAAATAATAAAATAAAAGTAATATGCAGGCTTAAATGTAGGTAAGAAGTTACCGAGGAAGGTTCCTATTTTCATCAGCTTCTGAGAGGACTGATTTAAACACAAAAGTTCTTTTTAAGTTTTTAAAAATTGCCAGCAACTTATATGTATAGTAGAGTGTGGTTAAACTTTGAGAGAAGATACTGACTTTTCAAAATTCAGGCTAGAAGTAAGATAATTAAGTTCTTATGTTCAAAGGAGTTTAGAAGAGAGTGTTGTGGCTCTATTTATGAGGCATCAGCTTATTTAATTTAAGCATAGTGATCCTAAGATCAAGATTTTGTTTCAACCTTATGTTGGTCAGTTTTTTGCTTTCTATCCCCTGAACATAGATCATGGCCATAGCCCTACCAAATAAGTGCCATTCTTGTTACAGGATCAGCTTGAAACAGTGGTTCTCAGTCAAGACAGCTTTGACCCACAGGGGATGTTTGGCCATGCTGGAGATATTTTTGGTTGTCACAGTTGGGGCTAGATTGGAATAGGGAAAGATTGGAATAGGGAAAGACGGGAATCAGTAAGTCCAACTAGAAAACTGTTAACAGTAAGTAGTCCAGGAGAAAGATACTGAAATCTTGATGTAGGGCTGTGATAGTGGGAATAGAGAGATAGGGAACCATTTACGTTTCAGAGTTAGAATCAGTTAGACTTGGTGGGAGGTGGGGGAAGAAACAATGTTAATGTTTCCACCTTGGGCAACTTGATGAAATGTATTTTTAGGGAATGATCTTGCCTCTTTGCTCATAGAGCTTAGTATAGTGCCTAGTACACGTATACAATGTTGTGTTTTAATGAATATAGTATTTAAAGTCTTCCTGTGGTTTAGTTTTCAAAAATCTAATTATTTTCTGAAATTTGTTGCCTTTTTGGAAGGAATAAGACACAGTTTCTTTCCTTAAAACAAAATGTTTCTTTAAAACAAATCTTGATACTAAAGATACATGAATTTAAGTGCTTAATTCGTGCTTCTTAAAATTATATCAAGTGTTTTGAGATTCTAAAAAATTATGAAATATGAAGCTGGTAAGTAAAAAATTTATGGATCTTTAATTTTTATTGTTTTCCAAATTTAAGAATCTTGAAATCTTGAATTCTAGTGATGGATAATATGGTTAAAAAAACATGGAAAGTAATGACTATATACATTTTCCACTTGAAAATAGATTATCAGAAGTACTGTTAACTATACATGGATATATAACCAAGTCTACAATGAGCATTGTGTTAGAATACCCCATTTGTGATGAATTCTTTTGGAAGTTAAAATTGGCATACATATCAACCAATTTGAATGTCTTTACTGCTAAAATTTTGCTTTTCTGAAAAATTTTTTAAATTTTATATTCCTCCTGCCTTCAGTTCTGTTTTTACTTTGTACTTTTTAGGAATCTCTGTTGGAAGTATTACTGTCTCACTGGAAATGTAGAGTCTCACTATGTTGCCCAAGCTAGAGTGCCCTGGCATTAGCCTAGCTCACAGCAACCTCAAACTCCTGGGCTCAAGCAATCCTCCTGCCTCAGCTTCCCAAGTAGCTGGGACTACAGGCATGTGCTACCACGCCTGGGTAATTTTTCTATTTTTAGTAGAGACTGGATCTTGCTCTTGCTCCGGCTGGTCTCAAACTCCTGATCTGAAGTAATCCTCCTGTCTTGGCCTCCTAGAGTGCTAAGATTACAGGCATGAGCCACCATACACGGCCAGAAATGTAGATTTTTAACAATATTTAAGCATTTTTGAAATTTTGATAATTTCTTATTAGGTCCTTAGTTATGGGTAAATTTTATAAATTCAGTAGTTTATTATTATAAAATGGCAGCAATGTTCAAATGTATAAATGTAAAGAGAGCTTAAAGGCAAGTAAAATCTTGGTCAAAGGAATTCAGAGATGTTTGGTCCTATTCTCTACAGTTTTCAAGAATGGAACAAGCATTTTTACAGTGGAACCGTAATTTTAGAATTAGAAGGATCTTAAAAGAAATTCTGGAACCTCCCCTTACTTCACAGATAAGAAAAGTTAAGGCCCAAACTGGCCCAGTGACATTTACCAAGATCAGTCATAGGGCAGGTTTGTGGCAGAGTCAGGGCAATAGTATCATACTGATTTTGGTTCTTATGGCTGCTTTCTTCTAAGGAATCTCAGTAGAACTAAAAAGTTGTGATTTTTATCATGCACTTAAAGACAGTAAAGTGAAAAGAAAAGATCAAAGAGATTTAGTTTGGTCTTTTGTAGTGAGATAAAGTATGGCTTTTTTTTTTTTTTTTAATATTAGAAACTACTGTGAAGCTTTGAAGCCTCCTTGAAAATAATTCTTAGAGTATGTCTTTGGAAGAGCTAACATATACTTTTGTACACTAGAAGCTTCCAGGGAACTGCTTCACCTATTTTTGTTATGTCAGGTCACACTGGTCTGTAGGTTCCCTAAATATGCCATGTTTATTTCTGCCTAGACAGATTCCTTATGTGGCCCATAAATACCCTTCACTCTTAGCTCATTTGTCACTCACTTGTTACTTTTTAAGGGAAATCTCTTAGATTCCCCATTATAAACTCTGCTAACTCTTTCATATCACTTATTACAGTTGTGATATTTATATGTTTAATTGGTTTGTCTCCCCAGTTTCTCTGTAAGCTTCATGAATACAGACAGGTACCATGTCTGTTTTGTTCCTTTTTATATCCTTCCATTTCCAAGCTTAATGTCTGGCACATAGTTGAGTGCTCAGCAAATATTTGTTGAGTGAACCAATGAATACTTTCTGTTAATGTTGGATTAGCAAAATATTTTTATTTTTGAAAGTGAAGGATAATTTGAAAAAATGATGAATTGCAACTAAGGACTAGTCCTGAGTTTGCATTCCAGAGATGATAACATAGATATGGTACTTAGAATTTTAGAGTTAAAAGTTAGTTTAGAGGTTATTTGATTTTATTCTAGTTTTCCAGATGGAGAAACTGACCCTTAGAGAGATTGTGACCAACCCTAGTCACATAAAGCTGAAAAGTGTCATTAACTTCTGTTACTTAGATAGGTTACAATTATATATTAATTGACAGAAATTTAAAAGCCATACTAAAGTTAATTAGCAGTTTGGAAGGAGAGCAGATCGTTTAGTATCATTTTTACGTTAAGTATCACAAATAGCCACCCTCCTATAAGGTTATGGGTTCAGAAACTAATACAGAGTTCACATCTGAGAAGTTTTTGAACACAGTTAAAGTGCACCTATAAATAAATAGTTGTACAAATTCTATTACCAGCTTCTGCCCAGAGTTAAGTTATATAGTGTGTCCCAGATCATACATTACTTAGGGCTGTGTGCCATACACATACTTTGTTCCTTCTTTTCTTGCTACTTTGGAGGTGGGGGGGGGTGCCTTGATAATCCTTGATTTTTAGATGGAGGGAGGGGCAGAGTGAAGTTTGTTTCTTATATCCATCTCTTACTACCTGGTCCCAGAGATGAATGCCCCAGATGTTATTCCAGCTACCACTCCATACCCAGATCTGCCATAGCCATTTTGTCATAGAATCAGATCAACATGTTTACTACCTTGATGCTAAGAATTAAGAAAGATTAAAGAATAGGGTTTTATGAAAATATCCCTCATTTTTCTCCCACCGAGTATATTTTCTTTGTATTTTCTGTAATCTTTCTCCTTGTAGCAACCTTTCTCCACCTGGTCTATTTGACAGTTATTTAGGAATTAGAATATGGTGGACTTTTAGGTAGGGCATCCCCCTTTCCTCACCAAACCCAGGTTGAGAGAGGGGAAGAAAGGCCATAATTATTTCCATATCCTTTCCTCCAAGAGGACCCCAGAAGTATTTGGGAATTATTTTTACTTCCATGAATGATTTTTGTTCATCCCTAGCTGCCACATAGTGTGATAATTTCACGTGTAATTAAGTATGTAATTTCAACTCTAAATTCTCTTTATTTTAATATTTGTATCATTGCAGAAGATTCTGCCAAGAATGTTAAAAATTAAACAGAGAGGCAAGATTTCTTAAAATCAAGTCCTAAAATATAGCCAATATGCATTTGTGAAGTGATGCATAGTGCAGCACAGTTCTTATTTGAGACTTCCACTTGTGTAGAGGAACTGTTCTGGTTATCTATTGCTGTGTAACGAACTTTTTTTTTTTTTTTTTTTTTTTATTTGAGACAGAGTCTCACTCTGTTGCCCAGGCTAGAGTGCCGTGTCGTCAGCCTAGCTCACAGCAAACTCAAACTCCTGGGCTCAAGCGATCCTTCTGCCTCAGCCTCCCAAGTAGCTGGGACTACAGGCATGCGCCACCATGCCCGGCTAATTTTTCTATATATATTTTTAGCTGTCCATATAATTTCTTTCCATTTTTTAGTAGAGACGGGGTCTCGCTCTTGCTCAGGCTGATCTCGAACTCCTGAGCTCAAACAATCCGCCCGCCTCAGCCTCCCAGAGTGCTAGGATTATAGGCGTGAGCCACTGCGCCCGGCCCACGAACTTTTTTAAAGATATAGTTTTAAAGATATAGTTTACTTTGTTGTGGTAAAATATACATAATATAAGATTTTATGCATAAGATAAGATTTTAATCATTTTCTAAGTGTACAGCTCTGTGGCATTAGGTACATTCACATTGTTGTGCAACTGTCACCAACGTCCATCTCCAGAAATTTTGCATATTCCCCAAGTGAAACCACCCATTCTCCCCTTCCCCCAGCTCTGAGCAACCACTATTCTGCTTTTTGTCTCTATGAATTTGACTACTTTCAAATAAGTGAAATTGTGCAATATTTGTCCTTTTGTGAGTGGCTTATTCCACTTAGCATAATGTCTTCAGGGTTTTTCTATATTGTAGCATGTATCAGAATTTCCTTCTTTTGTAAGGCCGAATAATATTCCATTGTTTGTATGTACTACATTTTGTTTTTCCATTTATCTGTCAACAGACACTTGGATTGCTTCCTCCGTTTAGTTATTTTGAATAAATTTTCTTACATCTCACAATTTTTTGGATCAGGAATTCAGGCAGAGTTTGGCTTGCCTTTGTTTCACGTGGCTACTGGGCTCACTCAGTGGTATTCATCTTGTGACTAGATTGGTCTAGAGTTTCTACAATGGCCTTACTTAAACACTTGGTGGACTCAGCTGGGCTCTTTTCCCTGTCCTAAGATGTAGTCTTAGGGCTTTTCCACATGGTCTCTCCAGCAGAGTAGTTGGACTCAGGGTTCCAAGACTCCATAGAGGAAGTTGCCAGGACTTGGTCCAGAATTGGCAATGTCTCTTCTACCTTACTTTGTTGGTTAAAATACTGTAATCATAGTCCAGCTCATATTCAAGGGGAGAAAAAATTGACTCTACGGCTCAATGGAAAAAAGTGGGAAAGAATTTCAGCCATCATTAATGCCACAGGAACTCTCATGACAAGTCAAAGTGTACTAACTATATATACACTTTGTAGTTATAAATTTGAAAAACATCTCAAAAACAACAATATATATTTGGAGCCAACTTGCTAGATTTGTAAACTTTAAATACTGTAAAAAAAATTTTGTGGGAATATTTTTTAAATGAACTAATTAGGGAAAAATTATAACTTTGACTTTTTAAAAATTATATCTTTTTCCTCTATCCAAGTTATAATATAGAATCACATACATTTATTATGTCTCTTCAATATCTTTTAGTCTAGATAGTTCTTCTATTTTGGGGAGGGGGCTTCTATGACATGACATTTTTGAAGTATTCATGCTGTTTATCTTATAGGAGTTCCGTAATCTGGTTTTGTCTCATTTCCTCATGGTTAAACTCAGGTTAAACTTTTTTTGGCAAATATACTCAAGTAGTGTTGTATACATCCCTTTGAATCATATCAAGAGGAACATAGTGTCATTTTGTCCTATTAATTATACTAAGTTTGATGACTTGGTTACAGTTGGCTAACTCTCAATTATAAAGGTGTATTTTTTTTTCCAGAATATTACAGGGGTACAAATGTTTAGGTTACATATATTGCCTTTGTATCTCGCCTGAGTGAGAGCTACAAGCGTGCCCATCCCCCAGACAGTGCACACCACACTCATTAGGTGTGAATATACGCATACCCTCCTCCCCCCGACCTGCTCAACACCCAGTGAATGTTACTTCCATATGTGCACATAAATGTTGATCAATTAGTACCAATTTTATGGTGAGTACATGTGGTGCTTGTTTTTCCATTCTTGTGATACTTCACTTGGTAGAAGATACTTCACAGCTCCATCCAGGATAATACAAGAGGTGCTAGATCACCATTGTTTTTTGTGGCTGAGTAGTACTCCATGGTATACATATACCACATTTTATTAATCCACTCATGTATTGATGGGCACTTGGGTTGTTTCCACATCCTTGCATTTGTGAATTGTGCTGCTGTAAACATTCGAGTGCAGATGTCTTTTTTATAGAATGTCTTGTTCCTTAGGGTAGATGCCCAGCAGTGGGATTGCAGGATCAAATGGTAGTTAAAAAGGTATATTTCCCCCTTTTACAACTAATATGTAATGTTTGAGGTGATAGTTTGTGAGAATAACTTGTTTTTTAACAATTTTTCTTGTTTTAAAATCCATTTTTGGTGGTTATAAAATGTTGACTCTTTTGAGTCTATCATTCCTTCTACATGTATTGGCTGGCATTCTTCTATAAAGAGGAACCTGCCCAACTCCCTCCCCCCCTACCCATTTAAAAAATATTACTCATGGATTATTTTGTTCAATGCATTAAGGTCTATTACTGTCTTTATTACTTTTGAGACTCAAATTGTCCCAAATGAGTGTGCTGGCCCTGGTGTCCTTTTGAAACATCTAGTGTCCTTTTGACATGTCTCTCTGAGCCTTTGAGCACTTCTTTGCTTTCTGATCCAATATGTTCACCTTCCCTCCCGGGTTTAGATAGGTCATTTTTTCCAAGGAGCTCTATTTCTGTCTCAGTAAAGGGTGGTGTTTATAAACCAAGATCTGAGCATTCTGTTTGCATTGCTATTAGGATGTAATTTCTTCAGGCCCTTTCAGTATATAGAGCTAGGAAATGTATTCACATTTATTTATTTACTCAATCAGTGATGAGTTCATTCTAATACCTCCAATTGAAATCCATCCAGCATAGAGTCCTTCCTAAGGTTTCTCCGCTCCATGTTTGTATCTTCCTTCTTCTACAGTCAAAACACTGGTTTCTCCTAACATTGATAAATTTATTTATTTGTACTACCCTACTGTAAGCACAAACTAAATTTAGATCTACTTAGTATCCTTTACAAGATTTCTTTGCAGTTCTTTTTGTCCCATTAAGGGTATTTATAAAGTACCATGTTTGTTAGTTAATTGAATTTGAATTCTTTTTATCTGAGTAGTTAGGGTATCAATTTTATATGCAGTTAGTTTACTTCTTTTTTTGTATTCAATTTTTATATGTATACTTGTTGGCCCTTTTTATTTCCAGTGACAAATGTAATCCTAGCTTGATTTTTTTGTTGTAAAAAACACGTAACAAAATTTACCATCTTAACCTTTTTTAAGTATACAGTACAGTAAGTGTAACCTATATGCACATTGTTGTGCAGCTGATATCTAAAACTTTCTCATTTTGCAAAACTGAAACTTTACTCATTGAATAACTCCTCATTTTCCCCTACCCCCAACCCTGGTAACCACCATTCTATTTCTGTTTCTAAGAGTTTGACTATCTTAGATATCTCATAAGTGCACTTGGGGAGCCGTTTTCTTTTTTTGACTGCCTTATTTCACTTAGCATAAGGTTCTCGAGGTTCATACATGTTGTAAACGTATGACAGGATTTTCTTTTTTTAGGGCTGAATAATAATTCCATTGTATGTGTATATCACATTTTCTTTATCTGTTCTTTTGTCAGTGAACATTTAGGTTGTTTCTACTCTTGGCTGTTGTAAATAATGCTGCAGTGAACATGGGTGTACAAATATCTCTTTGAGGTGCTGGGTTTGTTTGTTTGTTTGTTTTTTGAGACAGGGTCTCACTCTGTCAGCCCAGCTAGAGTGCAGTGACATCATAATAGCTCACTGCAACCTCAACCTTCTGGGCTAATGTGATCCTCCTGCCTCAGCCTCCCAAATAGCTGGGACTGCAGGTGTGTACCACCATGCCCCGATAATTTTTCTATTTTTAGTAGAGCCTGGGTCTCATTCTTGCTCAGGCTGATCTCTAACTCCTGGCCTCAAGCAGTCCTCTGCCTCAGCCTCTCAGAGTGCTAGGATTACAGGTGTGAGCCACCTCCCCGCAGCCTATCAATTTGTTTTAACCATTCTCTTGTTGGTGGAAACTTAGACTGTTTATACTTTAGGCTATTGTGAGTAAAGGTGCTATGAACATTCCTGTACAAGTCTTCTGCTGAACATCAACTTTAATTTATGAGAGTGCAGTCATTTGGTCATAAGATAAATTATGTTTAATTTTATAAGTAACTGCCAGTCATTTCCCAAACTGGTTGTACTGTTTTACATCCCACCAACAATGTATGGGAACGTTGTATTTTCAAGGAATTTGTCAATTTCTTCTAAGTTGTCTAATTTATTCAAATAAAGTTGATATTCATATTTCCTTATCCTTTTAATGCCTATAGATCTGCGATGATATTCCTCTCTTGCATTCCGTATTTGGCTCCTTTTTTTTTATTCATCTGTTTAACAAGGGGCTTATCTGTTACTCTTTACAAAGATCTAACTTTTGGCTTAGTTAATTTTCTCTGTTGCTTGTTTGTTTTCTATTTCATTAGCTTCTGCTATTTATTGTTTCCTTCCTTCTACTTAGTTTGTGTTTTCTAACACAAGATTTCTAAACCTTAGCACTATTGACATTTTAGACAAGATCATTCTTGAGGGATGTCTTGTGCATTGTAGGATGTTTAGCAGCGTCCCTGACTTGCACCCATTAAATGACAGTAGTAACTCTCTGCTTCCCAGACATTGCCAAATGTCTCCTGGGAGCAGAATTACCCTTGGACTGAGAACCACTGTACTGACATAAACTTTTTTTTTTTTTTTTTTTTTGAGACAGAGTCTCGCTCTGTTGCCCGGGCTAGAGTGAGTGCCGTGGCGTCAGCCTAGCTCACAGCAACCTCAAACTCCTGGGCTTAAGCGATCCTACTGCCTCAGCCTCCCGAGTAGCTGGGACTACAGGCATGCGCCACCATGCCTGGCTAATTTTTTCTATATATATTTTTAGTTGGCCAGATAATTTCTTTCTATTTTTTTAGTAGAGACAGGGTCTCACTCTTGCTCAGGCTGTTCTCAAACTCCTGACCTCAAGCGATCCACCCGCCTCGGCCTCCCAGAGTGCTAGGATTACAGGCGTGAGCCACCATGCCCGGCCTAAACTTTTTAAAGCTATTCCTTCCTTCCTTCCTCCCTTCCTCCCTTCCTTCCCCTCCCCTTGTCTTGTCTTGTATTTTTTCTTTCCTTTCCTTTCCTTTCCTCCCCTTCCCCTTCCACTTCCCCTTACCCCTCCCCTTTCCTTCCACAGGGTCTCACTTAGTTGCCCAGGCTGGAGTGCAAATCAATGTGTACATCAGTTTGGGAACTGGGGACTTTTGCCATCTTAACAATGCTGAGTCTTCCATTGTGTGGACATGGCATGTTTTTCCATTTATTTAGAGCTTTAATTTCTTTCAACAATGTTTTGTAGACTGTAAGTTTTGCACTTATTTTGTTAAATTCATTGCTAAGTATTTTATTCTCTTTGATGCTATTTTAAATGAAATTGCTTTCTTAATTTCTTTTTCAGATTATTCATTCCAAGTATATAAAAATATGATTGATTTTTTTTATATTGATCTTGCATCCTGCAACTTTGCTAAATAGTTTTAATAGTTTTTAGTGACTTTTGTAGGAGTTTCTATGTGAAAGATCATGTCATCTGCCAATAAAGATCATTTTGCATCTTTTTTTCCAATATGGATCCTTTTTATTTCTTTACCTTGCCCAGCTGCCCTGGCTAGAACCTTCAGTATAATGTTAAATAGAAGAAGTCAGAGCAGACAGCCTTGTCTTGTTCCTAATCTTAAGAGGAAAACATCCAGTTTTTTGCCATTAAGTATGATGTTGGCTGTGGCTATTTCATAAAAGCTCTTTATCATTTTGAGGAATTATCTTTCTATTTATAGTTTCTTGAGTACTTTTTGATCATCAAAGGCCGTTGGATTTTGTGAAATGATTTTTCTGCATCTTTTGAGGTGATCTTGTGATTTTTGTTTTTTAGTCTTCATATGTATGACATTAATTGATTTTTCAAATGTTAAGCCAACCTTGCATTCCTGGAGTAAATCTCATTTGGTCGTAGTATAATACATAATTCTTTTTATATATTGCTGAATTTGGTTTGCTAGTGCAGTCATCCCTTGGTATCCATGGGGAATTGGTTCCAGGAGCCCTTAAGGAAACCAAAATTCATGAATGTTCTAGTCCCTTATATAAGATGGCATAGCGTTTGCATATAACCTGTGCATATCTTCCCGTGCACTTTAAATCATCTCTAGATTATTAATAATACATAATACAATGTAAATGCCATGTACATAGTTGTTATGCTGTACTGTTTTTTAAAATTTTATTATTTTTACTGTGTTTTTCAATTGTCGTCCCCC
>CM052437.1:94915378-94932274 GCA_028533085.1 Varecia variegata | reverse complement strand
TCTTTCAGTTTTGGGAAATGTTGAATTGGTATTTATTCTTTAAATGTTCAGTAGAATTCAGTAAAGCCATCCGAGCCTGGGCTTTTCTTTGTAGTTTTTTGATTGCTAATTCAATATCTTCATTTGTTATGGGTCCATTCAGATTTTCTATTTCTTTTGAGTCAATTTCAGTAGTTTGTATCTTTCTAGAAATTTGTGCATTTCATCTAAGTTGTCATTTTTAGAGACAGTGTCTGTGTTGCCCAGGCTGTAGTGTAGTGGTACAACTGTATGCTTGAATTCCTGGGCTCAAGCAATCCTCCCACCTCAGCTTCCTGAGTAGCTGGGACAACAGGCATGCACCACTGCACCTGGCCAAGTAAAACATTTTTACGTAATTCAGAAACCTTAAGGAATCATTAATAGTGTAGTTTTGGGTCTGATAGTATGAGTCTTTAAAGTAGAAGTGGGTTTGGAGTTCAGGAAGAGGATAGTAAAACATGTGGCATCTAACTTTTTTGATACTATACGAGTTAAATATGAAATAATAACCTTGTCTCATTAAATAGTACTAACCTTGACTAAATATAATAGTTATAAAACCAATTATATTTTCAAATAATCTCCTTATTAGGAAAACAGGTTATTGAGTTTTTGCCATTGAATAATTTGTTGAAATTGATAGAAATTAACTATATTGATGCTTAATTGTTGTGTTATCTTAATAACAACACTTAGTCTTGATGTATACTAATTACATGGCTCTTGCCAAATAAGAATTTCAGAGAGATTTCTGTTCTCAGAGTTGGTCGATCACTAAAATCTGTAGCATGTAAAAATAGACTAACACACTTCATTCCTTCAGAAAATATTATGTACCTATGTCTTACTTTGTAAGGCAGATGTGGAATATGTAAAACATAACCCCATCCTTTAGATCACAGTCTTGTGGAGGAGACATGATTTTATACTAATAATCACAGCATGAGACATTGTAAGATAATTGCCTTGTAATTGGTACAGTGTTTTCAGTTCAAAGGAGTCCCTTCAGACTAGGGTGGTCAAATAGAGAGTTTCAAGAAGGGGCAGTGGAATTTGGGCTGGAACCTTAAGGGCTGGTATGATTTTAATAAGTGTATGTTTGGCATGGGGGATGTAGTGTGGGATACAAGCAATTTTAAGACATATTCACAGATTTCATTCAAGAAGTGTTGAGCTGTATGAGTTCTCTTTTTTCTGTGCAAAGCTGTAAAGAGACACAAGGTGTTTTTGCAAGGTAGTGAATAAACCCAATTTGACTAGAGTGGAGAGTTGAAATTATGTAACATTTTATATTTATTTTTTATAAAATATGTATATATATGCATGCGTGAAAGTAAAATAAAATTATAAAATTGATAATGATATTTAAAATATCAGTGGGAAACCATTGTTTGAGTTGGGATAACATTAGAATAGATGTTTTAAAAATAATTTAGAAGCGCTGTGTTTGGTTTTGAGATCTAAAGAGACTAAAGTTGGGTATGATGTAAAAAGGGCGTAAACTAGGGGCCATGGTGGTGGAATCTAAATTTTATCAACTGTATTCTGTATGAAGCAAACTCACTTTTTTTTTTTTCTCTTTTTTGAGACAGAGCCTCATTCTGTTGCCTGGGCTAGAGTGCTGTAGTGTCAGCCTAGCTCAAAGTAACTTCAAAGTCCTGGGCTCAGGCAATCATCCTACCTCAGCCTCCTGAGTAGCTGGGACTACAGGTGCACACCACCATGCCCAGCTAATTTTTTCTGTTTTTAGTAGAGACAGGGTTTCACTCATGCTTAGGCTGGTCTCAAACTCTGGACCTCAAGTGATCTTCCCGCCTTGGCCTCCCAGAGTGCTAGGATTACAGGTATGAGCCACCTTGCTCAGTCACAAATTCACTTTTGAAATGAGCAGTCTGAGTTCTTAAGAATAATAATTTTTTTTAAAGGAATTTACAATCTAAGTGCTATGAAAAGACATAATGATGTGATAAAGTTGGTAGTGAATCACTCGAACTTTGAGCTTTGGGCCCCAAAGTTGCTGTAATGTGCTGAATTCCAAGATTTGAGTGTATGTTAGGTAGACTTTTAAATTTTGTAGTTCTAAAGGCTTTATGCATTAACTGTGCTTCTGCCTCACTTGTCTGTCTTAGTTTTCACCTCATGTATAAGACATGAAGTGCTGCTTCAAGCTACCAGCAAAAAATGTATATTAGATTTAAAAAGTTATGTTCTAAATAATGGTATGAAACAGGAAAGGAAACTGGAAAGGACTTAAAAGCCAGAGTAGAGGCAGGATGGGGATTTTGCTGGAGAGAAATAGCTAGGGCCTGAATTTGGTTTTGTATGAATGTTATTAAATAGTGGAGAATGCAGGGTCCAAAAATGAAAGCTAAAAGCTGAGCTGTTAGAGGTCCCAGAAAAAGTGACAACCAGGGGAACCATGGCCACACATGGAGTTTAAAATCCCACCAGTCAGATCTACCAGAATTACTTTATTAGTAAAGGGTATTGGCTTTTTACCTTTTTTCCTTTAGTTTTAAATGAGTTTTCAATGTTCACATTGTTGCCAGAACTGGCTGTTTCAAGTAACCTTAAATTAGTGATAACATAGACTGAGCTTTATCTCAGTATCAGTAATTTAGCAACTGTAGTTTCAAAGAAGGAAGAAAAGAAAATAGAGATAGAGAATTTAAGAAACGCTATATTTTAACTCTGTAGTAAAAAAAGTTTTTTTGATGTAATTTGTCCGTCACTTTAAACATGGGTACAATGTGGAGACCTAGCATGTAATACAAAGAGAAATTTAAAAGGTTTTAAACACAAGTCCAGGAACACCGCATCAGAGAAGTGTTTAAGAAACTTAAACCAACTGGTACTGCAGACAACCTGTCCCAGGTCCAAGTGGCATAAAAGACCAAACAGCAGAGACAGAGGATTCCCAGTGTGTACACACATACACCAAATAGACTGTAGGCAAACAGGGATGTGGTAAAATGCCCATGGTGGGGACATAGAAAGTAGGGTTACCGTTGGGGTTTCCAGTATGGGCAAAAGACGGACCTGCCTGGTATGTAAGCTAGGTTGTGGTGAATTCGTAGAATAAGAAAAGTATAAGGAGGAGGACAAGAGCAATAAGAACCTGTATATACCACAGCATATTATTGAAGCTCATGATGTTGGGGCTTCTGTCGGTTGATTCAGAGCCTGGTATTGGTGATGGGCTGGCAGGTGTAGGTTGGTGGATTTCCAGGAAGTTCATAGTGGGTGGAAGTAGGTTTCTCTGGAGAATCAGTAAGTTTGAGTTGGGAGAGATGAATCCAGGAGGAAATTCCCAGAAGTTTAGCTTTAGTGGGAGTAGTGAGAATAACTTGAAAAGGACCTTTCTATGAAAGTTGGAGGAACCCAGTTTGTCCTGAGAGAGAAAACCCAGTCTCCAGGCCTTAAGTGTTGCTGTTCCTTAAAATTAAGGGATTGAGGAAGGTAGATATCTGTATATTTCCTAAGAAGTTGTCAAGTTCTTCTGCTGCAGGTAAGTGCCAAGTGGTGGGGGGATTAAGGTGAAAGACAACAAAACAGAACTCACTTGAAGACCAGGCTGAAAGGTCCTGCTTGTGGAGTTTGAGGCCCCTCTTCACGTTTTTGGAGTTTACACCAAATGTTGGGGGCTGACTGGGGATGAAACGCATTGCTAAGATAGTTTCTCTCTCCCTTATAAAGAGGATCTGAATTAGTGAAGAGGCAAATGGCTTCAAATAGTCGTGAACGAAAAAGTGCTAAATTTTCATCTTGGCTCTGAGTAACTTATAATGTCTTTTGACCCACTAACCTCTTGGAGAGGGATCTGGTGCACAGGTGGGAAGGGAGTTTGGAACAGTTGGCTGGAGTGAGTGCAGCTGGGTAAGAGTGGCAGAGAAGGAGAAGAAGGGGGCTGGGAGGCACAGGGGTAGCTGAAAGAGAAACTTCATTTGGAAAGTGAAGACAGTGGGAGAGATGCAGAGGTAAGAAGTAATGTGTGGCAGGCAGAGTGAAGATCAGGATGTTTAGCAAGTTCAAAGAAAGCCTGAATGTAGAGAACTTCAGACCACTTGCTGAGCCAGCGGCAGTAAGTCTAGTTGTAGAAAGATATGATTAAGACATCCATTCTCGGGCCAAATCTCCTGGTCATTTAATTTATATTGTGGCTAGGCTGTATTGCAATAGAAGACTGAACATTTAGGACAGAGATTAGATAAGTCTTAAAAGTTTCTAAGTTCTTAAGGTAACATCCTAATGGGGAGTCTTTAGGTAGGTCCAACTGAATGTTGCCCATGACAGCAACTAGGAAAAAGAAAAAAAGAGGAGGGAAGGACTTTAAAAACAGTCATACGTCGAAACACTGACAGTCTGAGTGAGGCGTCGTCCCCCAATAGACGACCTCTAGGATGCTGATTAGAAAGCAGATGTCCCTGAGTTCTGAATCAAATCCTAGACGAGACATAGAGTCTAGACATAGAGTCTAGACATGCCAGAAAGTGGGCATCCCTGGGTCTGGGAGAAGTCCCTCCAAGGTACCTCTCTGAGTGGCAGATCTGGCGCTGGGGTTTCCCATAACCATGAAATTGCTGACTCTTTATCAAATGTATGACCATCTCCAAAGCCCTAGAGACTTACCAAATTCCAAATGGTATGGGCACCAAGAAGGATGTCCTGAGAGCTGTGTAGCAGAGGAGGGAGCAGTCTTGAGACAGATGCAGAAAAGTAATCTCCCCATCTGGAGGTAGAGAGTGAGTTCCCCGTACATGTGGAGGTAGAGAAGTAGAGAAGAGGCTCTCTGTACGGGCCACCAGATGTTAGGATGGGAACTCACTGCAGGGGTGAAGAAAGAATTCTCAACACAAAGATTAGGATAGAAAGAAGTAAAATGTTTATTTTACTTTACCTTAGAGGAAAAGGGAAAAGGGCACAGCATGAAAGTGAAAGAAAGGAGTGCTGGCCCCGAGGACAAGCAGCTTGGACTTTTTATTGGGGGTCATAAAGGAGTAAAGAAAAATTTATTACTGTAAACTGATTAGTAGAATACAGCTGTGAGATGTTAGGGTGTTTATTTTTCCCCTTTTTTTCTTCTCCTTGAGTCGGTCCTATCAGTCTCCTCTGGAATGTGGTCTGTCTGGGCTGGTCTGGCAGATGTGAAGGAGGAGGATTAACACTCCCCTTCTGTCCCCTCAGCTCTTTTCAAATGCTGTAAAAACCATCTCCACAGGTGGTTAATCTTAAAGACAGTGAGTTAAGGTCCATGCAGTTAGGCAAGAAGCAATGATTGTCCCCCCTTTTTCTGTTAGTTTATTTTTCTCTGTTAGAAAGTTTATTAGCGATGCCGTCCTATCACTATTCATACATCTCTGATAGTAATAGGTTCATTTTTTTCTTGTTTTAGTTTTTTTTTTTTTGGAGTCAGAGTCTCGCTCTGTTGCCAGGGCTAGAGGGCTGTGGCGTCAGCCTAGCTCACAGCAACCTCAAACTCCTGGGCTCAAGCGATCCTCCAGCCTCAGCCTCCCAAGTAGTTGGGACTACAGGCGTACGCCACCATGCCTAGCTAATTTTCTCTGTATATTTTTAGTTGTTCAGCTAATTTCTTTCTATTTTTAGTAGAGATGGGGGTCTCACTTTTGCTCAGGCTGGTCTCGAACTCCTGAGCTCAAACGATCCACTCGCCTCGGCCTCCCAGAGTGCTAGGATTACAGGCGTGAGCCACCGCACCCAGCCTAGTTTTTTAATTTGAGTAGAATAGAATTATACTGTATGGTTCCATGTAGTTTTTTGTTAGTTTGTTTGTTTGAGACAGGGTCTCACTCTGTTGCCTTGGCTGGAGTGCAGTGGTGTCATCATAACTCACTGCAACCTCAAACCTCTGGGTTCAAGCAATCCTCCTGCCTCAGCCTCGTAAGTAGCTGGGACTATAGGCACAAGCCACCACACCTAGCTAATTTTTCTAGTTTTAGTAGAGGGTGTCTCGATCTTGTTCAAACTGGTCTGGAGCTCCTGAACGCAAGCAATCCTACCGCCTTGACCTGCTAAAGTGCTAGAATTACAGGCGTGAGCCACCTTGCCCAGCCATGGTTCCTTGTGTTAATGCATCTTTTTCAATATGATGTTTGACCTTCATCCATGTTATTATGGCTTATATCTGTTTTTAAGTTATATTTATTGCTGTATAGTACTTCATTGTACAATTCATGCTCTTATTTTGACATTTTGCACTTGTTTTTTGGCTTTTATAAACAAGATTGCTTTTAAAAGAACAATTTTAAACACATTTAATGGAGTTTAATTGAGCAAAGAACAATATGAGAATTGGGCAGCCCCCCTTAAACCAGAATAGGTTCAAAGAGACTCTGGGGCTGCTACATGGTCAGATGAGGTTAAATGGACAGAAGAAGTAAAGTGAGATATAGAAACAAATAAGGGTTGACTGCCTTATTTGAACATGGTCTGAACAGTTGGCTGCCTGTGATTGGCCGAAACTCTGATTGGTACAAGAGTAGGTTATAGTGTATATCCAGTTATGTGTAGTTCACTATGTATGGAGAAACCTTTAGGCTGAACTTAAAATATGTAAGGAGGCAGTTTTAGGTAAACCTTTTTTAACACTGTGATCATCCTTGCATACATACTCTATTGTTCATGTATAAGCTACTTTAGGGCACAGATAGAGGTGGAATTGTTGGATCTTTGGGTTTCCAAATCTTCTGCTTAACTGAAAACACCAAAGTGATTATGTGCCAATTTACATTACAATTAACAGCAAATGGGTGTTCTCATTTTCTGTGTTGGACTTAGAAAAAATTAATTCTTGGCCCGGCATGGTGGCTCACGCCTGTAATCCTAGCACTCTGGGAGGCTAGGCAGATGGATCATTTGAGCTCAGGAGTTCGAGACCAGCCTGAGCAAGAGCGGGATCCCGTCTCTACTAAAAAAAAAAAAAATAGAAAGAAATTAGCTGAACAACTAAAAATATATAGAAAAAATTAGCCGGGCATGGTGGCGCATGCCTGTAGTCCCAGCTCCTCGGGAGGCTGAGGCAAAAGGATCACTTGAGCCCAGGACTTTGAGATTGCTGTGAGCTAGGCTGATGCCACGGCACTCTGGCCCAAGCAACAGAGCAAGACTGTCTCTAAAAAAAAAAAAGAAAAGAAAAAATTAATTCTTACCAGTGAAGGAGATTTATTAAGGTTTTTTAGTTACTTCCCCCCGCCCCAATGCAATGACTTTTATAAAAATGGCTTTATTGCGATATAATTGAAATACTGAAATAGTATACAATAAATTGGACATATTTAAAATATATAGTGTGATATAATCTATCTGATCTTCATCCTAATTCCTGTCACAGAGCTTCAGAAACCCTTGGAATTTCCCAAGTGAGAGTGTCTCTGTTATGCTAATGAGGCATCTCCAGGCAGGGCCCCTCGATAGCTTCTTAGTGGGGGCTGGTCACTAGAATGGCCAAGAACATAATTAGAAGGTTGGAACTTTCAACCATCTGACCTCCCAGGAGGGAGGCTAGAGATTGAGTTCAGTCAAGATTTTATCAGACCTATGTAATAAAACCCTGTTAAAACCTCTAAACACCTAGCCTCAGGGTAGTGAACATTTTGATATTCTGGGAGGGTGCGGGTCACAAATTCCATAAGAAGAGGGCATGGAAACTCTGTCTTCCACTACCATCCAAAGACTTCGACTTGTATATTTCTTCATTTTGGCTGTTCCTGAGTTGTATGTATCCTTAATAATAAAACTGTAATCTTATAAATACAGTGCTTTCAGTGAGCTCTGTGATTCTGGCAAATTATTGAACCTCAAGGGGTTATGAGAGGCCCTAAATTTATAGTTGGTCTGTCAGAAGTGCAGGTGGTCCCCAAAACTTGCTGCTGGCCTCTGAGGTGGGGGGCAGTCCTGTGAAGAACTTTGCCGTTTAACTTGTGAGGTCTGTGCTAACTTTGGGTAGTTAGTGTCAGAACTGAATTGCAATGTAAGATACCTGTTTGGTGTTTGAGAATTGCTGTCAGGACATGACTTGACAAGTTTTGACATATATATACAACCTTGAACTCATCAACACAATTAAAATAGTGAACATATCTATTACCCCAAACAGTTTCCTACTTTCCCGTTTAGTCCTCCCTGCTTCCCATTTATATCTGGCTTCTTTATCCTAGTGTATTCTTGAGACTTATCTATGTTGTTGCCTATATCAGGTTCCTTTTACTGTCAGTTGATATTGCTTTGTATGGGTATACCACAATGGATTTATCCATCGACTTTGATAGACAGTTGGTTATTTCCAATTTTGTGATATTCTGAATAAAGCTGTTATGAACATTTATTTGTATTTGTGTGACATGTTTTCAGTAAATACTTGAGTAGAATTTTTACCTTAAATGTTAAATGTACCTTTAACTTTATGAAGAACTGCCAGTTATCCAAAATGGTTGTACCATTTTATATTCCTACTGCCAGTGTATATTTCTTTTGTAAAGTGTCTGTTCAGATCTTTTCCCCATTTTTGTATTGACTTGGATGACTTGCACACTATCTGATTTCAGAATTTATTAAAGAGTTACAGTAATCAAACTGTGGTATTCGTAAAAGGACACACATAGATCATTGAAACATAGCAGAAAGTCCAGAAATAGGCCTACACATTATGGTCAGTTTTTTTCAACAAAGATGCCAAGATAATTCAATGGAGAAAAATAGTCTTTTCTGGAAATGAGGCTAGCACATCTTCACCAAAGCTTTCACCACATACAGAAATTAACTCAGGGCCGGGCACGGTGGCTCACGCCTGTAATCCTAGCACTCTGGGAGGCCGAGGTGGGTGGATTGCTCGAGGTCAGGAGTTCGAGACCAGCCTGAGCAAGAGCGAGACCCCGTCTCTACTAAAAATAGAAAGAAATTATCTGGCCAACTAAAATATATATAGAAAAAAATTAGCCGGGCATGGTGGCGCATGCCTGTAGTCCCAGCTACCCAGGAGGCTAAGGCGGTAGGATTGCTTGAGCCCAGGAGTTTGAGGTTGCTGTGAGCTAGGCTGACGCCACGGCACTCACTCTAGCCCGGGCAAAGCGAGACTCTGTCTCAAAAAAAAAAAAAAGAAAGAAAGAAATTAACTCAGAATGAATATAGCCATAAATGTAAAAATTTAAAACTATAGAACTTATACAAGAAAACCTAAGAGAAAATATTTGCTATCTTTGGTTAGGCTAAGATTTCTTAGGACATAAAAAGCACAAACTATAAACGAAAACAATTGATAAATTAGACTTCATATATTAAATCCTTCATCAATTAAATTTTTTACACTGTTAAAACACAAGCCACAGACTAGGAGAATATATTTGTAAAATACATATCTGATAAAGACATAAGAAAAAAAGGCAAAAGAGTTGAAGAGGTACTTGACCAAGAGAACATACAGATGGAAGTAAATATCTGAAAAGATGCCCAATTGAGTTGATTTCATTAGTGATTAGGAAAATACAAATCAAAACCACAATAAGATACCACTACACAACCGTTAGAGTAGCTAAGAGCGAACATCCAGCAAGGTTGCTGAGCATCTGCGGCACCCATACAGTGCTGATGGGAGCACTAAATAATACAGCCACTTTGGAAAATGTTTTGGCAGTTTATTATAAAGTTAAACATATACTTAGCATAAAGCCCACCAACATCATCTTAGGTTTTTACAAAACCAAGAGATATATAAACATGTTCATTAAAAAGCCCGTACACAAATGTTTATAGTGGCTTCATTCATAATTGTCAAACACTAGAAACAGTCTGTATGCTGGGCCAACAAATCTTGAAAAATTTAAAGTGATTGAAATCATACAAAGTATTAATGTATTCTTTGAACATAATAGAATTAAACAAACTATTCCCAATATAATACTACTCAGCAATTAAAAGGAATGAATTGCTGATAATAAAATAACACAGTGGATCTCAGATGCATTATTCTAAATGAATCTAATTAGATCCAATCAGCACTATATATATAGTACCATTTATATGTGACATTCTGGAAAAGGTAAAATTAGAGGGACAGAACACAGATCAGGGGTTGCTAAGGGATGAGGAAGAAGTTGAGAATTGACTTCAGAGGGGTACAAAGGAACTTTTAAAATGGATCAGAGAACTTTGTATTATTAAAATGTCAATCTCTTGCCATTGTTTTATTTAGCATTTCTGTGACCTCTGGTGAAATTTAGTATCCCTCTTTATACTGACTATTTGGGTTTCATTCGTGAAGTGCCTAGTCTAGCAAGTCATTTGTCCATATTTCAGTTAAGTTTTCTTTTTCATACTGGATTCTAGGATTACTTTACAGTAGACTAATTGTTATACCTTCTGTAAATATGTGCTTCCTTTCTATGGCATGTCTTTTTAAAACTTTTTAGTGATGTCTTTTGATGAATGCACGTTAATTTTAATTTTGTAGGAATAATCAGTCTTTAGGCCAGGCTCGATGGCTCACGCCTATAATCCTAGCACTCTGGGAGGCCAAGGCAGGAAGCTTGCTTGAGGCCAGGAGTACGAGACTAAACTGAGCAAGAGCAAGATCTGGTTTCTACTAAAAATAAAAAAAAATTAGCCAGGCATGGTGGCGTGCCGCTATAGTCCCAGCTACTTGGGAGGCTGATGCTAGAGGATCGCTTGAGCCCAGGACTTTGAGGTTGCAGTGAGCTATGATGATGCTACTGTACTCCAGCTGGGGTCACAGAGCAAGAGTCTGTCTCCACAAAAAAAAAAAAAATCAGTCTTTATAGTTTGAGCTTTTTGTGTCTTGATTTAAGAAATCCTTCCTACATGAACATATTATTCTTTATCTTTAAAAAGTTTCTTAGATTTGCCTTTCAAATTTCAACTTTTTTTCTTCTTTTTGAGACTCGCTCTGTTTTGAGTCTCGCTCTGTTGCCCAGGCTAGAGTGCCGTGGCGTCAGCCTACCTCACAGCAACCTCAAACACCTAGGTTCAAGGAATCCTTCTGCCTCAGCCTCCCGAGTATCTGGGACTACAGGCATGTGCCACCATGCCCGGCTAATTTGTTTCTATATATATTTTTAGCTGTCCAGATCATTTCTTTCTATTTTTAGTAGAGACGGGGTCTCGCTCTTGCTCGGGCTGGTCGCGAACTCCTGAGCTCAAACAATCCGCCCGCCTCGGCCTCCCAGAGTGCTAGGATTACAGGCATGAGCCACCGCGCCCGGCCAAATTTCAACTTTTATTTCACTGGAAATTAATTTTTTTGTAGGTTCTAAAATGATCTATCTTTATCATTACTTTTTGGTTAAGGAAAATTTTCATGTAGAAGTTTATGGGGTACAAGTGTAATTTTGTTACATAGATACATTGCATAGTGGTGACGTTAGGGCTTTTAGTACGTCCATCACTGGAATAATACTTTGTACCCATTAAGTAATTTTTCATCATCCACCTCCATCCCCCACCCTTCTGAGTCACCTCAGCCTCCCTTGTCTTATCATTTCTACACTCTACATCCATGTGTACACATTATTTAGCTCCCACTTATAAAAGAGAATATGTGGTATTTGCCTTTCTGTATTTAAGTTGCTTCACTTAAGATAATGTCCTCCGGTTCCATCCATGTTGCTCCAAAAGACACGATTTTATTCTTCTTTTTTTTTTTTTTTTTTTTTTTTTGAGACAGAGTCTCAATCTGTTGCCTGGGCTAGAGTGAGTGCCGTGGCATCCTCCTAGCTCACAGCAACCTCAAACTCCTGGGCTCAAGCAATCCTACTGCCTCAGCCTCAGCTGGTACTACAGGCATGCGCCACCATGCCCGGCTAATTTTTTCTATATATTTTTAGTTGGCCAGATAATTTCTTTCTATTTTTTAGTAGAGACAGGGGTCTCGCTCTTGCTCAGGCTGGTCTCGAACTCCTGAGTTCAAACGATCCGCCCGCCTCGGCTTCCCAAATGCTAGGATTACAGGCGTGAGCCACCGCGCCCAGCCGTGATTTTATTCTTTTTTTAAATCCCTGAATAGTAGTCCATTGTGAATGTATACCACATTTTCTTTATCCAGTCATCCATTGATGGATACTCAGGTTGGTTCCATGCCTTTGCTATTGTGAATAGTGCTGCGATAAACATGAGTGAAGGTATCTTTTTGATGTAGTAATTTATTTTCCTTGGATAGATACCCAGTAAGTAGGTGGGGATTGACAGATCAAAGGTTAGTTCTGTTGTTAGTTCTTTGAGAAATGTCTGTACTGTTTTCCCTAGAGGTTGCACTAATTTACATTACCCCCAACTGTGTAACAGTTCACTTTTCTCTCTATCCTTGCCAACATCTGTTATTTTTTATCTTTTTAATAACAGCTGGGTTTTGCGTTGTTTTGTTTGGAGTCAGAGTCTCACTCTGTCGTCCTGGGTAGAGTGCAGTGGTGTCATTGTAGCTCATTGCAACTTCAAACTCCTGGCTTCTAGGGATAGTTTTGCCTCAGCTTCCCAAGTAGCTGAGACTACAGGCGTGCGCCACAATGCCTGGCTAATTTTTCTATTTTTAGTAGAGATGTGGGTCTTACTCTTGCTCAGGCTCGTCTTGAACTCCTAAGCTCAAGCAATCTTCCCACCTCAGCCTCTCGAGTAGCTAGGACTATAGGCATATGTCACCATGTCTGTCTAATTTTTCTTTTTTCATTTTCTTTTTTATATAGACAGGGTCTTGCTATGTTTTGCTCAGGCTAGTCATGAACTCCTGGATTCAAGTGGTCCTCCCACCTGAAAGTGCTAGGATTATGGGCATGAGCCACCATGCCTGGCCACTTGCATATGTCTGATAGCACATGTGAAGGGATCACTCTAAAATTAAGCTCATTGATTTTGTTATCAAAAACTAACATGGGCCACTCAACATGGCTTTTATTGTTCCTGAGGTTAGTGCATGCTCTCTTTTTCAGCAAGTTCATGACCATCAGAATTAATTTGACATATGTGGCATCAAGGCCTTCACTGCCACCATAGGTTTTCTCCTCTCTATCCGTTATGTTTTCTTATGAAATTCTACTTCCACCAGGGTCGTTCTTGGAGCTCAATTTAGATTGGAGCTCTCAGTTCTCTTCCACATGGTCTTTCTGCCTGTGTGGTGTCTCATCTTCCAGGATTCTACACAGGCCCTCTCTTTTCTCAAATAGTCTGGTCTTCCTAACAGCATGGTAGCTGGGTGAGAGCATTACAGCCTCAATGAGCAAGTGCTCATCAGGCCTCTCCTTGCATCAGGCTTGTTAATGTCCCTTTCGTCAAAATAAGTTGCATGGCCAAACCCATAGTAATTGTGGGAGAGTACTATACAAGGTATAAATATCAGGAGGCATAGTATTATAGTTAGCATCCAAGGTTACCCTGAATGATCCTCATTTCCTTGTAGTTACTCCCTTGTGTAGGCCTCTCCAACACTAAATAGGGGTGACCTTAGTAACTAAAGCTGTTGTGGAAGTGACAGTGTATGCTTTTTGAGGTTTGATCATAAAAGACTGTCACTTAAGACTTGCTCTCTTCCTGTTGTAGCTGAGTAAAGTTAAAAAAAAAAAAACAGACTTGGCTTTCGTGGATCATGCACTTGGGGGAAACCAACTGCCTTTTTATGAGGGTACTGGAGTGGTTTGGAGAGGCCCACATAGATAGGAACTGAGGTCTTTCGAAAACAACCAGTGTGCCAATTTACAACCCCATGCGTGAATTACCTTCAAAACATGCCCTTCAGGCCCAGGCCCAGTCAACCCTTCAGATCACTGCAGCCTTCACCGGATAAAACCTTGTAAGAGATTATAAGCCCAAAATGCATAGCTAAGCCACTCATCCACAGAAACTGTGTGATAAATAAATGTTTATTGTTTGAAGGAACTGAGTTTGGGGATATTTTGTTATATACCAGTAGATGACAAATACACATCTTTCTTTTCTACTTAAAAAAGTATTTTAAAAAATTTAATTTAAATTATTTTAAGAGCTGGAGTCTCCCTATGTTGTCCAATCTGGCCTCAACTCCTGACCTCAAGTGATTCTCCTACCTCAGCCTCCCAAGTAACTGGGACTACAGGCGGGTGCCACCATACCCAGCTTCTACTTAAAAAAAACAAAAAAATGTTTTTTGATGATTTCTGTTTGTATATGATAAAATCTAAAACTCTTTAGTTATGGTATTTAGGAATACAGTTTGCCCTATTCATGTCATCTCTTACCTCCTGCTAAACTTGCTCTGGCTGCTTCAGAATACTTAGTAAGATGCCTCTAATGACTTCAAAGTCCAGCTAAGTTAGCTTTGATGGCTTCATCAACCTTGGGAGTGAGACATTTCTTTACTGGCTACCTTTAACTAAAGAGGTTAAAGGTAGAAATAATCAGAAATATAAATCTGATTATGCTATTTCTTAAAACAATTCAGTGGCTTTTTTCGTTTCTTTTTTGTCCTTTTTCTTTCTTTCTTTTTTTTTAATTTTAAAGCCAAATTTAGTGGTGGGGGGTTGTAAGTGGCTTTTTCTTGCCTTCAAGATAAAGGCCTAATATCTCCGTGGTTTGTATGTTCTCTCCTTGGACTTTTGTCAACTTAAGAGACTTTTCTTTTTTTTTTTTGAGACAGAGTCTCACTCTGTTGCCCGGGCTAGAATGCTGTGGCATCAGCAACCTCAAACTCCTGGGCTCAAGCGATCCTCCTGCCTCAGCCTGCCGAGTAGCTGGGACTACAGGCATGCACCACCATGCCCGGCTAATTTTTTCTATATATATTTTTAGTTGTCCAGCTAATTTCTTTCTATTTTTAGTAGAGACGGGGTCTCGCTCTTGCTCAGGCTGGTCTCGAACTCCTGAGCTCAAATGATGCACCCGCCTTGGCCTCCCACAGTGCTAGGATTACAGGAACTTAGGAGACTTTTAAACTCTGATCCTTAGTTTACTTATCTGTAAATATGAGTTTTGAGCATTTTGTTGGTCGAGGTTAGACGAATTATGTCTGTGTGGAAGGGATCTTTATAAGATGATTTCAGGTGGTCTCTCTCATTCTGCCAAAGTTATTATATAATTATGTTTGATCTTTTCACATCTTCCATTTTTGTGCTCTTAAACTCAAGGTGTTGTTTTCTATGTCATTTCTTCAACTGGATAACAGTCTCTACTAAAGTGTTCATAGATAATGAGGATAAAATGTTTAATAGGTATTAACTTTCACAGGGATGTTTGTACAGTTATGTGCCACATAATGATGTTTCAGTCAACAGTGGACCATATATGTGGCTGTGGTCCCATAAGATTATATTATAATATCTGTATTTTTACTGTACCTTTTCTATGTTTAGATGTTTAGATACACAAATATTTTTTTTTTTTTTTTTGAGACAGAGTCTCGCTCTGTTGCCCGGGCTAAAGTGAGTGCCGTGGCGTCAGCCTAGCTCACAGCAACCTCAAACTCCTGGGCTCAAGCAATCCTACTGCCTCAGCCTCCCGGGTAGCTGGGACTACAGGCGTGCGCCACCATGCCCGGCTAATTTTTTCTATATATATTTTAGTTGGCCAGATAATTTCTTTCTATTTTTAGTAGAGACGGGGTCTCACTCTTGCTCAGGCTGGTCTCAAACCCCTGACCTCAAGCGATCCACCCACCTCGGCCTCCCAGAGTGCTAGGATTACAGGCGTGAGCCACCGTGCCCGGCCTAGATACACAAATATTTAACATTTTGATGAAATTGCCTGTAGTATCCAGTACAGTAACATGGTGTACCGATGCTCCTGTAGCCTAGGAGCTATAGGCTATACTATATAGCCCAGGGGTGTAGTATGCTCTATGATTGCAAAATGATTAAATCACCTAACAACATATTTCTCAGAATGTATCACCATTGGATGCATGACTGTACTTTAAAAGTGGATTCTTACCAGTGACTGCATTTCCAAACCAAGATATGTAGATGTAACAGCAGAATGGCAGAGAGCCTTGATATGAGCAGAGTAGCTAATACTATAGACATCTATACAAAATTGTCTAGTTTGAGACTTTTCACCAATGACGTCTTCTGGCATTGGAGTTCTTTGTGGAAAGGTTTCAAATTCAAGATTCAATTTCTTTTCATTGAAACAGGATTATTCAGATGTTGTATTTCATATGAGAAGTTTTCTTCTCCCTGTAATGTATCATCATTATTAGCATGTGTTATTATATGTCCACTTTTTTCATTACTGATATTGGTAATTTGTGACTTCTATATTTTTTCTTGATTTATTCTTGCTAAGATCTATCAATTTTATTAGTCTTTACAATAACCAACATTTGGCATTGTTGGTTTTCTCTTTTGTATGTTTGTTTTCCAATTCATTAATATATGCTCTTAACTACATTTTCCCCCTTTGATTGTACCTTTTGGGGATTTATCAATAATTTGCTATTTTTATAACTTTTTTTTTTTTTTTTTTGAAAATCAGGATTTTATTTCTTTTTTTTTTTTTTTCTTTATTATAGCTTATTATGGGGGTACAACAGTTCTGGTTAAATATAATGCCCATGCCCCTCCCAATCCCCCGAGTCTGAGCTTCAAGTGTGTCCATTCCCCAGACAGTGCACATCGCACTCATCATGTAGATATACACCCATCCCCTCCCCCCACCTCTGTCCCATACTCAATTGGTGTCATTCCCAAATGTGCACCCAGGTGATGATCAGGGAAACCAATTTTCTGGTGAGTACATATGATGCTTATTTTTCCATTCTTGGGATACTTCGCTTAATAGAATGGGTTCCAACTCTCTTCAGGAGAACCAAAGAGATGTCGTATCATCGTTATGTCTTATAGCTGAGTAATACTCCATGGTATACAGATACCACATTTTACTAATCCATTC
>CM052437.1:94816616-94899269 GCA_028533085.1 Varecia variegata | reverse complement strand
CAGCTAATTTTTTTCTATATATATATTTTTAGCTGTCTAGATCATTTCTTTCTATTTTTAGTAGAGATGGAGTCTCACTCTTGCTCAGGCTGGTCTCGAACTCCTGACCTTGAGCTATCCTCCTGCCTCGGCCTCCCAAAGTGCTAGGATTACAGGCGTGAGCCACCACGCCCGGCCTTAACTCGAATAGTTTTTAACATTTCTTTTCAAGAATGTAGAATGATGGAATTCCATTTGACTTGATGGTGAGATTGAAAAAATCCATGAAATTTATTAAATTCCTCCTGGTATTCTCTTTACATGTTTCTTTTGCTTCAAAAGTTTGTTGGAACATATTTATTATTAATATTTTGGAGATGCTTGAGAATCACCATTGTTTATTTGATTCAGAAGATGGGTTCTGAATGTCTTAAAATAAATTCACTATGTGATAGTCTTTATACTAGTGTGGTAGGATCTGAGAAATCTCTTGACAGTGATATGATGATATCTTAGCAGTTTTGCTCAGAACAGGCCATTTTGAAGGTCTTAGTAGAAATAAATGCTGAATATTTGAATAATTAAACATGACTCCATAAGAACTTAAAATAGGAATGAAGCAACTGCACTTATGAAGATACAGAGGAAAAATTCCCTACCCCAGTGATTGTCATAATATTTATTGCAAATCATTTAAGCAAAAATACAAGACTTCATTTTTCACCTAGGTTACTTACAAAAACGAAATCAGCCATAATAGGCTTCTTACATTTATCATTTTACATTTCCTGCTAACTGTAGTGATTTCTGTTTCATAGAAACAAAAATGTAATAGTTTGTTCTATAATATTATTTTCCTTAATTATAGCATTAAGCGTGTTGATACTTTGTAATTTACTTGATCATAAATAATAATGTTTAATTTTTCTCTGCCAGTTAGAAAATTGTAAGTCCTAAATGTAAGATTTTAACATAGAAGGATTATCTCTGGATAATAAAGTAGAAGACCATGGGCATTAGGATATATATTGCCCAGCTATTTGGGAGGCTGAGGCAGGAGGATCTCTTCAGCCCCCAGGGGTTCGAGATCACCCTAGGCAACATAGCTCAAGACCCTGCTTCAAAAATAAACAAAGAAGACATTTATTAAATAACTTTAGCTTACATAATTATTTTATGAGATCACATCAAAAATAAAAATATTTCCTGCTATTTAAAATTACATTATTTATCGTTAATAAATATATTTTAAAAGTTGTCCAGTAATCTATTTTAAATTTGAGAGTTGCTCAGTTTTTCCTTATTCAGTTTTGAGTCTACATGTTATATTTCGTATTCATTGAATTCTTAGAATACACTAGTCCTTTAACAGAGCAATTTAATGCAAGTTGGTACTGTATAAAAGAAACTTTTTGGTGAGGCAGTGTGACTCAGACATTTTATACACTCATCTTTGAATTCCTGAATCTGCTTTTTATATATAGTTTGTTTTCTACCTCAAATCCTCCAATGTTTTCCTCCCATAAACTTTTTATTCAGATTTTGTATGTTTTGAATATTTTTTATTTTGTAGCATAATTTTAAGCTAACAAATTTTTAGCTCTACAGAGTGGGGAGTTTAGGTTGAGGGATGCATTTACACTATTTTTTGTTTTAATATGGTAAACATATTTTGGTTTTGAAAATATCTTTGTGAAATTATGTATCTTTTTGTTTATTAGTGTACTTTTTATTCTTCAGGACACATTAGCTGTCATTATAATAACACATGTTCTAATCAGTAACTGTTATTGTTTATAAGCATTTACATATTACCTTACTTGAAAATATTTTTTTGCCTTAGAATTAATGTATAGCAATGTTTTTCAATATAGATTTAATGACATTCACGTTCCTGTGAGATTAGAGAGTGTGAAATTTGCCAGTCATTGTTTAATGAATCACCCAGATTTAGCAAAGGATCTCACAGGTAAGCTAGCTGATTTTTTTTTTTTTTTTTACAAATATTAGCATAAGCTTTTTAATTTAATCAAGTCCCATTTATTTATTTTTGTTGTTGCTGTGATTGCCTTAGGTGTCTTCTTCATAAATTCTTTGCCTAGGCCAATGTCTGTAAGAGTCTTTCCTATTGGGGGGTGGGGGCGGGGATGGCTGTATACCTACAGGAGGAGTGCTATGTGCACTGTCTGGGGAATGGACACGCTTGAGGCTCGGACTCGGGGGGATTGGGAGGGACATGGGCAATATATCTATGCAGAACTTTTGTACCCCCATAATAAGCTGAAATAAAAAAAAAAACAATTAAAAAAAAAAAACAAATATTAGCATAATGATACAAATATATTTTAGATGTGGTCTATGTCCTAACTTCAGTTTCTAAATGGATTTTAACTCTGGTATGATTTCAGGTCTTCATTTGTCATGTACTAGGAAATGATACCATGTTTATATAATAAAATTAAATTTAAAATCTTTATACTTTAATCCTTTGGAATTTTTTGGAAATCAGTTTGAGGAAGTAGAATATTCCTTAAGACATTGGATTTGGACACAGATCATTATGTTAATATAATAACGTATCTAATAATAAGTGGGAAACTGATTATCTTCTGCACTAGGCTAGACTTTCTCATTCTTCCCTTGAACCTAGCGCATTTAAATCTACCTATTTGGTAATAGCAATTAAGTGGCTTCTATCAAAAGACTGTAGTTTACAAAAAGCACAGGAAATACATACTTTGTTTTGATTTAGTTTGTATTATAAATTATTTTGGAATTTGGGGGGATTATAAAACATTCTGGAATTTATATCATGTAATATGCAGGTATATACCTATTAGCTAACTTTTTATAAACATTTATGCTGTTTTTCTTTTAAACTCTTTAATTTGTAACTGAAATTCCAAACTATCTAAATCAGATAGTGCAATGTGATTTGACTTTTCCAGGCTAGTTGATGTAAAATACGTTATTTATTAAAATGTGACTATGGAGTTATAAGCATAGTTTTGTGATTACAATAAAATATTGCTGCCTTAAAAATAATTTTAATTCATGCCATAGTTTACAAACATTGTTTTAGTATAGACAAAAACTTCAAGCACTGGTAATCTCTTTTGTCTTTCTGAATCATAATGAATTACATAGCTAAAATTAGCTTAAGGTTTTTTCTCTTATTACAGAATATTTGAAGGTTAGATCTCATGATCCAGAAGAAGCTATTCGTCATGATGTCATTGTTACCATAATAACAGCGGCCAAAAGAGACCTTGCGTTAGTAAATGATCAGCTGCTTGGCTTTGTAAGGGAAAGAACACTGGATAAACGGGTAAAATCTGACAAATTTTATTCATCTGTAATTTACTGTTTAAATTGTTTGCTAAATATAATTGGTATTATTTTCTGTCACATTTAAAGCCTTTCTTTGTGAAAATCAAATTAATAATAATGCTAAAAAAAGATTACCCAGATGTGGTGGTATGTGCCTGTAGTCCTAGCTATTCTAGATAGAGGCTGAGGCAGTAGGACTGCTGGAGCCCAGGAATTTGAGGTTACAGTGAGCTGTGATCACGCTACTATACTCCAAACCCTGTCTCAAAACAAACAAACAAACAAACAAAAAAAACCCCACAAAAAGCAGAAAATGCTAAATAAAGAGCTAACAATTTGTATCTTTCCCATATATCTTTTAATTATCTTTCTGAATGAACACATTGGATGCTGTAGCTTTTCTGATCTTAAGCATAGGTTTCTCTTCTAACATACCTTTATGAAAGAACCAGTAAATTAAACAAAGTTTTATCTTTTTACTTACATGATGAATTTCAAAAAGTAGTGATTGATCTCCTATATTTGTTATAGTTAAATGTTTTCAGTTATTACTATCTTATATAACTTAGATAGATCTGTCAATCATTGAACTAAAAGAATATCAAACTTCCTAAGAAAGAGACATTTCCACATTACTATGCCAAGCTAAATGAAGAAAGGATGGTTATGTAATTAGTTAGTTTTTCCTGTGATTGTCCTCTATTTGATGTAGTCAGAAACATGGATTGATAAGGAAAAGTTGTGCTGAGAACAGCAATAGTAATTTCTAAGGAATAGAGTCAACCATAAGAGACAGACATGTGAGGCAGGCATATTAGGTATCTACTAACATCTGTAACAAAGATGTTAGATGTTAGTATGCTATTTTATTTGAGGCATAGTTGAAAACCTGCTGTCCTCTAGAAACAAGTAGCTTTAATTTCAGGGTAGAAAAATAATTGGTTTTTGTTTTGAAATATAGCAAGAGGTATTCTTTAAGTTTTTACTTTTAGTTGTAGGAGGCAGGTGTTTAAAAAGTGGTCACTGTTTTAACATGTTCAACTATATCAGTAATTCTAACTATGAAGATTTTTCTTCCCTCTTGGCTTTAATTTAACCGAAATGACTCTCAACCTAGCAGTTATTTGGCATTGCCTCCTTCCCTCTTTTAGAAAAATTTCACTCCTATTAATATTTTTTCATAGTTTCCAAAAGAGTTGAATAAATGAATCTTCCTAACTGAATGAAACTGCATAATGTGCTCATAATAATACTTACTGGACATTTTTCAAACCTGGATTTTCATCTAATACGTTAGATGACCTTGATTAAATCCTTTCTGAAATTTGTTTTTGTTTTGTTTTTGAAACAGAGTCTCGCTCTGTTGTCCTGGCTAGAGTATAATGGTGTGATGATAAGCTCACTGCAACCTCCAACTCCTGGGCTCGAGTGATCCTCTTGCCTCAGCTTCAGTAGCTAGGACTATAGATATGCCTGGCTAATTTTTTTTATTTTTTGTAGAGATGGGGTCTCACTATGTTTCTCAGGCTGTTCTCAAACAGTCCTCCTACCTTGGCCTCCCAAAGTGCTGGGATTACAGGCATAAGCCACTGCATCCAGTCTGTCTTCTTATCTATAAAATACGGGGACAGGAATTAATCTTAGATTTCACTGCTCACATTTTTTGATTTCATGTAAGAAATATCAAAAGGCTTCTATTAACCTCTTACATAGGAACAAAGTTTCATTTCATCCATTAAGTAGCCTAAAAATGAGAAAGTGATACAAGAAATTTATAGGGAAGTATTGACGTGTATAAACCAAGGATAGCATACTTCCCCCCCCCCTTTTTTTTTTTGAGAAACATACTTTTTTTCATTATTGTTGTTCTTACATTTTATGATAGTCCTCACTCTGGGTTTTTATGGTCTCCTTTCCTATCCCTCCTCCCATCACTTTTCTAATAAATCTTCCCAACCTCTAAAAGTCCCAAAGAGTCTTCTTACTGACTAGTACATGGCTAGGTATTAATAAATAAATCATTTGTTTTTTAAATCTACAAAATAAGAAAGTTTATTACAATAACTACTAAGGTCCTTTCCAACTTTATAATTCCAGAAATCTTGATAGTGAACTTTGTTTTTCGTCTGAGTCAACATCAGAAGGGATATAACTAGAAATTAAAATATTCCAGATGATCGGGCTTTGGTTTGCAGAGTGAATCATACACTTTGTCTTTTACCTTTTAAACACTTCTAAAGATTGGCCAATTTTTTTTAGAGTTAATCAAGTGAAATATTCTGTAAGACTTATTGCTGGGCCTTGGGAGAAATGAAAAATTGGTATATCATTTAGTAATATTTGTACTGGGAAATTTCTAAAGCTTGGTTTCTAGATAGGAACAGATTAAAAAATATTTGGTAAAGCCTCTTACGAAAAGAAATAGTGTGCCAGTTTATATATGTACATATAAGACTGATTGTACAACCCAGTGAAGCCATGAGAATTTGCAGATTAGTATAAAGTTTTAATATCATACTCTTCTAATAAATTTTATATTTTCTAGTGGCGGGTAAGAAAAGAAGCTATGATGGGTCTGGCTCAGCTTTATAAGAAATACTGTCTTCATGGTGAAGCAGGAAAGGAAGCTGCAGAGAAAGTCAGCTGGATAAAGGACAAACTTCTGCATATTTATTATCAGAACAGCATTGATGACAAGTGAGTAGAATGTTGGTGGAATGGTTGAGTTTGAAACTGTTTTTAGGTTTTTAAAAGTTATTCCTGTTTAATATTTTAATGATTTATTTCTAAGATTAGAAATCACTTTCTACATATTTGTGCATACTATGTTTAAGTAAGTCTCTATCCAAGATTATAAGGTAGTCTAATAATAATGAAATAGGCTTGGATTTTGGAGTCAGATGGAACAGAGACCAAATGTTCACTCTGTCCCTTATTAGATGTGGGCTCTTGCACAAGTGACTTGACTTCTGCGTACCTTGGTTTAGTATAGAAATGAAGAATGCCTTCCCTATAGAATTGTCCTGGAGATTAAATAAAATAATGAACATAAAGTACCCTACTCTCTTGCCTGGCAATAGAGCACTATTCAGTAACTACTAGTTATTATTTTTCTTTTTGCAACAGTATCATACCAGTAGAGGAATTACTAAGTTGGTTTCATTTTCTAGATGTTACTTATAATTCTGTATTGTACTAATGGAACTTGGTTTTTGCAAAATACTTTCCAATGTTTTATTGAATTAGGCTGACTTGTTAGGTCATCACTGGATATGTATTTCATTGGTTAATAAAGAGCTCTGGTGTTTTCTTATTCCAGTGATATTGAATAATAGATACAAGCTTAGCAAGGAGGATATTCCAATATTGATAAAGAATTTACACTGTGAAGAGAAGAAACATCAAATGTACACTGGAAAAACTATTTTTTGGAAGTAATATGAAGGCAGATCCCTCTATTTTTAGTACATGACAACATGGGAAAGGAGCTGAACTGTAATCAGAGGAAATTAATGAGTTTCTTGACAATTAGCTATACCTGTGTTTATAGCTTTATATGTCATGTTAATGAGTTCGCTATAGCTCTGGGCTATTAAAGAAGAATAGGTCGAACAGCCAGCACCCTATGTTTGAGAATAATATTTAACCCTTCTAGACCAAATGTTTCATACTGACAAATTATAAAATAAAGTAAACCCACAAATAGAAACTGTCTCTAAATTTAAAAGAACTGTACTAAAAGTTGTTCAAGGAAAGGAATGATCATATACTGATATTTTCCAGTGTGCATGCATACATAGCTATCATCATTGGTATACTATCTTTGTACCAGATAGTTAAAATATAAAATGGCTATTGCTTCTTAAAAATAGAGCAGTTATGTTACTTGAGTTTTTTTGTTATTGTTTCATAGACTGTTGGTAGAGAAAATCTTTGCTCAGTATCTTGTCCCCCACAACCTGGAAACAGAAGAAAGAATGAAATGCCTGTATTATTTATATGCTAGTTTGGATCCAAATGCTGTAAAGTAAGTTACTCTTCAGATGACTGATGTCTTTCCTAAAGATTTCATAAAATTAATTTATTTAATTAATTGCTGAAGGGATTGTTGTTGCTTCTATTTGAATTAAGAACCTTCAGGTAGGCTGGGCGCGGTGGCTCACGCCTATAATCCTAGCATTCTGGGAGGCTGAGGAGGGAGGATTGCTTGAGCTCAGGAATTTGAGAGGAGCCTGAGCAAGAGTGAGACCCTGTCTCTGCTAAAAATAGAAAGAAATTAACCAGGTGTAGTGGCACATGCCTGTAGTCCCAGCTACTCGGGAGGCTGAGGCTGGAGGATCGCTTTAGCCCAGGAGTTTGAGGTTGCTGTGAGCTAGGCTGACGCCATGGCACTCAACTGGGCAACAGTGTCTCAAAAAAAAAATCAGGAAATTTAATAATGAAACAATATTTTTGTCTAATCCCCTGTGTATTCACATGTCCTCAATTGTTCATATAATGTTCATTATAGGTATTTTTTTCCTCAATCTAGAATTACACATTACATGCTTAGTTGTTGTGTGTCTAGTTTCTTAATCTGGAATTATTCTTTAATCTTTTTTTGTCTTTTATGACTTTGATTTTTTTCCTTCTTTGGACAAGTATTGTATAGGCCAATTATTTTGCAGAATGTGGCCTCAATTTGGCTTCTCCAGTGTTTCCTCATTATTAAATTACACATTTTGGGCAGAAATTTCACCAAAGTAATATTATATCCTTGGTGCATTGTATCAGGAGGCATTAACCATCATTTTTAAAAGCCTTACAAGTAGGCCAGGGCGCGGTGGCTCACGCCTGTAATCCTAGCACTCTGGGAGGCTGAGGCCGGTGGATTGCTCAAGGGCAGGAGTTCGAGACCAGCCTGAGCAAGAGCGAGACCCCGTCTCTACTAAAAAATAGAAACAAATTATCTGGCCAACTAAACATCTATATGTAAAAAAAAATTAGGCGGGCATGGTGGCGCATGCCTGTAGTCCCAACTACTCGGGAGGCTGAGGCAGAAGGATAACTTGAGCTCAGGAGTGTGAGGTTGCTGTGAGCTAGGCTGACGCCATGGCACTCACTCTAGCCCGGGCAACAGAGCAAGACTCTGTCTAAAAAAAAAAAAAAAAAGCCTTACAAGTAGTTACTAATGCTAACTCAAGGTAGTTAGTAAACTCTTGGCTTAAGGTTTTGAGATTTGTTTATATTTCAAAATATTTGGCAAAGAGTACTCAGAGTAATTTCTCAGAGGTGCTCTGGGTACCTGTAGTTTGGAGGGGATTTGTGAGAGAAGAAAATCTGTGTTTGTGGAAAGAGAAGAGTATAGAATAATCACAATCAGTTTAAATTTGGCATTTGAGTCTACATCATTTCTAAGACATTTCAGTTTTTTAAAATAGTCTGCAGCCCTTCGCTTATACTCCTTAGCCTGACATAGTAAGGCATTTATGATCTAGTCTTCTGAGGTATGCTGCAGCTTCCTTTTGCTCTTCACTCATGCGCCGGGCTCCAAGCCTATAAGTGTTTTTCAGTTTCCTCTATGTGCCATGTACTTTGATGACATTTGGTCTTTCCTTGTACCAGAACTTTCTAGCTATCTCTGTTTAGAACAACTTTCAATCCTTTTATTGCCTGGCAGAATCCTATTAATCCTGCTAAACTTCTCAAATATTTTTTCTCATAAGAAGCCTTATATTTACCATTTATTACTAAACTGTCTTGAATCCTAATAAATAAATTTCTTGTTGCTTAAAATTTTAGGCAGATGTATAATAGAAAAATGGTGTATATATACCATGTAACAAGAAAAGTTATAAAGTTGAATAATTTGCAATATTATATATTTTTTCATATTCATAACTTTATTTACAGAGCTCTCAATGAAATGTGGAAGTGTCAGAACATGCTTCGGAGTCATGTACGCGAACTATTGGATTTGCACAAGCAGGCAACAGTAGGTTCATGATTTCTTTAAATTCACAGTTTACTATAGTCATTGTTCAGATTTTCTGTAGTTCTATATAATGAAGCAAGGATAAAGTATCTCAGGCATTTTATCTTCCACATGTCAGTTAAACATAATTTCTGTCGTTGTCCAAGCCAAATTTCCATTTAAATGAATATGACAAACTCCTTATTTTCCAGCGTGAGCAAAGAAATGGTATTTTCAGTTTATCAAGTTTTTAAACACTAAGAGTTTATACATAGTTTACCAACTTTCAAATAATTAGAATTAAATTTTAAGATAAAATTATATGAAAGGTTATATTTTTTTTCACACTATAAATTATTCTTATTCCTTAAATGTGGAGTTAATAATGGGTTCCTATAAGTATGCTAATGTCAGTTTTTCCCCCACATTTCAAGAAAGCCAAAGTTTCTTGGAATGTGGGACTAAAAGCTTGAATTCCCTTAATATATATACTTTTTTTTTTTTTTTTTTTTTGAAATGGGGTCTTGCTATGTTACCCACGCTGACCTTGAACTCCTGGGCTCAATTGATTCTCCTGCCTCAGCCCTTAATACGCTTTTTTTTTTTTTTTTGAGACAGAGTCTCGCTCTGTTGCCCGGGCTAGAGTGCGGTGCTGTCAGCCTAGCTCACAGCAACCTCAAACTCCTGGACTCAAGCAATCCTACTGCCTCAGCCTCCCCAGTAGCTGGGACTACAGGCATGTGCCACCATGCCCAGCTAATTTTTTTCTATATGTATTTTTAGCTGTCCAGATCATTTCTTTCTATTTTTAGTAGAGACGGGGTCTCGCTCTTGCTCAGGCTGGTCTCGAACTCCTGACCTCAAGCGATCCTCCCGCCTCGGCCTCCCAGAGTGCTAGGATTATAGGTGTGAGCCACCACGCCTGGCCCTTAATATACTTTTAAGTGTATTTACTAGAATATTTGTTCTTAACTAAGGGACTATATGCAGATTCCTCAAGAGCCCATGGATACTAGAGCAGAGGATAACAAACTTTTTTATATAAATGGTAAGATGGTAGAAATTTAGGTGTTGCCAGCCATACGGTCTCTGGTCAGATACTCAACTTTGCCTTTGCAAAAGCAGTCATAAACAATACATAAATGAATAGACGTGACTTTGTTCCAGCAAAACTTTATTAACAAAAACAGTTGGCCCATAGGACAATAGTTTACCAACTTATGATCCAAATTACTCAAATTTAATATAAATTAAAACTAATAATAAAGTATTATGTTAATTGTGATATAGGAAAAGGAAGTACCTTAAGAGGAAGTTATTCTGAAGGTATTTAAGTAACGGGCCACAAAATAACTAATGGAACCCTATTCCAAAAGAAAAATTTTCTACATATTTTTAGTAATTTTGATGTGATAATTTTTTGTATTAATTGTTTTCTTCATCTTTTCAATCTTCTGGCAAAATAACTTTCATATGAAAGTTATATACACTCTTAAGTTTTTAATACCTTCCTGGTAACATCTCCTTTCCTTCTATTTGTCTTAACTTAATAGTTGTTACTACTCCACAGTTCTTTGCTATCAACTTAGTGTGTATTACATGGTAAGCCATTTTCCAGTGGGTAGATTGTAATGAATTTTTTAAACTTTATGAAAAATTTGCAATAATGAGTGTTGGGTTTTGTTACAGAAATTTGTTAGCATATATGACTGGTTGTTCTTTTGTTTCTGTTTTAAATTTCAGTCAGAGGCTAACTGCTCTGCCATGTTTGGAAAACTGATGACCATAGCAAGTGAGTATGTTCATTTGCTCAGTAAATATATGATAAACATCAAAACAGTGTACCAAATGGGCCTATTGATTGAATGCAAAGTAAAAGAAAATAATCCTTATCTTAATTTTATTTCCAAGAACCAGTTAGGCTGATTGTCTTTTACTAGCTCAACAATCTTTTTAAGACACTTATACTTTTAGTTTACTAGTTTTTTTCTCCTGTAATACTGATTCTCTTTTAATTTTAAATAGAGAATTTGCCTGACCCTGGGAAAGCACAAGATTTTGTGAAGAAATTTAACCAGGTTCTTGGTGACGATGAGAAATTGCGGTCTCAGTTGGAGTTATTAATCAGCCCAACATGTTCCTGCAAACAGGCAGACGTTTGTGTGGTTAGTAAATTATACTTTACGTGTAATCCTTGCTTTACTTACAGAAATTTATGTTTCATTAAAGCCTGTTTTACATATAGTGTTTTCTGTGAATTTAATAATACTGTGAGCTGTGAATTATTTAGGAATATATCTGTGGTCAACTTAGTTCTCTTTACCTACCAATCATTCTCCAGCCACATCCCAGGAAACACCTAGAGAACAAAGCCAGAGAGATTGGTTTTAGGAATTGAGCAAGATAAAGTACTTTGTATTTAGTAGACATTTATTGAGTAAATGATGAGTATTTCTAAGTGCTTGTGTGCACACATTTTTTCTCCTGTGTATTAGCATAGAAATAACCCTTGTCAGTAAATTAGCAATAGTAACGTTGCCATATGTGATTTCATTTATAGATAAGATAAATTCCTATTTAGACTTTTGTCCTCATTCCATTCCTAGACTCATTTTATAGAATACCACTATCACCGAAGATGTGAGGAAGGAAAACTCCATTCATTTATTCAGCGTTTTATGAGATAGGGATTGAATTTATGAGATAGGTTTGATTTTCAGCTATTCCATTTACAACCAGTGTGACCTTGAGTAAGTTATTCAATATTTTTTAACACTTTTCTTCATCTGTAGATATTAACAATCTCATAGAGTTGTTAAAAGATTTTTTGTATATATAGTCATCCACCATATAACAACATTTTGGTCAACGACAGACCATATATACAAAGGTGGTCCCATAAGATTATAATCGAGCTGAAAAATTCCTATCGCCTAGTGACATCTTGGTGATCCTGAGCCTGTGTAGGCCTTGGCTAATGTGTGTGTGTCTCCTTCAAGTTTGTTCTTATTCTTATTAGTCCATGGAAATGCAAGTGTCTTAGTTTTTAACAATAAAGTTTAAAAATGTAAATAGAAAAATGCTATTAGAATAAAAATATAAAGAAAATATTTTCATACAGCTCTACAATGTGTTTGTGTATTGAGCTGTGTTATTACAAAAGAGTCAGAAACTTTAAAAGCTTTTTTAAGGTTTATAAAGTAAAACTGTTAAAGTAAGCTAAGACTATTATTGAAGAAAGAAAAAAATTGTATTATATTTTGTGTACCCTAAGTGTACAGTGTTTATAAGGTATACGGTAGTGTACAGGAATGTCCCAGGCCATCAAATTCACTCGCCACTTACTGACTCACCCAGAGCGACTTCCAGTCCTGTAAGCTTTGTTCACGATAAGTGCTCTACATAGGTGTACCATTTTTTATCTTTTATACCGTGTTTTTACTGTACCTTTTTAAAAAAAATTTTTTTTAAGAGACAGGGTCTCGCTTTGTTATCTGCGCTGGAGTACAGTGGTGCAATCACAGCTCACTACGACCTCAAACCCCTAGGCTCAAGCACTTCTCCTGCTTTAGCCTCCTGAGTAGCTGGAGCTACAGTTGCTTGAGGCCACACCCAGCTAATTTTTCTATTTTTTTGTACAGACGAGATCTCGAACTCCTGGCCTCAGGCAGTCAGTCCTCTCACCTTGGCCTCCCATACTGCTGGGATTACAGGGGTGAGCCACTGCAACCCACCAAACTGTGCCTTTTCTGTGTTTAGATAATGTGTAGAAACATAAATACTCACATTGTGTTACAGTTTTCTACAGTATTCAGTAAAGTAACATAATACACAGGTTTGTAGCCTAGGAGCAATAGGCTATATTATACAACCTAGGTGTATTGTAGACTGTACCATCTAGGTTTGTGGAAGTATGCTCTGTGATGTTTTCACAGCAACAAAATCGCCTAATGGTACATTTCTCAAAATGTACCCCTGTCGTTAAATGACACATAACTGTGTGTATGTATATGTGTGTGTGTGTGTGTGTGTGTGTATATTTTTTTTAATATAGATCCCTGTACTGCCCTATTGGTTTTAAATAAGTGGTAGTTCTTAGGATATTACACATATATGGCAAGTACTATGCTTGGGACCAGGCTTACAGAGATTTATAAAAGAAAGATAGATAATTATTTCAGTGTGTTTTGTTTGTTTGTTTTAAAGATAAGAGTCTCTGTCACCCAGGCTTGAATGTAGAGGTGTGATCATAGCTCACTGTAACTTTGACCTCCTGGGCTCAAGCAGTCTTCCCACCTTCTAGGACTACAGGCACATGCCACCATGCCTAGCTAATCATTTTTTTATTTTTTGCAGAGACAAGGATCTGGCTACATTGCCGAGGCTGGTCTTGAACTACCGGCCTCAAGCGATCCTCCCACCTCAGCCTCCCAAAGTGCTGGGATTACAGGCATGAGCCACTGCACCAGGCCTATTTCAGTTATTTATGTCTGACTTTGTTCTAGAAAGAATTCGAGTTGATAATTTTTAAGTATTTGATAAGGGATAAGGACTATAATATATGTATATACAAAGTGGTCTGGGAGTGTGGAACAGGGATCTTTTATTCAGTCTAGGGATCTAAAAAGACCAGTTATGAGAGGATATGGGTAGGGGAGTTAATTTAGGGAAGAGAACAATGGGCTTGTCTGTCTGTTGGGACTAGGAATATGGATGTACCAAGTGCCCAGAGTACCTCAACCTTTGCACTTCTGAAGTAAGTGATTTGCTGAAAACACTTCAAGGTTTTATTTACTTCTTTGGCATTTAGAATTCTAGTTCCAGAGTGTTGTGTCCTGCAGACAATCTACTAATACAATTAGATCATACAGTGAAATAGCTATAAAATACCTTATATCATCATTTGGTTTAATCACTTCATTTGAAAGATAAGGATATTGAATATTTATTCATTTAGTTTATTTGTTTACTATATCCTTGACCATGAAGACATTGAATTATAAGGAGGGTAAATTTCTCATCCAGTGTTTCATAGCAAGCTATAGTGGCTGAGCTGTAGGTAGAACTTATATCTCATAGATCCATGATAGGTTTCTTTCTTTTTTTTTTTTTTGAGATAGAGTCTCGCTCTGTTGCCCGGGCTAGAATGACTGTCATGGCGGGCTAGAATGACTGTCATGGCGGGCTAGAATGACTGTCATGGCATCAGCCTAGCTCACAGCAACCTCAAACTCCTGGGCTTAAGCAATCCTACTGCCTCAGCCTCCCAAGTAGCTGGGACTACAGGCATGTGCCACCATGCCCAGCTAATTTTTTTCTGTATATATTTTTAGTTGGCCAGATAATTTCTTTCTATTTTTAGTAGACCCAGGGTCTCACTCTTGCTCAGGCTGATCTCGAACTCCTGACCTCGAGCGATCCACCCGCCTCGGCCTCCCAGAGTGCTAGGATTACAGGCGTGAGCCACCGCGCCTGGCCCATGATAGGTTTCTTTCTATACATTACATTATTTTCTGCAAGAATCAGTACAAACCAAGTACTGCTGAAGGAATATGCACCTGGAGAAAGAATAATCAAGTAGTACTTTTGGTTTAACAGAAAACAGAAATTGAGTGTGAATTTGGAAAAAAATATGGCAGTAACATGAATCCCTACTATTTGTCTGACCAGAAATATCTAAGAGTTTCCAAACCCAAAAAGTATGTGCAAAACAGGTGTTTGTAACCAAAATATGAATGAATGTAACAGCCACACAGTGAAGCCAATCAGTGCTCCTGATTTTAGGAACCAGGAAGGTAGAGATGAAGACTGCACTTGCACTTGCACTGGAAAGAACATGGGTCTTGATACCTTCTTTCCTAGCTCTTAATATTAGCATTGTATGACTTGAGTACATTATTTAACTTCTCTATATGTTCTCATACGTAGAGTTGGACTTACAATACTCTTTATAGACTCAAGAAAATTTCCAGAGTATCTCTATTATTTGTTTCATTCCCCATGGACTACTGAATATTGGTTACATATTTCCTCTAATATCCCCATTCCTTTTATCCTGATAATTGCATTCTGGTATAGAAGAAAAGAATAAAGAAAAAATATACAAATGTAAATTTTAGTTTCTCTTGTTTGTGTATCTTTCGTTTCATCTTTGAGAGTTCCTTCTCCATCCCCTGGTGTGTATTTCCCACTACCTCCTTTTTTTCTAAAGAACACTCATGTGTCACTTCTCAAGAGGTAAATATTACTCAGTTAAGAGAGTTAGTAGGCATCAGATCTAATATTTTCCTCCCCCTTCGTCCAAGTTCCATTCTTGAAAAATTGTAGTAAGAATACTTTGAGCAAGGACACACTGTGGATTAATGTGTGTGCGTGTCTGTGATAATATAGTATAAGAGGCCAAACAGTGGTATTGAAATATGTGATATAGATTGACTTTCCCTTTAGACTTCAGGTTTTGAGTTTCCACACTTTGGCTCTAGAGAAGGACCATGTATTTGCCATAGCTTCAGGTGTGCCTGCTATTTTATACTCCATTGCCTTCCTATGATGGTGGTTCCCAAATGTTAAGATTTTCCAGGAAGCCTGTTTATCCAGCATTTAATGAGACAGTCCCAAGTTTGAATTTCATCTATGCTATTTACTACCAATGTGACTTTTAGTTAGTTGTTCAATATTTCCAGGTCTCATATTCTTAACATATAAATATTACCAAGGTCATAGGATTTGTAAAAAATAAAGTAAAATGAAATATTGTTAATATTATGGCCTAATTCAGGGACCCCTGTACTGCCCTATAGGATTTAAAGAAATGGTAATTCTTATGATCTTACACATACATTACAAACAGTAGGCATCCTTAAAATAGGTCTAAAGTGGGATCATGAATTTCCATCTTTTAACTAAGTTTCATAGTAATTCTGATACGAATGGTTCATGGACCATACTTTTTAAAAAAACTTTCTCTATGGAATTATCTGGATATGCATTGTATCTTTAGTAGTCCAAATATCTTGTTCCTTGATCAAGCTTACACTGTTAAAATTCACTGTGTAATTTAGTAAACTGTGTTATACATGGAGTTTACAGATTAGGTGGCAGAAGTAGACAAATAGTAGAGAATACAGTGTGATAAGTGTTCTGATACACTTGTGTGCTTTGGTAACATGGAGGAACACCACCCATCCCAGGCATGGGTGGAAATACGTCAGGGAATGGCTTATTCTAGAAGACATGACTCCTGAGTTGAGTCATAAAGGATGAGTAGGAATTAGACCACTATGTCAAGAATGACTGCTGTATTTCCAGGTTGGGTAACTGGGTATGTGAGGAGATGCTTTAGGGATAAGGGAAGATAACCTCTTAGCAGTTGTATTCAGAAGTCTGAGATTCAGACATGGTTCTATGTATTAGCACAGTTATATCACTTGGAGGAGGTAGAGAAGAAATGAAGAAAAGGCTAAATTATGCCTTTTAGTAACAATTGTAGAGTGTTTTCTGGTTTCTTTTTAATTTTTTTTTTTCTTATAATTCAATCACAGTGGCATTTCACTTTTATAGGAAAGTTAAACCTTTGGAAATTGTTTCTTGTGAGAAACTGGTATTATATCTTTATGTGGTTTACTGATTCCTGCTGCAAAAAAATATTGATAATATTCAATTCCTTTAGGAATTATTTTGATTAGCTATGAGAAAAAAAAATACCACAAGATTTACTGTGCACAAGAAAGAATACCTTTCATAAAATGATTTTGATATTCCTTGAAAGTGCTTAGTATACTAAACAATGTATTAATAAGTATATATTAGTAGTAGTAATATTCTGCAGTGGTAGCATAGATTTGATCAGAAATTTTGGAAACATTGTCAGGGATACAGAAAAACTTTTTTTTTTTTTTTTTTTTAACTCTTTCTGCCAACTGTCATTTCCTAAAAGGATTGCATATGGTTACTTCTGGTTGAAGCTTTCTCAGCTGCTTTTCAGTTGTAAACTTCTTGTTGTCTTAGATGTTTCTGTTTGTGTATTGGAAGTATGTGTGGGTATTTCTTTTTTCTTGAATGTGTAAAGAAAACTGTTTATTTGTTGCTAATTACCTGCCACAAACTAATTTGGCTTGTTCCTTACCCTCAGTATCACTTAATATTATCACATGTAAATTTAAAATAATTGTTATGAGAGATTACCTAAATATCACCTACATAAAGTGTTGTTATGAGGGTTTACCTAAGTGAAGATTATTTGGGAATATAAAACTGTCAGGTTTTAAACACTATTTGTCTTGTATTGTTTATATACACAAATGCGTTTTATATAGTTTTGTTACCATGTTTAAATAATTGTGCATTCTGTTCCCTTTACCACTTTTTAATTTCTTCTATGCTTCTATGTACTACCACATCTATCTTTCCTAATGCCTAGTTTTTCCACTTATTAGTGACCTAGCAATTTTCCAACATTCATATTGGTTTTAGACAATCTCTGACATATTTTTCTTAGATTAAAGCAACTAAATTTTGTACTAGAGGGAAAAAAATCGCCTTTTGGGGATATTTAACAAAATAAGATTAATTTCTAAAGATATACAGTATTTAAAATGTGAGCCTGTGGCTTAGAGCAAAGTATATAAAGATTAAGCACCAAATAAAGTATTTTTTTTCCTCTAATGCTGAAATTTTGTTTGGTTAATTACAGATTACTAAAATCAGGCATCTCCTAATGACTAAGAAAGTTTCTTCAGAATCTGAGTCCTTTGGACTTATACTCCAATAACAAATATGGATGATATTTAGTATGATCTTTTCCCCCTTTGTTCTCCTGAATATATATTACTAAAATATTTTTTATGAGAAAAGCTAATAAATAGAGTGAATATCATTTGTTATTGCTTTATGGTTTGGAAAGCATGTTTAATGTATATTATCTTCTCAGCTAAGACACATATTTACTCATCTTAAGTATTCCATTGAAAGGCGTGTTCTTGTTTTTTGTTTTTTTGTTTTTTTTTTCTTCTTTTTTCTTTTTTTTTTTTTTTCCGGTGGCTTATCTCCGAATTGTTTTTTGTTTTGTTTTGTTTTGTTTTGAGACAGGGTCTTACTCTGTTGCTCACTGCAACCTCCAGTTCCTGGGCTCAAGAGATGCTTCTGCCTCAGCCTCCTGAGGAGCTGAGACTTACAGACGCGTGCCATCACACTCGGCTAATTTTTAAAATTTTTTCAAGACATGGGGTCTTGCTATGTTGCTCAGGCTGGCCTCAAGCAGCCCTCCCACCTTGGCCTCCCAAAGTGCTAGGATTACAGGTGTAAGCCACAGTGCCCTGCTGTAAAAGCCTTGCTTTTAAAGTAAATTTCTTTACCTACTGCCCACCACATTGTAAATTTAACCTTATCTTTCAGGAAGTCAGTCTCTATAATTACTAAGTGCTCCTCCTTAGAAATGTCCAGCAAGAATGTCTGTCTTTGTAGGAACTATTTGATGTAATACCATAGTCTTTGAGCTTAAATTGAGAGAGTTATTTTTATTCTTGGGGCTGTCTAACAATCTTCATTAATTCTATGTCTAATTTATAAATAAAATTCTAGGGGAGTACAGGATTCTTGTTTATACCTCAGCTATCTTCTCCATGCTGAAAATGTTTACAAATATTTACATAGTTATGAATATCTCATTTTTTCAAAAGTGAAATTAATTGAAACAAAACACAATATTCTTCCAAATTATGAAGTAGTATAAAAACCAATAAAACATACTGATGAAAGTGAAAATTGTTTGGTTTTTTTTTTTCCTATTATTTTTCGATATACGTTGCTGACCAAGTGAAAATTGTTTTGTTTTTATTTTTTTCTGAATAAAAAATGTGGTTACGGCCGGGTGCGGTGGCTCATGCCTGTAATCGTAGCACTCTGGGAGGCCGAAGCAGGAGGATCGCTCAAGATCATGAGTTCGAGACCAGCCTGAGCAAGAGCGAGACCCCGTCTCTACCAAAAAATAGAAAGAAATTAACCAGACAACTAAAAATATGTAGAAAAAATTAGCCAGGCATAGTGGCGCATACCTGTAGTCCCAGCTACTTGGGAGGCTGAGGCAGTAGGATCGCTTGAGCCCAGCAGTTTGAGGTTGCTGTGAGCTAGGCTGATGCCACGGCACTCTAGCCCAGGCAACAGAGTGAGACTCTGTCTCAAAAAAAAAGAAAAAAAAATGTGGTTACACTAAACAATGATTTCATGGGAGAAATATGAGACAAGGCAGAATTCACTCAGAGACCACATCATCTCCTTTCTGTTCTCCACTGTCCAGATTTTACAGTGATTACTCAATGAATGCATAAATTTTAGTCAGGGTCTAACACAAAATATTTTTCACTTATGTTGGCTTTGAATCTTTAAATGCTTTTTTTTTGCCTACAATCATTTTTATTTTGAAAAACGTGAAAGCAAATCATACTTACGGTAAAACTATTTTCTTTCTATAGAGAGAAATAGCCCGGAAACTTGCAAATCCTAAGCAGCCAACAAATCCTTTTCTAGAGATGGTCAAATTTCTGTTGGAAAGAATTGCGCCTGTGCACATTGATTCAGAAGCCATAAGGTAAGCTAGGAAATAAATTCTCTCAAAAATAGATTTTAATATGAAAAAACAGTGTAGTAAATTCAAATTTGGGGCCCCTAAAGAGACCTAAAAAGCTTCTCTGTGTACCTCTTTGTAATGGCAGATGCATACATCATTTAGCTTGAAAATCCTATTCACTTTTATGATCTTTGGCTTTAATTAATGCTGTTGATTTTTGAAGCATTCTTGTGTTTATTTTTAGCTTATCTGTGCTCATTAAAGAAAACCTAGAACATAGAGATAGGTAGAAAGAAGAAAATTTTAGATCTATGTGGATATCAACCAACCTCTGAATTTTCTTAAAACACTTTAATTGCCACATAATATTCTGTAGTACATATTATAACACTGTTCACTTGATGTCTGAGAACATAATGGTATATTGTAGAAAAGAGGACAAGATTGTCATTAGATAAATCTGGTTTCAAAATGTAAGTCTACTTTGTGGCTTTGGAAAAACTCTAGTTCATCTGAGTTTTCATTTATTTTCTACTTCAATGTGGGTATAAAAATCTTGTTTGATGATTATGAGAATTAGAGATAATACTTAAAAAGTAAGCAGCCTAAGGCCAGGCACCATGGCTCATGCCTGTAATCCTATCACTTTCGGAAGCAAGGCAGGATGATTGCTTGAGGCAGATGTCCAAGACCAGCCTGAGCTACATAGCAAGACCCCATCTCTGCAAAAAATTTAAAACATTAGCCGGGCATGGTGGCATGAGCCTGTAGTCCTAGCTTCCCAGGAGGCTGAGTTGAATCATTTGAGTGTAGGGCTGCATTGAGCTATGATAGAACCACTGTACTCCATCCAGCCTAGGTGACAGAGCAAGACCCTGTCTTGAAAAAAATTTTCTGATGCTAAGTAGAGTGTGAGCAAGAAAAAAAAAAAGAGTAAGCAGCTTAGCATCATAAAGATAAAATGACAGCAATTGATATTTATTAACTATTCCCATAATTTTGGACATTTCAGGTGGTTCCAATGATTTCCTGTTATAAACATCGGTGGGTGATTTTCTCTTACAGTAGTCATTTTTAGAGTGGATACGCTATGTATCTCTTTCTATGTCGGGTTACCAAGTAGTTTTTGGTTCTTTTTCCAAACAGCCTAGAATTCAGAATCAGTTCTAGTGCCCAAGCCACTATTTCACATTATGTAAATCACTGCTGTGGTTGTATCAAATGCTGATTGTATTAGTTTGTTAGGGCTGCCATAACAAAATACCAAAAACTGGATGGCCCAAACAACAGAAATTAATTTTTTACAGTTCTGAAGGCTGTAGCCTAAGATCAAGGTATCAACAAGTTTGATTTTTTTTTCTGAAACCTCTCTCATTGACTTGCAGAAGGCCTCTGTCACACTGAGAATCCAGATACAAATCCATGCTTTTACAACCAGCTAATTTTTTACAAAGGCGCTAAGAACATACAATGGGGAAAAGACATTCTCTTCACTAAATAGTGCTAGGAAAACTGGAAAACCACATGCAGAAAAATGAAAGACCCCTATCATTCACCAGTATACAAAAGTCAAGTCAGAATTGGCTACTTTAAAAAGATTTCCTTATCCTCTAATATTCTTACTTGCAAATAAGGAAACTAAGCATATAAAGTTTTAAGGGAATCACTGGTCTGTTCACAGCTGGGTATTGTCAAAAGTCATAACTTTGCTCTGTATCATTTGATTTTAATGGGATAGATCAAGGATATGATACAGTAAAAGAAGGCACTCTTGCCTATGCAAGTTAACAACTTTGAAAGAGACATGTAATAGCATTAGGAAATCAAGTCCCCATGAAGCCTTACCAGGTTTCATTACTTCAGCAAATTATGAGCTAGTGTTAGATCTCCACTGTGAAAAGACCAAAAACCCAATTTTTTCAGTAGCATCATGAGTTGGTTGGTCTCAGAGAAAGCAACTTACGGTTAAGATTTCTAATAGAATAATTTTCTGCAAATGTCAGTTTATAAATTTTAGTGAGATATAAGTCATATAATCCTTCCATGTAATCAAATCTTCATGGAATGTTAAATTACAGATACAGGGTTTATTCATTTAACATACACTTACTAAAATGGAGTGATTTGTAAAGTACATTGAGTAATTGGGGAAGATTACATAGCCCAACTTGTGTGGGATGGGTTTGTCATTAGCGCAGGCTCCTGAAACACTGTGGCATGTAGGATGCGTAGTGAAAGATAGTAGGAATTATGGGGATTAGCCCAGTGAAGATTGCAGGGGACTATAGTGCAGGTAGCCAGCCCTGTGTCCTATTTAAGCTGCTCTGAGCTTCTGTTTCCTCATCTTTAAAATAAGGACAACAATAATTACTACTCACTAGAGTTATTAAGAGGCTTAAATAATGTATGAATATGTAAAACTCTTAGCATAATGCCTCATATATATAGTTAAGTGCTGAATAAATGTTAATAATTCCAGGAACAGAAACTAGCAGATACGAAAGAATAAAAGCAAAAGGAATCAAGAAATATTTTAAAAATTGCATGTACTTTAACAGTAATATAGGATTTTAAAAACAAGGATTAGGGATAGTAGAAAATCATTCTAAATGTAACCTTTTATTTCCTAAGTTTTTTCCCCCAGACATACATATCCATAGAAATTAATGTACATATGCTACAGTTAGTTAATGTTCTATAGGTAGTTTGAAAATGAAGTAGTCATTGTGATAATGGTTGAAACCTAGGAGAGAGGGTAAAGTTTTCAAAAGAAAAAGTTGGAGGACTGATTCCTCAGGGAAATTAGCAATTAAGGGACTAGCAGAAGATATGGAATTCATTGTTTAAAGAAAATTTTTTTGAGGGGGCAAAGTAAAAATCAGAAAAAAGTGATTTCACAAGAGCTAAAGAGAGACTAAAAGCTGGAGGGGTCAGATTAGGAAAAGGAAAAAAATCACAATGGTCAGAACAGTTTCTGTGAGGTAGCAGGGGCAAATCCAGAGTACCATGGATTCAGAGAGACGTTGGACAGTGCTTCCCAACATCTACATTATGGTACACAGAGAAAATGATAGATAATATCTGAGCAGAGAAGACTGCTCAAGCCTGGTGTTAACTGGCCTAGCTCAGCAGGAACCCACTAGGTCCCACTTGGCTACCCTGAGGTTTGAGACGATCAAAGATATAATAACCTTGTCACACTTCCAAACGCTGTTTTAGGAGATAAATTGAGTTGTGCAGACAACCAGTATATACAGTTTAGCTATAAAAAGTAAAGGAGAGGCCAGGCACGGTGGCTCATGCCTGTAATCCTAGCACTCTGGGAGGCCGAGGTGGGTGGATCGTTTGAGCTCAGGAGTTCAAGACCAACCTGAGCAAGAGCGAGACCCCATCTCTACTAAAAATAGAAAGAAATTAGCCAGACAACTAAAAATATATAGAAAAAATTAGCTGGACGTGGTGGCGCATGCCTGTAGTCCCAGCTACTTGGGAGGCTGAGGCAGGAGGATCGCTTGAGCCTAGGAGTTTGAGGTTGCTGTGAGCTAGGCTGATGCCATGGCACTGTAGCCAGGGCAACAGAGTAAAGCTCTGTCTCAAAAAAAAAGGGGAGAAAAAGGATATGATGGAAAGGGAGTAAGCATGAAGAAGAGTCTTTTGCTATTGTTTTTAACTAAAGAATTTTAAATATTATTGAAAAGAAGAGAAATTGAAGATGAGGGAAGGGGAATATGACTGTGTGGAGCAACATTCCTAAGGAAGCAGAACAGGAAGAAGGACAACTTACCTTATGACATGATTAAATAATAGACACACAGTAAAGGAGAGTAGAAGATAAAGTATAGAAAATTAGAAGAGTTTTTACTCAAGGACTCCATTATTCTCCCTTTTGCTAAAGATGAGATTGTCTGCTCAATGGAAGGATTTAGACCTGAGTTAGAAAGGTGAGGATTTGTAACAATTGTTGGACAGCATAGGAGAGAAAGGAACACAGACTTCCCAAGCAGTTTTGAAGAGGTGGGTGGATTGGTGATGAACTTTTGCTTTATGATACCCCTGTGAAGTATATGGAGGATATATTATTTAGCTAATGTATAAATGAGGAAAAATATTTTCATAACAGGTAGGACTACAATCCTGGTTTCAAGACTTGGGTCTTTTTTTTATGGCTCCTTGACTTAGAGTGGTGATTACCAACATTACAATGAAAGCAGAGTTTATTTCTGTCCTGTTTTGTGCTGTAGTTCCATTATAGACGATAAGACTTGGAAAATGATAGGTAGTCAATAAATACTTACTAAATAAGTATATACATGGAACCTATCATAAGTAGTCAGATACATTTATAAATTTTTTCAAACACTTACAATATTATTAGATTCATGCATTGTTTAATAGGATTTCTTAATAAACTTAATTTGGGATATTTTTCTCAAATTGGAAACAGTTTTTGAAAATATATGATGTCAGCTAAAAATTTCAGAAAACAAGATAGAGTAGACAGAGATTTCTTAGATGGAACATAAAAGCACAAGCATTGAAAAAAAATACTTTTTTTTCTCTCTGCAAGATACTGTTAAGAAAAAGAAATATCAAGTCACAGACTAAGAGAAAATACTTGAAAAGTGTGTATTTGATAAAGGATTATATCGAGGATATGTAAAGAACTACTCAATAAGACAAAGGACTCAATTTTGAAATGGTCAAAATAATTGAATAGGCACTTCACTAATAAGATACATACATGATAAATAAGCGTAAGAAAAGACAGTCAACATTATTATTCATTAGGGAAATGCAGATTGAAATTATAATGAGAAATACCACTACACACCCGCTAGAATGACTAAAATTAAAGAAACTGACTATCCTAAGTGTTGGTGAGGGGCGATATGGACTCACCAAACCAGATCTTGGTGAGATGGAAAATAGTTCCTTGTAACAATAAATGTTCACATAACATCACCATCCAACCCGGGAATCCTAGTAATAGATAGATATTCGCCTAAAAGTATCGAAAACATACACATACATAAAGACTTGTACTTAACTTATTTTAGCAGCTTTATTCATAGTATCTGTAAACTAGAAGTACCCAGAAGTTCATCACGTGGTAATTGGATAAACAGGCTGTGATATATTCACACAGTGGAATTTTTGTTTCTTTCTATTCAGTAATAGAAAGAAACAAACTCTGATTATGTGCAACAACATGGATAAGTCTTGACAGCATTATGTCATGTAGACAATGTCCGGCACAAAATATATGAAATTCTAGAAAAGTCAAAACTATGATGACAGAAACCAAATCAGTGGTTGCCCAGTTGGGAAGAGGGAGAGGTTGAATGCAAAAGGGGGGTATAAGGCAATTTTTGTGGATATGGGAATGTTATATATGTATCTCCTCAATAAGACACCCACCACTAGGATGATTATAATAAAAAGATGTGTTGGTGAAGATGTGGAAAAATTGGCACCCTCCTATATTGCTATTAGTAATAGGAATGTGAAATGGTGGAACTGCTTTGGAAAACAGTTTGACAATTCCTCAGAAAAGTTAAACATAGAGTTATCACATGATGCAGTAGTTCCATTCCTAAGTGTATGCTCAAGAGAAATGAAAGTATTTATCTGTGTTCATACAAAACCTGAATGTAAATGTTTATAGGAACATTATTCATAATAGCAAAAAAAATGGAAACAACCTAAATATTCATCAACTGTTGAATGGATTAATAAATTTTCTTATATCCATATACTGAAATATTATTTGGAAATAAAAAATGATATGCTGATACATGCTGTAACATGGATAAACCTTGAGAACATGCTAAGTGAAAGGCATCAGTCACAAAGACCACATATTTTATGATTTCATTAATATGGGATGTTCAGAATAGACAAATGTATACAGGCAGAAAATAGATTAGTGAATGCCTAGGGCTGGGGGGAGTAGGGGGTAGTAGGGGGTAAATGGGGAGTGACTGCTGGTGGGTGTCTTCACCCAGTAAAATAGAAGACAGAGTTTTCACTTCTTTCCCCACAGAAACTTCTTTGAATGTGATCTTTTAATATTCTATATATATTCTGTCACTCTGCAATTAGAATACAGTTATTAATCTAGTAGTGTTACTAATTTATGTTTTCTTCTTTTAATAGCGCTCTAGTAAAATTGATGAATAAATCGATAGAGGGGACAGCAGATGATGAAGAGGAGGGTGTAAGTCCAGACACAGCTATTCGTTCAGGGCTTGAACTTCTTAAGGTATTTTTGAAACTGTTTCGTTTCCATCTATTTCCTTAGGGTCATGATTGGCATTCCTTTCAGGGTATGCAAAAATCAGGCTTATTTCGTTGCAAACTATTTGAAAGATTAAACATTTGTCTTAGTAATCAGATTACACAAAATATTGTTTTTACATCATAATCATGTAAAAATAATGTAATTATTTTGCATTATAAAATATTTTTTGGTTTTGCTGTTTCATTCATTATTTGCTTGCCTGCTATTCTTGTAACATTGTATGCTAAATAATCTCGTGCTAACTTTCAAAGAACGTGCATCTGGAGCAGTAAGACTGCTCACTGTAATTACTGTATGACAGCATATCTGATTAGGAAAGTGTTCAACAACTGGTAATCATAACAGATGCCAAACAATTCAGCGAATTGGGCAGTTAGTAAGAGCCAGGTGACTTGACTTTGTGGACACAATACTACTTAATCTAGGGAGAACAATGTCATCAAAGGGACTAGTTCTTGGCATATTTGAGAAATCCTTGGGAGACTGGCCTGACTGGAGAAGAAGGTTGGTTCCAGATTACGGAATGCCACTGGAGCAGAAAGGTACTGTCAGAGGCTTTTAACCTGGCTTTCAACCAGCGACAGCACTTCATAGAGCTTTCAACAGAGTAGAGTGGAAGATATTGAAGGCAAAGGGACATTGGGGCCATTGCAGCATAAACTAAAGGAGAGAGACAAACCACTGCAATGGACATTAGATAGAAAAGAGAGTGATGGGTCTTAAATATCATTTCATTGAAATAATTGATAAAATGCCCATGAATAAGATTTTAATTATATTTTTAATAATTGAGTTATTTTTAAGTAGTTTTACGAGTGAAGGTAAATGTTTTTAATAGGTTGCCTTTTATTCTATTTTTCAAATGTAATTTTCCATTTTTCTGTAAGTAAAATCACATAACTAAATATTGTCACTCCAGACCTCACCAAACTTCTCTGCATTTTATGACCCGTTAAATAAATGCTTATTGAGTAAGTTAATGTTCGGTTCCCTCTTCTCCTTGCCTCTCTACTTTTAAGCCCTTATTCCTGACCTGAATTATTTTCACTTTTAGAAGGTAAACTCTGTAGACATGTCATATATAACATGCTGAAAATTCCTTAAGGGTAGGCTGGGGCTCCTGTCATAATTAATAAAAGAATAATTATATTGTAATCATAATTAAAACTGTACAGTGTCTTTGTTGATAGTTATGATAAAAGGACTTTTTCATAAATTTCACTTAAAATACTTTCTCATAGATTTTATTTTTTTCAGTCAAATAAAGCTCTCAGGATTTTGTTTGCATTACACAAAGATTGAGTTATTAAGTATGGAGCTTTTATTTCAACTATACACATTCCTTTACCTAAATAGAGTATATTTTCAAACTGATAATTGTTATTAATATTTGAAATCACACTCTAACAAAGGAGCCATGTGTTTTGCATTCTAAGTAGCAGAATAGAGTAAGAGGTGAAGAAGAAAATAGGGCAGAGGCTGTGTGTCAACTGTCTCAAGGAAGTAACTGGAAGCCACCACACAGTATTTCTGTTAATGTGTCATTAGCCACAACTAACTGCAAGGGAGACTAAGAGATGTAATCTCTATTCTGTGTAGCTAGCATATGTACCCTGGAATTTTAAATTTTATTTATTGCAGAAAGTAATTCTCCTTTTTTAATGGATTAAAACCATTGTCTGTACTTCTAAAGCTGTATCTATTCCTCCAGGTTCTATCTTTCACACATCCTACCTCGTTCCACTCTGCAGAGACATATGAGTCCTTGTTACAGTGCCTAAGAATGGAAGATGACAAAGTGGCAGAAGCTGCTATACAAATTTTTAGAAATACCGGCCACAAAATAGAAACAGACCTTCCCCAGATACGATCGTGAGTATATTTTCTCTCTTCGTAAACATAAAAGTTGCTAAGTGTGGAAGTTGCTAAGTATAGAATCATTGTTTTCCTTTCTCGTAGGAAGCTAGGAGAAAGGAAAGACAACTTTTATTTAGAAGCTACTTTTCTGTACCCTCCTTTGTTTTGTCTGTCCCTTGCCTCACATCCCTCCCCCACCATTAGAATATAGGCAGAGGCCGGGCACGGTGGCTCATGCCTGTAATCCAAGCACTCTGGGAGGCCGAGGCAGGAGGATCGTTTGAGCTCAGGAGTTCGCGACCAGCCTGAGCAAGAGCGAGACCCCGTCTCTACTAAAAAAATAGAAAGAAATTAGCTGGACAAACTAAAAATATGTATAAAAAAATTAGCCAGGCATGGTGGCGCATGCCTGTAGTCCCAGCTACTTGGGAGACTGAGGCAGAAGGATTGCTTGAGCCCAGGAGTTTGAGGTTGCTGTGAGCTAGGCTGACGCCACGGCACTCTAGTCCAGGCAACAGAGTGAGACTCTGTCTCTAAATCAATCAATCAATCAATCAATCAAAAAAAAAAGAATATAGGCAGGGTAACAAACTGAAGCTATTTGTTTATCACAGAATGATTTTAAGATATTAATAATGAAAAGTTATCACAGAATTTCATGTTTTATTATATTTGTAATTAATATATCTTTCTGATCTGTGTATATTCATCTTTTTCTCTCTAACTGGATTGCAAATTAAGTAACTACCACCTTCCTAACCCACCAAAGAATAAGGCAATCAAATAGCATGCTTAATAAGATATCTATTAGTTGCTTGGTTGTTGGCAGTGATACATTTGTTACTTTGGTCTCTTCCTCTAGATCAGCTTTCTTCTCATAAGAATGAAGTACATTTTGGTATTTTCAGTTTGGAATCTTGTTAGGGTCAAACTTGTGCTTAGAGTTTATATTTGTACTTAAAATATGTAGGAGACATCTTTTGGAGGAAGAATACATTGCTGATAGCTATTGAATCAGGTGTTCAGGGTATATGCAAGTAGTTCGTTGTATATCCAAATACGTACTTCTTTTTCCTCACAAGATGATAATAGGACATGTAGACTCCTAAAGTTTGTATTAAATTTGTGAGCCAATAGTTCAATTTGTGAAATAATTCAATATTTCTTATACATTCTCTTCATTCTCAGTACTGTACTGGCTAATATAAAAGAATTACCACAGTTAGTCCCTGCCCTCAAGGAGTTTATAATCTAGCGATAATAAACTTTATATACAGTAGGATAAAGTTTCTGGTGAGTTTTTCAAGGTAGGAAAAACTATACATTTTTTAAGGTATAGAGTTAGAAAAGGCAACTGCAAAATTAGGAAAACCTACTTAGAAGGTAAATATAAAAAATAAGTCATGGGACAAAAGGAAGCAGTAGAAAGATGAGTGTAGGTGGAAGAGTTAACTTTGGATATAAGGAATAAAACCTCCTTTTCTTTAGACCAATGGGGAAGGAAGGAGATCATAACTGGAAAGCAGAAAAGCACAATACTAAGCACCTCAGTGACAACCCTGATGGCATCACTGGATTATAGCACTCTAGGAAAAGAGAGAGATTAAAGTTGATTTTTCTATCATTTCACTTGGCTATGAAAAATTAATAATACCTTTAATAACAGTTTGATTAAAACTATGTCTTACCTGTTACTCATGAATGTTACAAGAAATGTTACTATGGAAAGTGAGTTTGTGAAAGGAAAACTAAACAGAGGAGAGGAAAGACAACTTTTATTTAGAAGCTCAGTCAAGAGCTTGATTAAGGAAGGCTAGTTGAGCATGGAAACCCCTATCTCCTAATTCCAAACCTCCATAGAAAGAAACTTGAGGCAAAATCACAAATGTCAAATCAAACCATACACTAACTAGCATACATTCCAGTTTTTGGTTGAGGTGCATGGCCTGGGGCCTGCGGTATTCCTTTTGATTTCTAGCCTTTCATTATGATAAGAGGGCCAATGTCACCATTGCATTTGATACTACTGACTTTATAATCTATAAAACAGGATCTTTTCTAATTGTATTAAGTGTATGCCAGGTATCTTTCCTTAAATTTTTATTTTGCCTTATAAATTTTCTTCTGATTATGTAAATACTTCTATGGTTATTGTAAAACACTGAAATTAGAAAAATATTAAGGAAAAGTTTCACTATTAACATTTTGATATGTATAATATTTATGAATTCATTTACTCGATCTGTATGTCTTGTTTCTTACAGGTTTATATAAACATGTTATTTTCTTCATTCTACCTAATGTTTTTCCATTTCATCTATATTTAATGCTTTAAGACTGTAATACATTTTTCCATATTTTATAGGAAGACAGTTTTAGATTACTCGTCAATATCAGTAGAGAGGTTAAATGTATGCATTTTGAAAGAAATGGTTATCTTCAAATCTCAACTCTACCATTTCCTTCCTTTGTCATCTTAGGAGGCTTAAATAACATCTTTGTGCTTTAGTTTTCTCATCTGTATAATGGCTGTTAAAATAGTCCACTTTGGATAGTTGTGAACATTAGGTGAATTAAGCCAGGTAAAAAAAAACACCTAGAATGATGCCTGGCACATGTACTCAATAATTAGATATTTTTCTTATTAGGTATAGATATCTTTAGGTATTCTTATTACCATTCTACCAATAAATACATGTCTGTGTCTTTGCATATTTTCTTTCACTGGTATTAATATTTCAGGTGTTTAATAAAACTTAGCCTTTTGTTATTCTTTTTCCATGGCTACTTTGAAATAACTGAAGGGGCTTATAAAAGGGAGCCACAAAATTAGGAATACCTACTTAGAGTGTAAATGTAAAAAATAAGTCATGGGACAAGCTTTAGATTATAAATGAAGGATGGCTTGTTTGTTCTTTTTCTATATTTATGAGGTAGCTTCAAAATGAAAATTGTCTCCTGAAGTAACCTTTCTCTTGAGGCATTACATTTCTTGGTTTCTATTTGGGGACAGAAAGGGAGCTTTAAATATTTCTAGAGATCAGATAAATTTGGGGAGAGGCTTCGCTACCAGCATACATCCAAATAGGGGAAATGGGGGACAACCAAAAGAGTACTTGTTGGTTTATGGACTTTTAAAAAGAAAACTATATATTTTTTTTTCCAGGACCTTAATTCCCATTTTACATCAAAAAGCAAAGAGGGGTACTCCACACCAAGCAAAACAGGCTGTGCACTGTATACACGCCATATTCACAAATAAAGAAGTCCAACTTGCACAGATTTTTGAGGTATATATAAGACATAGGGTGTGTTTATATTGGTCTTTATTTTTTAAAGCTCTGTGGTTTGATGAAGATGGGAGCTAAATTTTTTTAAGCTATTTATTAAAAATAAATAGCTTTTTTAAGCTATTAAGTTATTTATAGGTAGTCCTACCCTAGAACATAAATTCCTTGGGAGCAGGGATTCTGTCTATTCAGCAATGTATTTCCAGCCTTTAGGTCAGGTTATATGTTCAAATGCTTCATATTGAAGGATGTTGTATGTCTGTGTTAGAACATTTTACTTAATTTTAGCCTTTTATGTTCAGTTGTCCATTTATGCTTAGAATGTGTTTAGTAGATGGCTTTTAACAACCCAGTTTAAAGTACCTAACAATGCTACCTGAAAATTAATCCTGTTTCCCTTTCTTTGCATATAATCTTTGGCCTGATTTTGTGTTAGAAAGGTATTCTTATTATCATAAATTGGAGATAATGTGAACAGAACCCAGTGAAGTCTTATTTTTATGATTCAAGGTCATTTAAAATGTCCCACAGGATAAGAAATTCACCAACATAGCAAACCTTTTGTTGTAGATGGGTTGAAAATAATGCTGATTTGATGAATCAGAAACATTCTTGTTTTTGCTTCTTTTAATAGGCTTTATTTTTTTTCTTTTATCTTTTTGCTACATTCTGTCAATCATAAAATTTTAGTAGGTGAATTAAGAAGCAAATGTCTAATGTGGTTGAAGTTAGTTATCATATCATTAAAACAGATTGGTTTGGGCATAATAAATTCAGGAGGACTCAGGAAAATTTACTGTTTCTGTAGCATGTATGTTTATGAAACAAATTGGTAATTTTGTCTTTTATTTTTATAGCCACTCAGTAGGAGTCTGAATGCTGATGTACCAGAACAACTTATAACTCCATTAGTTTCACTGGGCCACATTTCTATGTTAGCACCAGATCAGTTTGCTTCCCCAATGAAATCTGTAGTAGCAAATTTTATTGTGAAAGATCTGCTAATGAATGACAGGGTAAGTTCCTCATTTATTAAATTTAAAATGGTGAGATTAAGACTATTTACATCTTTGTTTATCACAGAAACACTTCATTTCTGTCTACAATAAATTCTCTTTTCCTTTTAAATTATTGTATATTAGCCCTTATTTATTTACTCAATTTCCAAATGACTTCCTGATTTCAGGGTAGCTATTAATAGAACTTAACATTTAAGAAAGAAAAAATGAGAAGAGATGGGGCAATCATGAAATAAAATATAAGTCAGATGCTATTATCCTGACCTTTGAAGTACAGTTTACAATTTTCTGGAGTGCTAGAATTTTGTTTTATTAAACATTATTAAAATGTAGTGGGTTTGATTTTTGACTAGTTTTTTGACTACATTGCACTTTTGGCACTAGATTCATTGAATTGTGTGTGTGTGTGTGTGTATTCTGATTTATTACCTCCAAGTTTGAACCCAGGAATGTATATATTGAAAAGTCTACCTGAGTGTGTGTGTGTATTCTGATTTATTACCTCCAAGTTTGAACCCAGGAATGTATATATTGAAAAGTCTACCTGAGTGATTTCTGAAACACCTCTTGATTATGAATCACTACTTTACCAAATGTATCTAAATTAAAGAGTAATTGAATAGACACAAACTATTCTTACATGCTGAGTTATTGTGTATGACTTTCAATTAAGTGCTAACTTACCACAAATCCAACTTATCCAAACATCTCTAACCCACCCACAAAGTCTAGTAGTCTTGAGCCTTCAATATCAGGAAATTAAAAAGAAAGACACCGGCTAGTGCACTTTCTGTACCCACATCCCCCCACCTTTTGAATGCAATAGACAAGGAAGGAAGAACATGACCTAGGTCTCATTTCCCATCCCACACTTCCATGCTGTTGTATGCATTCTTGATAGATGTAGCTGTCAACAAATGTGAAATTTAAGACACCTCTTAGATGATGACTTAATTGTTAATAGATCATATTTTAAGATAGTCTTTTTTTATTATAATAAAATATATGTAATGTAAAATTTGCCACTTTAACGGTACAATTCACTGACATTTTATATATATATCTCTCCATTGTTGCCTAGTCACCACCACCATCCACCTCCAGAACTTTATCACCCCAGACAGAAACTGTGTACCCTTTAAGCAATAACTCCCCATTCTCCCCTACCCTAGCCCCTGGTAACCTTTATTCTTTCTGGTTCTATGAATTTGCCTATTCTAGATATCTCTTATACAGTATTTGTCTTTTTGTGTCTGGCTTATTTCACTTAGCATGTTTTCCAGGTTCATCCATGTTGTAGTATGTATCCAAACTTCATTCCCTTTATGGCTGAATAATCCTCTTTGTATGTTAATATATTCCACATTTTGTTTATCTGTTCATCTGTTGATGGATATTTGAGTCATTTCCACCTGTTAGCTATTGTAAGTAACACTGATAGGAACATTTGAGCCCCTGTTTTCTGGTTGATTGAGTCTACACCTGGAAGTAAAATTACAGGGTCACATGGTCATTCTATAATTGAACTTTTTGAGGAACCACCAGACTGTTTTCCACAGTGGCTGTACCATTTTACATTCCCACCAGCAAAACACGAGGCTCTAGTTTCTCCACATCTTAAACAACACTTATTTTCCTTTTTTTAAAAATGATAGCCATGCTAGCAGGTGTGAAGTAGTATCTCATTGTGGTTTTAATTTGCAGTTTCCTAATGAATAGTGATGTTCAGGATCTTTTCCGTGTGCTTATTTGCCATCTGTATATCTTCTTTGGAAAGCTATCATTAAATAAGTGCTTTACCCACTTTTAATTGCATTGTTATTGTTTTTTAATATTATAATACCATTTTGCAGTTAGATTATTTGTTATTGCTAAGTTTTAACAGATCTTTACATTTTCTGAATATTAAACCCTTCTCAGATATTTGCCAAATCCAAAATCATGAAGATTTCCCCTATGTCACCTTCTAAGAGTTTTATAATTTTAGCTCTTAAATTAAGATGGTGCATTTTGAGTTAATTTTTGTATATGGGGTAAGATAGCAGTCCAGCTTCATTCTTTTGCTTATGGATATCCAGTTTTCCAGCATCATTTGTTGAAGAGACTGTTCTTTCCCCAAAGATTGGTCTTGGCCTCCTTGTCAAAAACAAATTGGCCATATATGCAAGTGTTCTCTGGGTTCTGTGTTCTATTCCTGTGGTCAATATGTCTATTCTTATGCCTGTACCAGCCATACTATTTTGATTACTATAGGTATAGTAAGTTTCAAAATTGGAAAGTATGAATCTTCCAACTTTGTTCTTTTCTAAGTTCTGGTTCATGACTTTCCTATAGGTTACTCAGAGCCTGTGTTGATTAGCATGAAAAACTTAATGAGCAAAAACTTAAAATTTTTTCTTTCTAAAAGCTAAATTTATTCAATTGTCTACAGTCTACAGGAGAGAAGAATGGAAAATTATGGTCTCCAGATGAAGAAGTTTCCCCTGAAGTACTGGCAAAGGTAAATTTGTGTAGGTCTTGATAACCTTGATGTTAATAAAAGGAACATTTGTAGGTATCCTTTTTTTTTTTTTTTTTTTTTTTTAACCTAATAGTTAACAAGCATTTTTTCATGAAGTGCTTTATTTTAAAATTCTTAGCAAAAAGTTGTTTGATTCTCAGGGATATTGTAGTTGTTATTATTTATTGTATACGCATACATCAATGTCTCCTGCCTCTTAAAACAATCTCAGTGAGGCTGTCTTACACAGAGATTGATTGTAGAATATTGGTGCTCAAAGTAACTCAAGCCTAACCCCACCACTACTATCTACAAACATATGAATGTTAACTTGGCAAAGATAGGTGATTGTCACCAAATTGGTGACATTTGATAGATATAAATTAAACCTCAAGCTGATTTTTAAAGTGGGTTTGAGATTTAAAATAAGAGATTATATCATCTTCTTTGATAATCTGTTTCACTTTGTGTAACTTCATTGTCTTCATATATTCATTCTATCAATTCCTTTTTTTTTTTTTTTTTTTTTTTGAGAAAGAGTCTCGCTCTGTTGCCCCGGCTAGAGTGAGTGCCGTGGCGTCAGCCTAGCTCACAGCAACCTCAAACTCCTGGGCTTAAGCGATTCTACTGCCTCAGCCTCCCGAGTAGCTGGGACTACAGGCATGCGCCACCATGCCCGGCTAATTTTTTTTTTTTTTTCTATATGTATTTTTAGTTGGTCAGATAATTTCTTTCTATTTTTAGTAGAGAGGGGGTCTCGCTCTTGCTCAGGCTGTTCTCGAACTCCTGACCTCGAGCGATCCACCCACCTTGGCCTCCCAGAGTGCTAGGATTACAGGCGTGAGCCACCGTGCCTGGCCTCAATTCCTTTTTTCTAGGTTGTCAATAAATATAGTGAATACTACTTAAATTTTTTTGGCCAGTTTTTTCATATATACTGGTAACAGTCTTCTGAGTAGAGGTCTCCAACTAATTATGACTACAAATAATACGGAAAGGCCAGTTTTTTTGGTTAGAATGTTAAGTGAGACAGAATCAAACTTGGTGGTTTCTTCAAAGTAGTTTTTCAGTTCTACAAAAAATATGAAAGCCTATCTGAATTGTTTTTAATCACTGTAATCAATATAAAGTATATATTTTTGAATAATCTAAAAATCTTAGACAAGTGTTTAAGTGTGAAAAGCCTGAGTTCTGCATCCAGACTTTCAGCAAATTATCACAGTAATGTGTCTCAATTGCCTTACCTATTGGGAAAAAAGACTACCTCCCTCACAGAGTTTTGTGGGATATTAAATAAGTTAATACATGTACAGCTCTAAGAAAAGTGCCTGGTACAGATTAAACACAGAATACATAGTAGTTATTATTACTGTTACTATCCAGTAGACTTGTTTAATAAAACATGGCTGCTGCTGAGCATAAATAATCTCATTAATCTAGTTAGTATAAATTGATCTTCCCTTTAATTGGAATTTTAAGTTGCTTTCTTTTTTTAGCATGTTAATATTTTATAGGTACAGGCAATTAAACTTCTGGTAAGGTGGCTGTTGGGTATGAAAAACAACCAGTCTAAATCTGCCAATTCAACTCTTCGGTTATTATCAGCGATGTTGGTTAGTGAGGGTGACCTGACAGAGCAAAAGAGGATCAGGTGAGATTTTTCTTTATTTCTAATTTTCTGAGCTCAGAAATTTTGGTAGAGTTTCCATAGGAGTTATTTACCTGATTAATACTAAATGTTGTAATTTCACCATGTGTTCTGGAATTAAATTTTATATACTCAGGGTTCATCTTTGTACTAGTATATTATTCTTCACTCCTAAAGACTATGAATTTTTTCCCAGTAAATATTTAGTCATAATCACTATAGTCTAATGTTAAAGTTAGTATGAACATTTGGTTCAATTAAACAGGTATGTTTTGAATTTCTACTCTTTGCAAAATACTATGAAAAGCATTGCAGCAAAAACAGATAAGAAAAGTCCCTGCCTTCAAGGAACTTACCCTGCAGTGAAGTGATTAAATAAATGGAGTGACTCGAGTGCCGTGAAACAAATTAAAATTTCAGTTGTGGTTCACAGAAGGGAGAGACAAAGCCTCTTTGTGGTTCTACAAATGCAAAAAGAAAACAAAATTGTTAACATTTCTACACATTTTCACTCTTCAAATCTATAAAATTGCCATCTTGTTTCTATTCCTTTTAAGATGGAAACAAAAGCTCAATTTTTCATGATCTTTGTTTCTTTCAAATCCTTGATTTACTAGGGGCCAAGAGCACCAACAGAGATAACTAAAGAATTCTACTTGTGATACATTACTTTTTTTTGAGAAAGAGTATCACTCTGTTGCCCTGGCTGGAGTTCAGTGACACGATTTCTCACTGCAACCTTGAATGCCTGGGCTCAAGTAATCCTTCCCACCTCAGCCTCTCAAGTAGCTAGGACTCTAGGTGTGGGCCACTGCATCTGGCAATTTTTCTTTTTTTTATGTTTTGTAGAGATGGGATCTCGCTGTATTGTCCAGGGTGGTCTTGAACTCTTGGCCTCAATCATTCCTCCTGCCTCAGCCTCCTAAAGTGCTGGGATTGCAGGCATGAGCCACTGTTCTTGGCCACATTCCTATTTTAAAATATGTAGTAGAGCAGTGGTCCTCAACCTTTTTGGCACCAGGGACCAGTTTTATGGAAGATGGAAGACAACTTTTCCGCAGAACTGGGGGGACCCGGGGGACCACAGTGTTAGAGGAAAGAGGTTTAGTCATTCATTTATACATTCAGTATTTATTGAACATCATCAGATACTAAGTATTGTTATGCTGTTTATTTTTAATTTTTAAAATTATTATGATTATTATTATTAGAGATGAGGTCTCACTATGTTGCTGGTCTCAAACTCCTGGGCTCAAGCAATCCTCCCACCTCTGCCTTCCAAGAAGGTGGGACTACAGGCGCATACCACCACGCCTCCTTGCTGCATTATTTAAAGATACAAAAATCCCCGCTTCCAAGGAATGTGCAGTCGTGCAGTCTAGTGGAGGAGACAGGATATGAGCAATTACAGTAGATTATTCTTAATACTTTGGTAAATTGTAGAAAATCTTAGAAATTATTTTTATCATAGAATAAGCCAGAAGTAGCCTTTTATCAACAGACTGATTATTAGAGGTGAGTTAGGGATGATGCAAAGCTTTAAATTTGGGGTAACTGTACAGTATATGGCAAAGTCACAATAATGAGCTCTTACAAATGAAGGATCTCAAATAGAGATGAAAACTGTATAGTATCAATTTACCTGAAAAAGTTTAACATCACTTAATGTAGCAAATACAATTTAAACCTAAGTGATACCTCTTTTGACCATCAAATCAGAAAAAAAATTTTTTTTAATGTGATTGTAGAAATGGGTTCCCTCCTTACTCCTGTGAGTATAAATTGGCACAGTCTTTGTAGGACTGTTGGGTGTTTTGTATCTAGATCCTTAAAAATGTTTTTAATCCTTTAACTGTTTTTTAAAATCATGAAATAATAAAAATCATACAAAAATATAAACGTAGACATGTTCATTCCAGCATTATTTACCATCACAAAAAAAAAATAGAATGGTTAACTATGGAACACCACCCATATGAAATGTTAGAAATTATATATAGCATGATTATTAGCTTGGGCTTGAGAATTAGAAACTTGTACAACTCTACACTCCATTTGTTAGCTGTGTGAACTTGTATAAAACATTTACCTTTCTCTAAGCCTCAATTTTGTCATCTTATAGAGTGAAAATTAATTGAGATAAAGTGTTTCATACACTGCCTGGCATAGAGAAAGCACGCAGATAATAGCTATTATTTTCATTCCTGAGTCATCTGCTGCAGAAGCCATTTGTGGATCCCTCAGTGTTACCAGTATTCACATTAACAGTCCTGTTTTCTGAGAGTGCCATGTTTTCTCCTCTTGTATGCTTAGGAATAGTCCCAGTGGGTTCAGGGTACCTTCCTCCATTTCCTAAAGTCGTCAAAATATAAAAGCTATGTTGTGTTCCACATAGAAGTTGAAGTAGAAAGCCTGTCCTTCCACCCCATACATTGTCACATTTTACCATTCAGGTAATAAAAGTCCATGGCAATGGGGGTAGGAATGCCAACGCCTCATAGGTTCCATTTGAAAACTTCATTCTACAACTACAAGAAAGCCCCAGAAGCTAATACCTAAAACAAACACTGGCTCTCATCTTCTTGTCGTTTCCTTTTAAGTATTTGTCTGATATCTCTTCCCTAACTGTGGCCCTGCCATTTCAGCAGCCACATGTAGGATTAAGCTGGATTTCTGGTGGATTTCTATGTGTGTAGAAGTATATGCATAACAGAATTTGTAGGAAATAGATTTTAAATGGTGATAAGTGATTTTTAATTCTTTGGAGTTTTTTTAAATCAAATATTCTACAATGAATATTCCTCTTAAAATGAGGGGTAGAGTTCCTGATATAAATGTTTCTTTCTAGCATTGCAATTAGTTTGCTTCAAGAGAAAGCACAGTTGTTTGGCTGTGCTGGAAGATCTAAGCTAGAGCATAACTAGGAATGAAGGCAGATAAACTTGTTATCAGAAAATCACGATGATTTGAGCCTTTTACCCTGTGTTGAGTTCATGTACTTAAGGTAGCTTTCCCATTTTTATATATTATGTCATTTTTAAGTATAAATTGTCCTCTAAGGACCTTACATTCAAAAGGGATCAAAGCATTTTTATGAACGATAATGGTTATAGGAAATGTTTATTTCTTTTTTGTTTGTTTATAGTAAATCTGATATGTCTCGCTTGCGATTAGCTGCTGGTAGTGCCATAATGAAGCTTGCTCAGGAACCTTGTTACCATGAAATTATCACCCCAGAGCAGTTTCAGCTCTGTGCACTTGTCATTAATGTAAGTAACAATCTCATTTTTATCAATTATTTGTCTTCAAAGTAAATACATTTAATTTCTGTGGATACAGGTCCATTTACTATGTGGATATATGCACAAAAGGGATTGTTATTATTGCCTATTCAAGTATTTCCCATATATTAAATTATTTATTCCCCCAATATAATTATCATTTTTTTGAATGAAGAAGACATAAAAATGCTTAAACTGCTTATTTTTACTAAATGTCAGCCAATTTAAGTATTTTTGTTTTTGTGCTGGTGTAGGATGAATGTTACCAAGTAAGGCAGATATTTGCTCAGAAGCTGCATAAAGCACTTGTGAAGCTACTACTCCCATTGGAGTATATGGCGATCTTTGCCTTGTGCGCCAAAGATCCTGTGAAAGAGAGACGCGCACACGCGCGACAGTGCTTGCTGAAGAACATCAGTATCCGCAGAGAGTACATTAAACAGAATCCAATGGCTACTGGTAAGTAACTGTGAAAGTTCCTTTTGAGCAAATATATCTTGTGAATGTATCAATTTGTGGGTTTTTTCATATATTTCTATTGTAGTGTATAATAAAACTGGGAGTTTTATGGAATGCTGTCATTGCAGTTATGGCATATTTAAAAACTGAAATCCTGAGTCCCGTTTATATCATATAAAGCTGTTTGCTGCATTTTTCTTATGGGATCAGCAGTGTGCTTTGATTTGAACAAATTGCTCAGATGTCAGAGTAAATAATTTTTTCCTAGGTTTGCCAGGGACCCACTGGGTATATCCTTTGGCTTTAAATTCTTTAATTGAAAAAAAAATTCAATATTTAGATATCATGTTGCCTCTAATTTAGAAATAACTGAGGAAAAAAATGGAAATGTGAGTGGTTAGAACTCAAACCCAGGAAGGATTTTATAACAGCTATTATTATTGTTGTTGTTAATAATTATGTTTTCACTTTAGAGAAATTATTATCACTGTTGCCTGAATATGTAGTTCCATACATGATTCACCTGCTAGCACATGATCCAGATTTTACAAGATCACAAGATGTTGATCAGCTTCGTGATATCAAAGAGTAAGTTATGTTGTTTTTCAACAATCTGAAAAATTATTTTTACTTTTTTAAAAAAGCTGAATTTTTTCCCCGTTATTCCCATTAGAATAAAAACCTTTTTATGCTTTTGGTCATTCATTGTAAACTGTCAGTTTCAGCTTTCAAAATTGTTCCCGTCTAACAAGTTCTTTTTGGTTGTTTTGTTTGTTTCCTGTTTGTTTGCTGTTAGTTAGATGTCTTAAGTCTTTGAAGTAGGTTAGTTCGGTTATTTTAGTTTTTATATTATATGATTTTTACTGTTTATATTAAGATGGGCTTCATTTACATCAGTTTGATAATATACAAAGGCATGTAATAAAAATGTCTCTCCTTAAAAGTAAACTTCATTTGCAACCTCAAAAGACAAATACCTTAAAAATAGGGGCCCATACATGAAATTATTCTGTGGCAGAACTATAGTAATACAAAATTAGATTTGATACACTAGTCAGAGATATTTTTCTCTAGTGGGAAGACAGGCAAATAAACAATTATGTAACACTTGATTAAGATGTGTTATTTATGTAAAAGAGAATTTTGTACATGATATAGGGTCAAAGAGTGATAGAGGCAAAGGATTATCTACAAATGACCTCTAAGAAACATTAAAGCAATATTTACTTTCTTTCCTTGTTGTTGTTTTTGCTTTGTACTTGTAAATTGGTACTTTCAGCTTGTATTTAAAGTATTAAAAATTTTTATGTGGGGCTATTAAGTCTTACTCCTTTTCTTATTTGAGATTTCAATCAACATTTATCTCTGCTTCCTTATAGCTTCACTCACTAAAATGATATCAAAATCTTAACAGTTGGAAGACATGAAGAAGCCACATAGTTAGGTTTCAAATGACATAGGTTCTAGTCCCAGCTATGTAAATAAAAATTTTACTTCTCTCTCTCCCCCCACTTCTTCTTTTGAGGCAGAGTCTTGCTCTGTTGCCCAGGCTACAGTGCCATGACGTCAGCCTAGCTCATAGCAACATCAAACTCCTGGGCTCAAGTGATCTTCCTGCCTTAGCCTCCCGAGCAGCTGGGACTGTAGGCGCGTGCCTCCATGCCCGGCTAATTTTTTCTATTTTTGGTAGATACAGGGTCTCACTCTTGCTCAGGCTGGTCTCCAACTCCTGAGCTCAAGCGATCCTCCCTCCTCAGCCTCCCAGAGTGCTAGGATTACAGTCATGAGCCATCCTGCCCAGCCTTAAACTTTTTTATATATTTTATATATATATATATATTTTATATATTGCTCAGGTTGCTCTCGAACTCATAGCTTCAAGCAGTCCTCTGGCCTTGACCTCCAAATGTGTTAGCATTACAGTTGTGAGCTACCATGCCAGGCCTATATTTGTATGCTATTTGCAAATTCTATTTCTTGCTTAAAGAATGACTTTTATTAAGGGATTTTCCAGAAAATACTTTTATAAAATGAAAAAGTGATGTATGTACTTACATAGAATACAAAGTCTATGTTAGAGGACCTTTGAGTTGCATTTAAATTGCAAGACATTCATATAGAAGAAGGATTAGACTTATGAGAGGTAGCTATGATAGAGGAAGAGTACTGCAGTACCTGAAATAGTTAGAACTGAAATGAGTGGCACATATTTTTTGTTCTTTTCTTTTCTTTCTTTCTTTTTTTTTTTTTTTTTTTCGTGCAACATTGTCTCACGGGATTGCATGGGATAGAGTGCAGTGGTGTCATCATAGCTCACTGGAGCCCCAAACTCCTGGGTTCAAGCAATCTTCCCACCCCAGCCTCCCAAGTGGCTGGGACTACAGGCATGGGCTACCATGCCCGGCTAATGTTTCCATTTTTGTAGAGATGGGGTCTTATTCTTTTTTTTTTTTTTTTTTTTTGAGACAGAGTCTCGCTCTGTTGCCCGGGCTAGAGTGAGTGCCGTGGCGTCAGCCTAGCTCACAGCAACCTCAAACTCCTGGGCTCAAGCGATCCTTCTGCCTCAGCCTCCCGAGTAGCTGGGACTACAGGCATGCGTCACCATGCCCGGCTGATTTTTTCTATATATATTTTTAGTTGGCCAGATAATTTCTTTCTATTTTTAGTAGAGACGGGGTCTCGCTCTTGCTCAGGCTGGTCTCGAACTCCTGAGCTGAAACAATCCGCCCGCCTCGGCCTCCCAAGTGCTAGGATTACAGGCGTGAGCCACCGCGCCCGGCCGAGATGGGGTCTTATTCTTGCTCAGACTAGTCTCGAACTCCTGGCCTAAGGTGATCCTCTCACCTCAGCCTCCCACAGTGCTAGGATTACAAGTGTGAGCCATCATGCCCAGCCTGAGTATCTTTTTTAAAAAAATTTTCCTTAATGCATAATTATACACATTTATAGGGTACATGTGATATCTTAATACATACATATATGTACTCATCAAATCAGGATAATTAGGTTATCTATCACCGAAAACATTTATTATTTCTTTATATTAGGAACAGTCCAAATCTTTTCTTCATGCTATTTTGAAAGATACAATAAATTATTGTTAACTATAGTCATCCTACTGTGCTATCAAACACCAGAATTTATTTCTTCTATCTAACTGTATTTTTGTACCCATTAACCAACCTCTCTATCCCCTTTTCCCAACCCTTCTCAGCCTCTGGTAACCACCATTCTACCCTCTACCTCTATGAGATCCACTTTTTTAGCTCCCACACAAGAGTGAGACTATGTGATATTTGTCTTTCTGTGCTTGGCTTACATTTTACTGAACATAATGACTTCCAGTTCTGTCCATGTTACTGAAAATGACAGGATTTCATTTTTTTGTGGGGCTGAATAATTTTCCATTGTATATATATGCCACATTTTCTTTTTTTCTTTTTGAAACAGAGTCTTGTTCTGTTGCCCAGGCTAAAGTGCCGTGGTGTCAGCCTAGCTCACAGCAACCTCAAACTCCTGGGCTCAAGCGATCCTCCTGCCTCAGCCTCCGGAGTAGCTGGGACTACAGGTGCACGCCACCACACCCTGCTAATTTTTTCTATTTTTAGTTGTCCAGCTAATTTCTTTCTATTTTTAGCAGAGACAGGGTCTCACTCTTGCTGAGGCTGGTGCCATGGCGTCCAGCCTAGCTCACAGCAACCTCAAACTCCTGATAAACGATCCTCCCAGAGTGCGGGGATTACAGGCATGAGCCACCACGCCCAGCCTATATGCCACATTTTCTTAATCCATTCATCCATTGATGGGTACTTAGGTTGATTCCAGATCTTGGCTATTGTGAATAGTGCTGTGATAAACATGGAAGTGCAGATATCTCTTTGATGTACTGATTTCCCTTTGGATATATACCCAATAATGGGTTGCTCGATTATATGGTAGTTCCATTTTTAGTTTTTTGAGGAACCTTCATACTGTTTTATAGTAGCTTTAGCATAGTATCCCTGCTGGTTGGTGCACTGAGTAGCCACCAGGATCTGAGCTCCATCATGCATCACTCTTTGTCCCCAGTTCATCCTAGGTGGTTCTGCCCACTTGGCAGTCCAACTGGTTTCTTTGGGACAGAACTGGAGTGTGTTTCCCTTGAAGATTCTCAGATTAGTGGGGAGATCAAATGTCTACCTGTGATCCCGTCCTCTTACTTTGGAAATCATGGGTCTAGGGAAATTCTCTGAGAGTGGCATTATGACAGCTTGAGAGAGGGAATGGCACAGTCTGAAATGGCCATTGAGAGAACCAGTCATGGCTTCTCTCAATTCTGAAGTGTTTCTGCTGCTCTCCCTACTTCTGGGGAGGAGAAAGTATCTTTCTTTTCTTTTCTTTTTCTTTTTTTTTTTTTTTTTAATTTTGAAACAGTCTCACTCTGTTGCCCGGGCTAGAGTGCCGTGGCATCAGCATAGCTCACAGCAACTTTAAACTCCTGGGCTCAAGCGATCGTACTGCCTCAGCCTCCTGAGTAGCTGGGACTACAGGCATGTGCCACCATGCCCGGCTAATTTTTTCTATATATTTTTAGTTGTCCAGCTAATTTCTTTCTATTTTTAGTAGAGGCGGGGTCTCCCTCTTGCTCAGGCTGGTCTCAGACTCCTGAGCTCAAAGGATCCACCCGCCTTGGCCTCCCGGAGTGCTAGGATTACAGGCGTGAGCCACTGTGCCCGGCCTACCTGATATTTCTATACGTTATTGAAAATAGGGTATTGAAGTCTCTGGCTATTATTGTAAACCTATTTCCCCCTTAAATTCTGTCAATTTTTGTTTCATAGATTTTGGGGATCTGTTGTAGCTTGTATATGTTTATTATGGTCATATTTTTTGTCAATATCATCCTTTGTGGTCTCTTGCAGTCCTATTTTGACTTTAAATCTATTTTATGTAATAATAAAATAGCCATCCACCCTTCTTTTGGTTACTGTTTTCATGAAGTATCTTTTTCCATCCTTTTATACTGAAGTAATTACTGAGGAAGAAGGAGTTAGTTTTGCTGAATAGATGTTTGTTTTCTGCATGTCTTATTTTTTTTTTATTTTTGAGACAGGGTCTCACTCTATTGTCCAGGCTAGAGTGCAGTGGTGCCATCATAGCTCACTGCAACCTCAAACTCCTGGTCTCAAGTGATCCTCCTGCCTCAGCCTCCTGAGTAGCTCGGATTATAAGCGCACACCACTATGCCTGGCTAATTTTTCTATTTTTTGTGGAAATGGGGTCTCACTATGTTGCTGAGGCTGGTCTTGAACTCCTGGCCTTAAGCAGTCCTCTCACCTCAGCCTCCAAAGTATGAGGATTATAGGCGTGAGCCTCTGCGTCCAGCCTTATTTGTTTTGTTTTTTGATTCTGAATTCCTCTAGTATTGCCTCTTTTTTTTTATTTAGTTTTTTTGTTGTTTTTTATAGTGGACTTTTTAAATTTCCTTCTTCTTTTTAGTTATTTTCTTAGTGGTTACCTTGGGGATTACAGTTAACATCTCAAACTTATAACAACCTAGTTTGAATAATAGCTGCTTAGTTCCAGTAGTATACGGACACTGTGCTCCAGTACATCTCTGTCCCTCTCCCTTATATTGTTATTGTCACAAATCACCCGCCTCGGCCTCCCAGAGTGCTAGGATTACAGGCATGAGCCACCGCACCCGGCCAAGAAACTGGACATTTTAAGTACCATAATGTAGTAACTCTAAAAATCTGGTTCTTCCCCCTTCCTAGATTGCTTTTGGTTCTTGTGGGGCACCGGCTACCATTCTGACTTTTCCAAACTACTTTTTTTTGTAGTCTATATTTGTTTTGTGTGGACCTTGAAGTTAGGGTTCTGGTGTCTATGTGGTCAGTCTGTGACCTGACAAAAGTTTCCTTCAATGTTGTAATTCAGCCCTCTCTGCCTCCGTCAGACACCACCCTGGTTGCTTTCTCCGTGAAGTTCCAGAATTACGAACAGTTGATTGTGATTGGTTTTTTCCAGCTCAATATTTGTTTTGTTGTCACGATTGACCCCTGAAGATTTTTACTCTGCCATTTTTTTGTGACATCAATAGTAATGTATTTGAATGTGAAAATCATATTAAATATACCCTTTAGTGTTTAATAATGACATTTCTCCTTGTATTGATACTCAGTAAGAAAAATTGAAGACAGATTTTAAGAAGAATGTAATTATTCATAATCATAACTCCTAAAAGCATTTTATTGCTAATCACAATTTTTTAGTATCTTTCCACACTTTTTCCTCTATTTGTACATACCTTATTAATAAATATTTATGAACTACTTTCAGTGTACCAGGTGCCTGCTAGGTTCTTAGGCTAGAAGGTTATAAAATATGGATATCAGGCTGGGCGCAGTGGCTTACACCTGTAATCCCAGCACTTAGGAAGGCGAGACAGAAGGATCGCTTGAGACCAGGAGTTCCATACCAGCCTGGGCAACGTAGCAAGACCCGACATCTACAAAAAATGTTTTGAAAATTAACCAGGCATGGTGGCACATGCCTTAGTCCTAGCCACTCAGGAGGCTGAGGCTGGAGGACCTCTTGAGCCCAGGAGTTTGAGGAAGGTTGAGGTTGCAGTGAGCTATGATGATGCCACTGCACTCTAGCCTAGGCTACAGAGTGAGACCCTCTCTCAAGGAGGGGAAAAAGAGGACCCCAAGGAGGAATATTAAAGGGCCAAAGGAAAAGCAGTATGGTATTAAAGAAAGAAAATATTTTAAATGTATTAAGGACAATCAAATAGTCAAGAACCAGCTGACATTTATTGGCTTTTTATTATGGTGTCAATATACTACAAATATTTAATCCTCAAAACAGTTCCTGGGATAATTATTATTTTTCCCATTTTACAAATGAAAATGCCAGCAAGGGTAAAGTCACACAGCTAACAAGTACCCTTTTGTTTTCTTTCTTTCTCTCTTTTTTTAAATTAAACCTTAGAAGTATAGTGCCCTTCAAATTTAGCAATAAAACACTCACTATAACTCTGGCAGGGGCAGCTGCAGTAAGGCAATGCAAGTGATAGCCAAATTGCCAAAGGATAAGGAATAGAGATAGTGTAGACAGATCTTTAAAGGAATTGGCAGGGGTAGCAATAGGAAGTCTCTGGAAAGAGCCCGAATATGGGGTGTGGTTATAGGGATGGTAATAAACTGAGGTGAAATATTCAAAAGGAAGAATGGATGGGATCCTACGGCCAGGTAAAGGGAAGGGAGGGCAATGAAAATAATGGTCCAGGATTGATGTTAAGAAGTTTAGGAAGTCTCATCTAATGACTTTTGTTTCTGTATGACATAGGGGTGGGTCTTTGCTGGTGGGTGAGGTGGTAGAATCAGATATTAGTAGAATAAAGACCGAAAACAGCTGCTGTGAATAAAAATCCTGACTGGTGATACATAGGATTGGATCAAGTGCAAAAATAAAAATCTTAAATTTGTAATTATAACAAGCTTCTTAGCTACATGATTTTCCTCTAGTAGTAAACATTGGGAATGTATTAAATGGCTATCAAGAAGCCAAAGACTTGGATTGTTCTTGAGTTTTTCAAAGCAAGGTTACCAAAAGGAAAATTGGTAAGAGAGTTGGGAGTTTTCTAAAGAGTGATAAAAATGTTGGCTCATGGAGTATAAACTAGAAAAGGAAAGGAGGAAAGGGTGGAGGAATAGAGGGCAAGGAGGATAAGGGTTGGAAAATTAGCAAGACTGACATCCTGAAAGTTCTCATGAGGTCAAAGAACATGGCTTCATAGTACAAGATTCTGAAGGAAAACTAAAAGAAAAAGAAGTATCCAGAAAGTGGGATATTTGAACTTATTATTTCACAGGCGGAGCAGTACTAAGGATTGGCAAGATTTAGGAATGTCTAAGTGAGTAGAGTGCCTTAAGCAAAGGTAAAATTTACCAGAAATGAAGCAATCAAGGAACTAGGAAGTAAAGTATTGGATGGTCTTCCCCGAAAAATGGCAGAACTTAAGGGTGGAGTTCAGGAAAATTATAATCCAGAAACTAAATGAATGCAAGGAAGGAGCATAGGTAGATTTACAGATGACATCGAAAAGGAGAGGATGGTAGAATCAGCCAAATGGCATAAGTTTCCTAGGAATAATTTTATACAAAGGTGGAAGAATAACTGGAATCAGCATTGGGAAAGACAGGGGCTGAATCCACTCTCCAACCCTAAGTATGCAACATCGAATGGAATGAGCACCTGTAACTTTAGTGGGATACAAGGCAGGTGTTCTTGGGGTGAGGGAAGGCTTGGTTTCAGTTATGGCAAAAGGGTGATGAGCATTCATTAAAGTTTGTTTTCTATGGAAAGTGTGTTCCAGAGAGCTCAGTGAAAAGACTTGGGAAGGAGAGGAATTAGCTCTGTTGGATAAGGCAATAAGCAACACAGCATTATGGGAATCCATGTACTATGTAGGATGCACAAACATTAGTGATTATGTTTCTTGGACAGCGTTCAGGATACAAGTAGGAAACATGGCCCCAGAGATTCAACTTATTACAGTTTCACAAAAATGTAATCTTGATATCTGTATTATGTATTTTTTTGTAATACATATATGCATTGTTTTGTATCCTGTTTTAAAGATAACACTATATTGAACAACTTTCTAAGTACTAAAATTTATAGAACACATCTCTCATTGTTAGGTAACACATAGTCTTAGTATATTTGCATAAAATTAACATTGACATTCTTATCGTAGGTTATCATACTTTTTTTCAGTTGCTTCAAGTAAAGTCTGCATTATATTGGAGTACATTTAAGTATTTTATATATTTATATTTAAAGCCTTAGTGTAAGGTTATTAACAACTTTTCAAAGAAATGAATCTAGTACTGAGATGCAACAAGAATGCATCCTCACCTTATCCCGTAAAACTGAGAGTAATTCTAACCCTATAGTTCTGTGTAAAGAGAACAAATGAATCTTCAAATTAATAGAAGTTCAATAGAATTCTCAGCCCAAAGAATTAGTGAAGTGTTTTGAGTGTTTACATAAACAACTAGAATCCCTCAAACTTGTAGAATTCATGGGCCCAATATTGTCATCTTTGTCCAGCACATAGTTGCCCAGGTAATGTTTATTGTATTTATTTTTTATTTTTTTGTTAGAAGTATAAAATCAGAACTGGTTATAAACCTATTTCCATCTTTTTATTTCTGTACCTTAGGCCACTTAACCCCTCTAAAAAACTTTTAGAGAGGTTCTTTATCTGTAAAATGAGGGTGATTTTTCATATTCTTTATAGAAGTATGAGGATTAAATGAGAGTAATGTAAAGTACTTAGCCTAATGCCTAACAGTAAGCATTCATTAAATATTAGCTACTTGTTATTGTATATATATTTATTGTTATTCTTTATTCTCCTTTATTTGGTTTGTCCAGGATTCCAACAGCCATTTAGTATCTAAGTAGAGTTAACAACTCTTTGCCAAAGTTAATAAATACTGTTGAAACTACCAAATATCATGTAAGCTGTTAAGCTAAATACCTAATGCCTTAAATGTCTCTTTTAAGTGAGATAAAGACAAGGAAGTTTACACGGAATATCATCAAATAATTTCTCCTTTGTTGCTGCAGTAAAGCAGTAATCCTGTGACTACCTGAGAACCATCCTGGGGACTTACTACAAACAGGCACCACCCCCAGATTTATTGATTTAAATTCCCCAAGTGATTCTAATGTTCAGCATGATTTGGGATTCACTTTTACCTAGAAATTCAAGCTACCGGCCGAACATGGTGGCTCACACCTGTAATCCTAGCACTCTGGGAGGCCAAGGTGGGAGGATTGTTTGAACTCAGGAGTTAGAGACCAGCCTAAGCAAGAGCGAGACCCCATCTCTACTAAAAACAAAATAGAAAGAAATTAGCTGGACAACTAAAAATACATAGAAAACATTAGCTGGGCATGGTGGCACATGCCTGTAGTCCCAGCTACTCAGAAGGCTAAGGCAGAGGGATTACTTGAGACCAGGAGTTTGAGGTTGCTGTGACCTAGGCTGATGCCACGGCACTGTAGCCTGGCAGCAGAATGAGACTCTGTCTCAAAAAAAAAAAAAACAAAGAAATTCAAGCTAGCACTTCAGACACTTAATGTGTTAAGTGAGTATACAGTGACAAGTGGAAAACAGCAAAAATGGTTGGAGATGTGACTAGCTGAGTGGCTGGTTATCATACACATCAGCCTCATGGTACATACAGACTTGTATCTCACTCAGCAGAACTCCATACCAATCGTAGACCCTCTGCATAGCTTACAAATAGTCAAAATGCCAAGACATTACTGTATGTTGGTTTGCTCATTATTGCCAAGTGTTAAGACATGTCACATCTAAACTTTTGAAATCTCATAGTGTGGGTCTTTATGTACCTCATGAAACTGCCAGAATTTCTCATGTTAAGCTATATTTCCACTTTTAATATATTTTGTGATTTAATTTTCCATTTGAATTAAATATTATTAACAGGATAATATGTTTCTGTTAGTAGTTAGGGTTGTCTTTAACATGTTTACCATTTAGGTGCCTATGGTTCATGCTTGAAGTTTTAATGACAAAGAATGAAAACAACAGCCATGCCTTTATGAAGAAGATGGCAGAGAACATCAAATTAACCAGGGATGCCCAGTCTCCAGATGAATCCAAGACAAATGAAGTAAGATGAGTGTTAGACCAGTGGATGTTAAAACCATGTTATCATGACCATTATGTAAGAATTTAAATTGCAGAATGTTTACAAAATATATTTATAGTCAGTTATTGTATTTCATTACAAGTGAATTTCATTTTTGCAATCTTTAATACTCTGAAAAAGGCATTAAAACTTCTGCATAGTAGGAGGGTGGTAAGAATAGTGTACAATGGTGATGTCTTAGGAACTTTTAATAAGAGTTTTTTTTTTTTTTTAAGACAGGGTCTCACTCTGTCTCCCCGGGTAGAGTGCAGTGGCGTCATCATAGCTCACTGCAACCTCAAACTCCTAGGCTCAAGCGATCCTCATGCCTCAGCCTCCTGAGTAGCTGGGACTACACACAAGCACCACACGCTTGGCCAAGAGTTATTCTTTTTGTGTGCTTTCTTTGGTTTGTTTGTTTATTTTTAACGCATACTTAGCATTCATGTTAAAGTAGAAGGATTTTGTTTTCTGTTTTTTGTTTTTTATCAAGGGGCTACATAAACAGTATTGAACAGAAATATGAAATGTTCAAGGAATAAGTAACAACCACATGTCTTGCTTTTATTTGACTCTAATTTATGTATTTGCTGGAATTGGTAATTGTGATTATTTTGGAAGACTGAAAGTTACGTATCTTTTTTTTCCCCTCCCTAGAAACTTTATACAGTATGTGATGTGGCTCTGTGTGTTATAAATAGTAAAAGTGCTCTGTGCAATGCAGATTCACCAAAGGACCCAGTCCTCCCATTGAAGTTTTTTACACAACCTGAAAAGGTAATTTTCTTTCACTCATTTTTCTACCACAATAAAGTGATTTAAATTTCACTTACTGTCAACACTAATGGCAAATATTAGATTGTCTTGACTATAGAGTAAAAAAATACCTCTGAGTTTATCAGGGAATGAGAGATTGTCTTCCACAGCCCTGAACAACATCATTCCCTCTAGAATAGAATATAAATCAAGCTTGTTGTTGCTCCTTCTGGGAATTTCTAGTATGAAGAGGAGTTTTCAGATTATTAAAATTATTTTAATCTTGTTTTATTAAAACAATGTTAGTATTTTTACAAACAAGAAAAAATTTAAATGTGTGGTCCAATATAAACATAAATATGACTATATATGAAATAAAATGTTAGGGTTAATGGATTTGGTCTTGGCAATTGATAGTCTGGAATTCTAATCAACTACTTCTAACTTGAAGGACAAATTAACTCCTATAAGCCTCAGTTTCTTCATCTCTATAATGCAGGTGTTAATAATACATATGAACAATTACGAATATCTAGGTTTATATGAAGAGTTTATCACATAGAAGCGTTCAGTAAATGGTATTATTAATAATACACATGGCACATTTATTCTGCTATCAGCGAATTAAGTTTTCTATGTAAGTAAATTTTCCAGATCACCCAAGCTCTATAAGGTTTTCCAGCTAATTTGGATTTTTTTAAAACTTTATTTTTTGTTTTTGTGTGTGTGTGTTTTTTTTTTTTGGGTTTTTTGTTGTTGTTGTTGAGATGGGGTCTCGCTATATCACCCAGGCTAATCTCGAACTCCTGGCCTCAAGTGATCCTCCCATCTCAGCCTCATGAGTAGCTGGGATTACAGGCATGACCCACTGCACCTGGCAGAACTTTTTAAAAATATCTTTTATTTATTCCTTTTAGGTGGTATTTTAAAGTTTGTTTAACTTTCCTGTGATTTATTCAAAAAACAAAATCCCCTTTGGGGGGAGGGGAGGCAAGGGCAATATACGTAACCTAAACTTTTGTACCCCCATAATGTTTTAAAACAAAAATAAAAAGCAGAATCCCAAATATTTTTAATTGGAGAAAAATACAACATTTAAAACAATTTTACACATTTTCAAACCTACAGATATGCCTCAGTAACAGCCCCCTTTGAGTATCCTGCAAAAGAACATTCTAGGAAATAGAGCTTCCTAATTTGAATGCCATACTTTGCTAAAATTTAATCTGATTTTCATTATTGATTTAGTATTCAACATTTACTATGCCTGGCTTTTTTTTTTTTTTTTTCCTGTGTTGCCACAGACAGATTTTTTTTTTTTTTTTTTTTTTTTTTTATGCCTGGCTTTTGATAGCAATAATGAGAATTGCAAAAGTATTTGCCTTCTAATTGAATCTACTGATCTTCATGAATATTCCTAAGTGAGCTCTGGAATTTAAATGTATCCTGTTGTTGACACAGGGCCATCTTGACTGAAATGGTACCCAGATAGAATCTCCATAACTGCAGTGATACCATAATCAGGAATTAAGTTGCAATTTGTCACTGTACCTACATGGTCTCACAAACAGTATTTTTTCATTGTTTTTTCTTTTGTTATCTGCAATGTACAGTGTTTTAGTCTTAATAACAACCTAAGTTTTTCTATTTTCAATATGTAACTTTCCACATTTCTTTTTCTAATATGCTGCATTTAATCTGTTACTAATTCAAACTCTTAAACACTAGGCTTGTTCAGATAGTGAGCCTGGTGAAGCTAATAGTATATCTTCATGAATGAAGTGAATGAACTTTGGTGCCCAGAGCGCGTAACATTTATTTTATCTGCATAAAAGCCTTTGTGCATAATAAATGATATGCAGCTTTGCCTAGCACAGATGACAAAAGTGTGATTTCCTCACTGGCATATTCAAGCCCTTTGTTCTTTCCCATGATACTAGTGTGAAGGTAAATTTAATGAAAGAAAAAATATATTTTTATTGATACTACTTAAAAGTTAATTTCTTGATTGTAGTAGATACTTTTGCTTCAGTGACACACCATTGTGGTTTATTTGTTTGCAATTTTCAGAATATTTAACAGGGAGAGGGATCAAAGGATCAAATTTGAACTCCTAAATTTTATATAGATCAAACTTTCAAAAAAGTTCATAATTGTCTGCATTTGGTTTAATTCGTTTATTAACTGGTTGATATCACTGCTATCAAAGAATATTAGCATTCACTTAATTGTATTTTGATGGTGTGTTTACCTTTGTGATTTGGACTGTCAGTCTACTTGTGGTTCTAAGAAACAAAATATTTTTAATTAAAGTGACAGATATTTTTCAATGAGGATAATTTTCTTAAGATCTAGTGTGGAATTCCTTTGGTGCATATTAAGTGTGTCTAGTATGTACATAGTATCATATTGGATACTTTGAGAGCCCAAAAGTTGATTTTATGATAAAGTGGAGAAGGTAAAGATAATTTAATGAATAAACTGGAGACTGTTTGAACAATATGAAAAAATAAGAATATACTTTATTTAAAATGTGATTTAGGAAATTTACCTCACATTTGCCTAAGTCTTATGTGCCATTGATTTAATTTAAAGCTAGATATATATGATATGGCTCACTAAATATGTTTTGATTATTTGATGAATTGGTATATATGTTAGCATCAATGTAATTATTATTGCAAGGCACAAAGCCTGAAAAGTCTTATTGGGACAATAAAAATATACATGTTCACTTCGATTGATGCATCATCCTTTTTTTTTTTAAATAGGACTTTTGTAATGACAAAAGTTATATTTCAGAAGAGACAAGAGTACTTCTGTTAACAGGAAAGGTATTATGTTCTTGATAATTGGGGATCTTTGTTTCATATATATATATATATATATATGTATTACTTCTGCTATTGTTATAAAATACCTTTTAAATGTCCCCTAGAATTTATAGTTCTTAGGGATCATGTCGTAAATTTGTAACATCTAAAGCAGCTGCATTCTCAGACTTTTTTCTGTCATGTCTTCTGAATTGCTGCTGTGCTTTTCTCATCAGTAGTTATAAGCTTCAATTTATTTACAATCCACAAAGCAGACTTTCCTGAGACATGGTGTAATAACCTTAGATGTACAAGATAAAGAAAAATAATAATTTTAAGGTACTAATGAGCTACACAATTTATATTCTGTAAAAATAATGTAATGGCACCTAAAAGAACAAAAGGAAATTTGATTGTTGGTAAACAGTTATTAAACTATTGCTATATATATTCAATAGTTTGTTTATAAGACATGTTATTATATATTTCACTGTATTTTAGGGGTTCTCTTTATTTTGATTGAATAATAAGGGATAATAAATATTGTCTAGTTATTAAGTAGAGTTAATGCTTATGACTTTTAATTGTATTAAAATAACCAAACACAATTTTAGAGCATTATCATCTCTGATAAATTTAAGGTTGACTTTCCAAGGTAATAAAAATCCCTTGGCTTAGGCTGAACAATCTCTCTCATATGTGTCTAACTTTACATGTATTCCATTCGGTAAGTTATAAAATAATGTGTGTGTGTGATTTTTAGCCAAAGCCTGCTGGAGTACTGGGTGCGGTCAACAAGCCTTTATCAGCAACGGGAAGGAAACCCTATGTTAGAAGCACTGGCACTGAGACTGGAAGCAATATTAACGTAAATTCAGAGCTGAGCCCTGCAACCGGAAATCGATCAAGGCAATTTTTTCTCCAATTGTTTTTGTTACTAGCACTCACTACTTGGTTTATCTTTTAATATATTCTGTGTTTTGGTACAAAATAACACTGATAAATTTTTGATATTTTTAATGATGAAAATCAAGAGTGGACTATACATTTTGAAACCACATAGCATGCTAAATGTGTAGAAAATTTAACAGAGAAAACATAAGAATTTGTAATATAACTAATTTACATGGAAATGTTTAATTTTTTATATATAAGAAAATTCAGGAGCCGGGCATGGTGGCTTGCACCTGTAATCTCAGCTACTTAAAAAGCTTAGGTGGGAGGATCGCTTGAGCCCAGGAGTTCAAGACCAACCTGAACAACATAGCAAGACCCCCCCACCATCTCAAAAAAAAGAAGAAAATTCAACATTTAGGAAAACTATGAAAATATAACTCTTTTAAATAAATTGAATTGCTTTTTAATTTTTAACTCAGATTAGTATGAGTTAAAATATCATTCTAACATTTTCCACTTATAAAAATGTTCTGTGTTTATATCAACATATCAAGCATTTGCTGCATTAGCCACTGCATAAGAATTTCCACTTGATCCTACTCTTTTTCTTCTATTATCTAAGCATAATTTTTTATTGATACATAATAATTATACATATTTATGGGGTACATGTGACATTTTGATATAGGCATACAATGTATAGTGATCAAATCAGGGTAATTGGCATATCCATCACTTCAAACTTTTATCATTTCTGACCCTACTCTTATCAATACTAAATACTGAAGCTTTTAAAGATTTTATTCTTACACAAGAAATCTTAAGAATAAACTCAAACAGTGATCTTTTAAACCATTTTCAGCAGTAGATCCCCAAAATATAAAATAAATTAATGTGGAACAGCTGTGGTTTAAAGAGATGATGGAGGTCAAATACCTCTCAAGTGGCCTCTTCTCCTTATAGCCCCTCCCTTCCAGAGCATTCTGGAAATTACTATACTGTGGTCTATAGTTTTATTTTTGTTTGGAAGGGGTTTCTATTAATACTCCTAAGAGATAAAGCTTAGAATAGTTTTATTATTGTGTTTCTTGACTATCCTTTTGTGAGATGGTTTTAGGCAGTCATTTGTGTCTTATGTTTTCATGGTTAAATGGAAATCAGTAACGTGATACAATAAAGCAATAGTCCATAACTGTAGGAGATCTGAATCTTGCTAGTGTTGCTTCACTTGGTGAGGTTTCTAAACCAGCCTAACCCTTTCCTTATTGGTGTAGTAAGGGAGTGAACTTCTATTCATGTAGTGAAATAAGAAGCCTTGGTTTATTTTTCTTCAACAGGGAACAGAGTTCAGAGGCAGCAGAAACTGGAGGTAGTGAAAATGAAGAGAACCCTGTGAGAATTATTTCTGTCACACCTGTAAAGAATATTGACCCCGTAAAGAATAAGGTAAATTTAAAAGTTTAACAAGTGGATTTTTTCCCTTAATTGGAATCTTACTAACATTTTATAGCAAGGGCAAGAAAAACACAGCCAGCAGGTTAATATCCATACTGCATTTTATACATGTGTCTCTACCACTCCCTGCAGTACTGACTCTGCCTCACTCTCCAAAACTGATTGTGCTTACATGCTCCCACTTTGTTTTACAAGAATTTTTGTGGTCACCCACAATGGTATCCTTCTCCCACACTACCCATCCCAACACTTTGAAAGGATAAGAATTGAGAGTTTTTTGAGATCTTTTCAAAAGTTTGTTGATTCTTGTCAGAGGTCAGCACTCTGTTTGTTTTTACTGTATTTTTATGATTTAGCCATTTAAAGTGTGTTTGAGTTTTTATTTAACAGCTGCATTCTTCATTGTTGATCTTTAAATTATGGCACCCAATTTTCTTTAACAATTTTTTGGCAAGAGAGAAAGGAGTATCCCATAATTGGTGGAAGCATCAGACAGACCTGGTTTTGCGTCCTTGCTCTGCCACTCACTGTGTTGATTTGGGCAGATTGCTTGACTTCTCTAAGCTTCCATTCAACTGTAATGTGAACTTGATAACTTACCTCAGTTGGAATGACTTAAAGATACTGAGTATGTTTTTTTCCCACAGAATCATATTCTTGACATGCTTATCTTTTTATTGCTCACCATATATTTATTCTGGTCATCAAATATTTTAGGTTTTACCCTCAGGTACATAAAATATAGTAGGACTGTGAGTTTTTCCACAGTAGCTTAACTGTTCCTTTCTAAACTCTCATTATCTGAACTCAACCTGAGTATATAAGGATAAATTTTTAGATCAGATTCTCACTATCTAAATTCTTGCTTCTTGCGATTTGAAATACAGCATGCCAGCGGATTCAGGTAACAGGGTAACTCTCACTGTCATAACTCTTGAATCTAGGAACCAAAAGATTGAATATTGTAGGATCCTTGTGTGGAATTAAGCTGTCTTAACATAAACCTAGATACAGAAATGCATATTGCCACAGACATCCAGTGATACCATGTACTCATAATGCACATTACAAGGTGGTACATTGGTAGACATGCAAATGTTTAGTGCAACCAGTCATCTGTAACTTTTTCACCCTCTGCCTAAAATTATATGTAATTTTGATAAATTGGATATTTAAATTCTTCTGATAAACAAAAGGCCTTACTTTCTGATTGATCTGTAATATATTATTCCAAACCCTCATTTTAACTCATACTTCCAAAGCCTATTTTAACCAATTCCCTGCAATCTGAAGAGATGAGGCTTATATCTTTGATCAAAGCATGATGACTTCCTGGTCTGGTCCCCATACATTTATAGGAACATTTCTTTCCTTGGTCTGATTTTCTGCCCCATTGGCTCAAAAAACTATCCTGTTAGTATACTAAAAATATGTATGAAGATCTAAGGGAGTATTTCTTGTTAATCAATTTCTCAAAGAAAATAAACCAATTTATCAGTTATATATGTGAAAATTATTCAGCAAAGTGGATATGCATGTTTACAAATTGGCGCATTTTCTCCTATTATTTACTATGTGGGGGAAATTTTAATATGAAAGATGAAGATGAGAGGTAGTTAAAAGCAGAACCATGACACACATATCCCATGGATTCAGGCAAGCAATATTGCCATTCTTGTCCTCTAGGTGTTTTCTTTTTCTTAGTACCTGAGACAACTGGTTCCCTCTTTATTTGGCTTTTGCATGGCTCTTTGAACATATGCACAAGTATGTAATTTTCATAAATGTGTAAACGTGATCAGGTCCATGATAATTTTTTGTTTAGTTTTGTTTTTTGAGACAGAGTCTCACTTTGTTGCCTGGGCTAGAGTGCTGTGGCGTCAGCCTAGCTCACAGCAACCTCAAACTCCTGGGCTCAAGCCATCCTCCTGCCTCAGCCTTCCAAGTAGCTAGGACTACAGGCATGTGCCACCATGTCCGGCTAATTTTTTCTATATATTTTTAGTTGTCCAGCTAATTTCTTTCTATTTTTAGTAAAGATGGGTCTCACTCTTGCTCAGACTGGTCTTGAACTCCTGACCTCAAACGATCCACCCGCCTCGGCCTCCCAGAGTGCTAGGATTACAGGCGTGAGCCACCACGCCCGGCCCATGTCCGTGATTTTTAACGTCAACTCTTTTCCTTTTCAAACAATCTAATCTGTATATGTCTCTTTTTTCTCTGTAGTCTTATCATTGTCACGTGTGTATACACATATACTTTGTTTCCCCTTTTTTGCCACTACAATGTTATAATCTTTATAAATTTACTGTGTATAAATAAATAAAAGCACACCTACTGCTGCTTTTATTTTTGTGGACTAAGTTCCTCGTGGTGGGATTGCTCAAAAGATAAATACATCACAGATTTTAGATATTTCCATATTGATTTCCTGAAAGTTTGGAACACTTGACATTTCTACCAGCAGAATATGAGAGTACTTTTTTCTCTGCATACCCACCAACAGGCTTTACAGTTCTTTTGAATTTTTTTCAGCCTCTAATATTGAAACTACTGCTCCGACTATTTTAATTTGTGTTTCTCCGACAGCCAGTATATTTGTTGACCATTTGGATGTGCTCTTCTGTAAATTGCCTGTTCATATTTTCCCCTTTTAAAATTGTTATCTTTGTCTTGTCTAACTCAGCTTCTGATGCTATAATTATTTTACCATCTTGTTAACATTCTTGCTCACTTTCAATCCAATTGCCTTATAGCAGCCACGGTAGTATTTTAAAAATGTAATTTGGATTATGTTTGTCCTCTGGTTAAAAATTACTTTCTTTAGCATTAGACTAAAATCAAAATTTCTTAACATGTCCTATAAGGCATTCATGATCCGTCCCATTCCTGCTTCTCCTGCATTTCTTATGCCTCTCTCCCATCACTCCTTACTGTCTAGAGTCCTTAAATCTGCCGAATACTTTCTTTCCCTCTTGATGTACTTTATGCTGTCTTTTTCCTCTGTCTAGAATACTTCACTTTCATATGACAGGGTCCTGCATTGATATTATTTAAATAATGTTTCCCCAAAGGACCAATTAGAAACTGATGCTTCCTCTGATTTTTTTTTTTTTTTTTTTCAGAACACCCTGTTCTTTAACCTCTTAGCACTCAGGTAATTCATACTTAAATATTTATTTTTTAAAAAATTAGTCACCTACCATTCTAACCTATATGAGGACAGGACCTGTATCAGTTTTGTTTCCCAGTCTATACCGAACAGCCACAACACCTAATAGACATTCACCTGAACGAATGGCTCCTACTTCAGGTTAATAATACTTAGTTGTATTGTGGATGCATCTTGTTTTGCCCAGGAATCACCATCTTTCCCCAAGATGACTCTTCTCTGATCCATAATGTATTGTTTGTGCAGTTCTCTTCTTGTGGCCCACCTTACTCTCTTGGTCCTTTTGTGTATTACCTGTTCTCTTAAAGTGGGGCTTAACATTAAACCCTGGAGTAAAACACTGATTTGTGAATTTTTCTTACTTAAATTACTACTCCCAGGAGCTTTCATTTAATTAATTTTTCTTGAAACACGAAGATTTGTAATGTTTTTCCCCCAGTCATTCTGGAATGATTTTCTGGGGAAAATGAAAATTAATTAATTAAGAAGATATAGGCCAGGCTTGGTAGATCATGCCTGTAATCTCAGCATTTTGGGAGGCTGAAGCAAGAGCATTGCTCAAGGCCAGAAGTTTTGAGACCAGCCTGGGCAACATAAGAAGACACATTTTTATAAATAACCAGATGTGATAGCACACGCCCTGTAGTTCCAGCTACTCAGGAGGCTTGAAGTAGGGGGATCACTTGAGGCCAGGAGTTTAAGACTAGCCTGGGCAACATAGCAAAACCCCATTTCTACACACACAAAAAATAGAAAAATTAGCTGGGCATAGTGGTGTGCATTTGTAATTCTAGCTACTCAGAAAGCTGAGGAAAGAGGATCACTTGAGCTCGAGTTTGAAGCTGCAGTGAGCTGTAATTGGGTCAGTGCACTCCAGCCTAGATAACAGAGTGAGGCCATGGCTCAAAAATACATAGTCTAATTTTTTCGATGATAATAGTGTTACTCTGCTTCCTTTTAATCAATTAAAATTATAATTATTTCCTAAATATCATTCATATAAAGGTCACTTTCATTCTGAAAGCTATTGTTTCTCCATTATGTTTATTATAGTAAAATGGGATTTTATTACTTTGAACATTTTAGATGACTTAATACATGCTAAACTAGAACAAGAAAAAATGTTCAGAGAAAAGGTTAATGATTGATGCTGTAAAAAGAGACGAAAGTTTGAATTAATGGAGTGAGAATTCAAAGTACTTTGTGTCACAGAACTACAAAGATTATCATCGTTAGATGCATCATATAGAAAATAGCATATTGATTTATGAAAATGCTCCTTTTGAAAAGTGATAAATTTAGAGCACATCATCCATGATATAAGGCCTTTTTCATTTGGGGCCAAGCACAGTGGCTCACACCTGTAATCCTAGCACTCTGGGAGGCTGAGGTGGGAGGATCACTTGAGCTTGAGAGTTCAAGACCAGCCTGAGCAAGAGCGAGACCCCGTCTCCACTAAAAATACAAAAATTAGTCAGGCGTGGTGGCATGCACCTGTAGTCCCAGCTACTCGGGAGGCTGAGGCAAGAGGATTGCTTGAGCCTAGGAGTTTGAGGTTGCTGTGAGCTATGATGAAACCACTGCACTCTAGCCTGGGTGACAGATCAAGACTCTGTCTCAAATTTTTAAAAAAACTTTTTGTAATAGATACGATAGCAAAACAAATATGGTTTTCTTTATTTTTACTGCTTGTATTTTAATGTACATTTATTGAGCACATTACATGTGCCAAGCACCGTGCTAGCTCCCGGCCCAGCCCCTCTCCTCAAGGAGCTTACTCCCTAATGGGATGTAAGCAATTAACTAGAAGCCCAGGAATCCCACCTACTTCAAAAATACTTTCCAAATACTTTTTTATAGGACAGGTCATTGATATTTAAGGAATTTATGTTTATAGAATTGTTTTGTGCTCTTTTAGGAAATTAATTCTGATCAGGCTACCCAGGGCAACATCAGCAGTGATCGAGGAAAGAAAAGAACAGTAACAGCAGCTGGTGCAGAGAATATCCAACAAAAAACAGATGAGAAAGTAGATGAATCAGGACCGCCTGCCCCTTCCAAACCCAGGAGAGGACGTCGACCCAAGTCTGAATCTCAGGGCAATGCAACCAAAAATGATGATATAAATAAACCTATTAGCAAAGGAAGGAAAAGACCTGCAACCAGCCAGGAGAGCCCTGGGGGTTTGGAAGCAGGTAATGCCAAAGCACCCAAACTGCAAGACGTAGCCAAAAAGGCAGCACCAGCAGAGAGACAAATTGACTTACAAAGGTAATATACATCATTTCTTCCTGAATTTTGAGTTCAGATATTTTTGTTTTATTCTTAGTGTGTGCCAATCACCCGAAACACATAGGCATTTGGGAATGAAAATTGTATTTGGTTTTCCTGAGTAAGTTATAATGGCATTTGTTTTTATCTCATAATCTCCATTTTTAAGGTACTAATTTGAAGACAGATCTCCCTTTTCTCTTTGGTTAATTGTTATTTAGTATATAGTATTTTGATTTTTCTGTTTATTAGCAAGGAGAATATTATCTTTTGTCTGGTGTCCTTCAAATGGTTGCATAGGTTTACATAACATAAAGGATTACCTTTGGACACAAAATCCCAGAATGGAGAAGATACTGATAAGATGTGACCAGGGATAGCCTGCTCTTTAATTCTTCTTGTTATAGTTAATTTTAATATAGATCAGCAACGTGCCTCTCCCCTACCCTGCCCAGTGAAACAGTCTCACAGCTGCTCATCTTTGATTATTCTTGGGCTGGGATTTTGGATTTTCCACACTGTGACAATGATGCCCCATTTGGAGATCTAGAAGGTAGCACCTTTCATCTTGGCCTACAATTAGAACTCACCCTGTCCTCTTCCTTTCTCCTTATATAGCTAACTCATCTACCCCTGAATTAGATGTAAGCATCTGAATTCCTTCTAGAGTCCCAATTTTGATCAGCTCAAAATACTTCCCCTATCCTGCTTCAGTATTTTTATAAAGTGCAGTGTCACTGAAGCATATGTATAAGTACATTTAAAATATTACCATTTATGAAATTCTGAGATTTGGGGCTATTGTATTTCTATGCATTTTAAGTGCTTCTAAACATCTTTTACAACATTTCATGGCTTCTAATATGCCATGAGCCAGACTCACTACTAAGTTCTTTATTTGTTAACCCATTGAATCCTTAAAACAGCTCTGTGTGGTAAGTACCATCATCATCCCCAGCCTGCAGTGTGGGGGAGACTCTGGGATAGAGGGCCTGGGTAGCTTTTGTCCCCTTTGCTCAAATACATGGTAGAGCCAGGATTAAAGTAAAACCAACGCAGTGTGACTCCAGAGTTGTGACCACCGTACTAGGTTGTACTTTTAAGATTAAAATTAATTCTTAGCTGGGCTTGGTGGCACACACCTATAGTTCCAGCTACTTAGGAGGCCAAGGAGGGAGGATCGATCACTTGAGCCCAGGAGTTCAAGGCCAGCCTGGGCATCATAGTGGACCACGCTTCCAAAAAAAAAAAAAAAGTAAGCCTTAATTCTAGTCACTGTGCAGCTTACAAAACTGGCATTACAGTGGATATTTTGAAAATATTTGCTTGTGTATTTGTTTTAAATAGCTAATATAGTTCATATATGTGATAGTTTCCATAAAATGGAATATATTTACACACAGTTTTAATAACTATTAAATAAAATAGCTCATTTATTTAAAATAATCATAGGTTAGGTCAGGTGCAGTGGCGCATGCCTGTAATCTCAGTACTCTGGGAGGCTGAGGCAAGAGGATCGCTTGAAGCTAGGATTTCCAGACCAGCCTGAGCAACATAGTGAGACCTCATCACTACAGAAAAATAATAATAATCACAGGTTAAACGAGACCAACTTTGGTCATCTTTTTAAGCTCTTTCAGAGTACATGCAAACAAAACCCTTGCAATTTTAGGGTTAGAGAGGAAAACCAAGAGAATGATCAGATGTTTCTGAAGGTGGCAAACTTAAACGAAGCATCCAATGCTAAGAACAAGACTGTGGTGAAAATTAGTTAGAATTATGTATAGAAGGTATTTGACACAGTGCCTGGCATCTATATTAGTAGTGATAATAGTGATAATAGTGCTTCTGGAAATGCCGTTTGTAAAACAAAAATATGAAAAAAAAAAAAGAGAAAATGAAAAAAAAATAATAGTGATAATAGGAAAAGTTCGGTGAGCATATATCTGACTTGCCAACAACCATCGTGAAGCAAGTACAGCCCTAAATTAGAGGTAAGGAAATGAAGACCTGAAAAGACCTTTCTCAGGTCACCTGGCCCATGCTACCCAGGGCAGGGCTTCAAATCCGGGACACCCTGTATTGTCTGCCTCACTGTAACACTCACAGTGGTAGCTGCACTTATGTCTCTCTCTAGCATATGGATTAATAGTGTTTTGAAACATTTTTAAACTATGAACATTCAGGACCCTATTATTTGGGATTTTTTTCCCTCAGTATGTAAAAGGAGACGTTTTAGTGTGTATTTACCAATAAACTATGGATTAGACAGATACATTAAAACAAAAGTTCCTTGATGGTGACTCAACAGATGTTTTAACTATGCCTCAGTTTCAGGAGAAAACATCAAATGGTCAAAATCCTGGAAATGCTAACTGTATTTCACATAGAACTGTAGCTTCCACCTTTCTACAAGATTCTAAACATAGCTTTCATTAACTGCACATATTAGCTGTGAGTGATCTGACATTCCACCTGTGTTTTCCTGAGGCCTAGTGAGGATCAAGTACAGGTGACAGCTCGCATAACTGGTCAGTTCTGAATATATAGTCCCTCGAGTCATCCTGTTACGGTTATCGTTACAGTTTCAACCAACTCACTGGTAAGAGAAGAAATAGGGTTGCCAAGCCTGAGAGCCATCAAACATTCCCCAGCTATGGATGAACCCAGAGTGATAGAATCAGCTCTGTTTAGGGGCCTTGGATTGTGTCGTCATGTCTGAAGTGCCGCACCAAGTATTAATAGTTTACCCCTGGGTTTCATTTGATAAATAAGGCTTAGCCGCCTCGTGCTTCTGCAGCCCTGCATTCTGACTCCACATGACCACTGCGCCAGTCTTCCCTTTCCCTTGCATGATTCTCCACACCTTTCACTTGCTTAAGTTTTCGCTGCCCAGATGGTCATTTCGTGCTGTGGTCATAACTCTCTGCGCAGTAACATCTCAGAAGTGCCTTTCTTCTAACATCACCCTGATCATCTTTACTCTGAACTCCTTTGTCGATCTGAGTACAGGATTCCTGCTCGCCCCAAGGTAACAAACACTATCTACTAGGACCAACTCTGGAAAACTTATCCAATTTTATTACTTGGTATTTATTATCGTATCATTTGATTATTTAGATTTTATCATTAAATAATTAATAAAAACCATTTTCAAGGCCCTAGTAATGCCAACTACAGTCTGGGTGCCTTATGTTTGTTACCTCATTTACTCCTGCAGCCTCAGGTAGAATTCTGGCCAGTGTTGGCCTCTAGGGCCGTTTTCATACCACATCCTTCACTTCTAGTAAGTGGCCAGTGCTAACCCCTGGAGAATTCCTCTTACTAGGTTTTTATTGACAACATTAGGCCAATAATTTTTTAGCATGGTCCCCACTTACATGATTTATTTACTGGTTCAAGGATATTTTATTCCACCAAAACATAAAGAGTATATGCAGAAATTTACTGACATAGATTTTATCTGATAGTTGATGCTGAGCATTTTAACTTTTAAAGTTAACTTGAGAATATTTAGATCCCTTTTGCATCTTTGCAGTAAATGTATTCCCTCAACTATTTGTGTGTGTGTTGCTTCCAGTAAGTTTTCCTGATTATATTTTGGGCTTCATTTGAAATTGTTAACTTATTTTGAAAAAATTCCTTCAATTCACCCAATACATTTCTAAAAACCAGCCATTTTGCCCTGTGGTCAGGAAACAGTTAACAGCATTAACTGGATGTTAATGTCGGTTTTCTGTGAGTTTTGGGTGAGGGAATGATCATCTGTTTAGCAGTTTAGTTCACTTGTTTTTCCTCTATTTGTTGGAGCTATTGTGCAAATAGGAAACAATTCCAAATGTTTTGCATTGAAAGTGTGTTTTTAATAGGTCTGCTGATACTTGAATGTTTTGCTTAAACTTAAAGCCAAATTCTTCCACAAAGAAGAGATTATCAATAAATATCAGTGGAGAAATAGTTCTCAAACTTGGGACTTTTGGGGAATCTGTAAATTTAAAGAGAATATCTATAGGATAACAGACTATAGTTTTCTCATCTTTGAATTAACATGTTTTGGTTAGCGTGCTTAGTGTTGGAGTATTCAAGGATCTTGGGATTTGTTTGTCTTAAACAGAATCTACTGACTTCCTGTACTCACTTGTATATTGAGGTTTCCTCACATCACATAGGTTTGTATCTTAGAATTAAAGTAAAAGTAACCTCTAAGTGTGTTAAACAACTGTATATTCGTTTGACATCAATATTTTTTCGGTAACAAGTAAATTTTTACCAAAATAATACGAAATTTTTCAGAAGCCATGTGCTCGGAAGTGATGGTGATTCACTTTGGGACCTGGAGTCAAGTCCAGGAAATTCTTGCAGTGATCTGGATCGTTTATAAATCTGTGCGAGCACCCAGGGAGATACTGAGGACTCAGAGTTAGTACAGGGAAGCTTCGTGAAGGTGCAACAGGCAGCTTGTAGAGGATTCTTTGATATCATTTTATTAAACTGTTAGAGCCGGTTCCCCTCGGCCCCAGGAACAGAGAGGCGGAGTCGCCGAGGCTGCAAATGGCAAAGGAGTTTATTAACTAGCTCGAGCTAGGGTCCAAGTCCTAGAGCACCAACGCAGTGGCCTCTCCGCGAACTAGGACCCCGCCCTGGGGTAAAATTAAGCTTTTATACTCTTTTGCAGGTTTCACACGACACCTGCTGCAGGTTACACACGACACGCTGGGCACACCACCACCCTCCCCCCTTAGTTCATTGGCTTTTTTAAAAGTTGCTGATCGTGTAGGCTCCCGATTGGTCCAGTTCCACGCCATCGTTCCTGCTCTTGATTGGTCTCGTTCTGAGCCTTCATTTTATCTTAGGTGTACCATGACCTGGGCAGTTTGGGCTCTGGGCCTTATCTTGTTTACACAAAACATGGGTGTTGTACTTAGGAATTTCTGTGTTGGGGGTAGCAAGCAGGAGCAAGCAGGTTTACAGAAGCAAAATGGCAGATTAAAACAGAATGGCAGGTTAATGATTTTTGGCATGACATTCATACTATAACAAAACTTGCTTTGTATGTTATAACAAATTAATAGTCTCTGTAAGAATATTAATAATCACTTAGCTTTAGTAGCATTGTTGCCTTTATAAAATGTGTATGTAGTCTTGGGGTTTGGGAATGTATCTTTCTTTCTCTCCCAGGTTTGGAATTGTTGAGACTGAGACAGTTGTAATACTGAACAGTGATAAGGCTGATTAAAAATGCAGAACAACATAAGCAGAGTGGGTAAATTAGTAGACACCAGACAGACCAGGATGCACCTCTCAGGGCAAAAGAATAAATCTAGACGAGGTCAGGACCAATATGCCCGTCTCTTTCCCCCGTCTCATCTGTTAGATGAGTTCTTCCTCCTCGCAAAGAGGAGTAGGTGAGAAGAAGAGAGAACGAGTCCATGTCGACTCTCTCGGGCTGCCAGGGATCAGAGTTTCCCTCCCTACTAGGGCAGCGGTACAGGTGGGGGACTCCTAACCTCTTCACAGAATTAAGCTGAATTCTCCTCCCGGTTTTTTTTAGTACACTAAAATGTGTGTGTTTACCCAGCTCAAGGGTCAGAACTATTTGCTGCTTATAAATTTGTTTTGCCATAGTGTCCAATAATTTTTCTTCCACAATGTCAATTTTGAAAGTGTTAATTAAAAATTACAACTATTTCAAATAAGTAGCTTTTATCATCTTAAGTAAATGGGACATTGCATAGCAGCACTAAATAGTTGAAAAACAACTTCTTCATTGATGTTTTGTTTCTATATAGTTTAGGAAAAGATTCCTTATACCAAGTAAAGTCTCGGGTGAAAAAATGAAAAAAATTGTTTAAGATTTTAGTTAACTGTAGAAATGAAATCATTCTGGTTTTGTTTATATCCTGTCTACATCTTTTCTAACTTTGTGCTCTTCTCCTCTCCCTAAGGTAAAAAGAAAACTCATTTGCAAAGGGAGAAAATGAAGGCCAAACAGAAGCAGGCTCTAGCTTCTGCAAAAACTTGGATTCACGATGTCCCTGAACAGAAAATGAAGTTCACTTCAGAACACACGCTTTCTGCCTTGAAAACCGAAAGAAACTATTACTTCTTTTTCACATGACCACAAGTCCTCTGATGGAAATGTACAGCAGAAACTCGAGAGAGGCTAAAAGCAACTCTGTTCTACACAACCCTCCCCCAGACTTTTCTTATGAAAAGTCAATAATTAAGCAAATTGCTTAACACTTGGTTCCAGTTCCTGCATATCTGGAGTTTAAATGCATAATACACCATTAATTTCCATGCTGCAGTTTTTATTTTAAAGTACCAAGATATCCCTTACACTGACACTGAAAATTCATCCATTTTAGAGCCAGGAATTCCCATGTTACACAAGAAAAAATAGAAGTCTACTGAATTAATTTTTTAAAAGAAAAGAGATCAGATTAAATATTTCTTTAGTTTTCCTTTTGGAAACTTTTATGTATAATTCTTTCTGCCTGCCTACTTTTCTGCAAAAATGAGATGTACAGATTTCAGTTCCCTGCTATGAAAAGTGATGTGGTGGCAATTTTATAAATGTTGCTTTTCTGATTTTTATCAGAGTGAGAAAATAATTAAAATTATTATTGATTTGCAAGTAGTAAACTTCATGTTTTGATTTCCCCTCCATTTTAGTTTAATATAATTTGCAATAAATGTACATATTGTTTGTTTCATAAAGCGTATCACTTTAAAATGGTTTTTACTCCTGTGACTATGATGGAATATTTGGGATTTTAAAGGAGTAATGACTGTCCAGCATTTGGTTTTATATTGTTTGTCACCAGATTTTTATTATTGATGTACAAAAAAAAGTCAATTTTTTTAAATAGTTGGACTTTGGCAGCTTTGTAAGGAAAGTTGGAGGTGTTTAGGATTGCTATCAATTTTCAGCATTGTGCTTTTGGGAAGTAAGTGTTTTTGCTTTTGTCTGCTGGTCTGGGCTCAGTGTTTATGTTTATTTTAGAAGACAACTATCGCATCAATATATTATGTTTCTTGGCATTGTTCAGTATAGGCAACGTGTATACTTTTGTGTACACATAATCATATTTAAGTTTTATGCATAAAATAAATGCTTCTAGATGTCATGGCAGTCTTTTTTAATCTTTTTATCTTATCCTTATGAATTTTTTTAATGTGAAAGGGCTAAAGTCATAAAGAACATGATTACAGTCAACTCTCCATTATCTATATAAAATAGTGGCTATCCCTTGGGTTTTTAATTTTGTGTTAGTCATAAACTTAAAAACAAAATACTGAAGACGTATCGTAAGACCTGATTCAGGAGGAACTTGGAATTTGTCTTTCCTCCCTGTATGCACACTGGGCTCCTCCCGCAGCCTCAGCGGGGTGTGCCTACGCGGCTTCCTCACTCGCCCGCTGCGGGTGAGCGGGAGGAAACAGCGTTTAGGTTATGACTGGGTCTTGATAGCCTGTATTCTACATGGGATGTAAAACAAACAGTGAAATGTGTCAAAAGCAACTTTGTTGGGAGTAAATGTCACTTACGTTCTCATAGATAATCAAGAGTTGGCTGTATATTGACTGCAAGTGAAAGATGGGTAATTCTTTTAAATATGCATATACACACATTTAGGTGTCAGAGAATGGCTAGGGAACAATGGATACCAATGACAGAAAACAGTATCTTTTGCTTCTTCATAACCCTTTAGAAAGTATAAAATATTGCCTCCAACATACTGAAAAAGGGTATCTATGCATAAGTATCAGAGAAGTCCCTCAAGCAGTCAGTGGGTGTGTTTAATTTAGAATTTAAAGTTCTCTTAGCATCAGACAAGTTGATTGTTAAGGCCTCCAATTTGTCACCAAGAAAAAGTGCATTGACCTTTCTCACTCCTTTTGACTGATTGCCCATGGTTTACTAGGTTACCAAGTGTTAAGTCCTATCTAACAAAATGTAGCAGAACCATTTGAATCAATGTATGGCTATTTGGATTTTTGCAGGAGAGGAGTTAGCTAAAGGATCTGGTCCTCATGTGGATGTGAATGGCCCACCCCTGATTTTGTAAAATGAAGCAAGTGTCTGGCACTAAGGGAAGCAAGAATAGGATGGTAGAAAGAACAAGCTGATGGGAAGGGACTTGATTATGAGAAATTTGTCAGTTTTCCTTTGAAAAGGAAAATTTTAAATCCCTTAGGAATTTGGTATATTCACATCTCAGAGAACTACAACACAAAAGTGCAGACTTATATTTGAGAATTAATGTTAACACTGCGTCTAGTTTGAAGCTTCTTGTATTTGTCTAAAACTACAAGCCAGAATTTTGTATCTCCTTTGATAAAAAGTGTGTATAATGTAAAGTAGTTTTGCATATACTTGTGCTGCACATGGGCTGAATTTTTAAAATTTTTTTAAAGACTTGAAGCAGAACCTTGTAATTTGTGTAAATGACAAGTGTAAAATCCTACCATAAAATGCTAAAAAATATGCACTGTTTCAAATAAAACCAAGAAATGCAGCATTATACAGTAGTGTGGAGCCCTGAATATTCACGTCCTCCCTGGCATGTCACAAGTTGGTAAAATGTCTGCGTATTTTCTGTTTAGATTCTGGAGTCTGCATATCCTAATAAGAAATCAAATGCTACCTTCAAACTTCCTTCCTAGGTATTCTGATCTGGCTTACAATGACTGAGGAAGAACATGATGGATGGTAAATTCTGATGGACATTTGGAAAACTTCAGAAGTTGTTTTTCAACCTAAGAATTTAGTAGCAGCCTTTCATTCATAGTATCCTGCGGTTCATCTATTTATTGCAAATTTTGGACATGCATATTTTAGTTTTAGTTTAATAACTAGTGCATGGAGAGCAAGCAGGTGACATAAATGTGCCTGGAATAAGAGGTGAGAGAAGCTGCCATGTCTAGTTATGTGTTCTACCCTTAATGGGTTTGTCTTTCCACACCCTGATACTTGTATTGTCAAGACTTCTCTTTCTGTCTTCACTAGTCACATAAACCATCAGTAGAAACCACTACACCATCCACTACACCATCCGTCTCCAATAGTTCTGATGAGCTTTGAAGCCTGCCCAGGTAATAATGGTGGCCTCGCTACAAGCCAGCTGCAGTCAGGAACGATGGAAGTGAGAGTGCAGAATCAAGCACCTTTCTACTTATAAACCAGAGCTCCAGTTGTTCACTCCCATTAGGGTAATAACCTTCATTATTTCATTTTGTGTCTTATTTTCAAAGTCTAACACACAAAAGGTCCCGTTTCTAAGGAACTCCAGCCAGGCTAGTGATCAGTATTTCAGTTTTGACATTTCTCAAATAATTTTTTTATCATTACCGCTAACTTAAGGCACTTTTCTCCCCTCATTCTAGTTACCTTGTTCTTTAACAAGGATCATGTCATTCTGAATAAAACTCCCTTTTTTGTAAGTAGCACCACATCCGTTCTTCCTGAAGAAGCTTGAAAAGCAGCCGGCCGGGGCCCCGTGTCGGGAGTGCCACTGCACACAGTCGGCGTCTGCCAAAGCCACTAAGGAAATTGAGGGGTAGTGAGTCGCCATTGTCTTCATCACAGGTATAAAGAAATACAGATTAAATCTGCACAGACTGGGTAAAATGCCAGGGGCTGACACTGAAAACCTTAGAAGGACTAGCAGGACACTGCAAACACCACAACACCGCAGCTGCGACTGTTCCAGGTGATAAGTTCTGTGTGGGCTTCCGAGCCCTGATTGATAGAGGCTATGGGAGCAGAAAATCCGCACCTTTTCTGTGTGGAGAAGTGCAGTCCTGACAATTGTTCTGCGCACGTGAGTCCCCAACTGCCTGCCTGAGGGGACCTGCAGCTGGACCTGCTGCGGTCTGGTCAGGGGCCCCCGGCGGGAGGGAGCCTAAGGCTGGGGAAGGACAGGAAGACGCAGTTGCGCTTGCCGTGTGCAAAGCACTGCTCTACAGAAGACCTGGCCCAGCCCTCAAACCTTGCTGTCCACGGTCCTCGGTAACACCCGCCCCTCACCTCAAGCACAAATTCAGGTGTGTAAATAATTCCTGCGGCTTTTTTGGACAAACTTTGAACAACCCTAGGAACTTAGTGGGCTTCTCTAAAGCAAGGTTCAGTGGGAACTCAGGCAGTATCCCCAGCAAGCACCCATTTTAGTTTTCTTCTGAGCCTTTTTTTTTTTGAGACAGTCTCACTCTGTTGCCTGGGCTAGAGTGAGTGCCGTGGCGTCAGCTTAGCTCACAGCAACCTCAAACTCCTGGACTCAAGCGATCCTACTGCCTCAGCCTCCCGAGTAGCTGGGACTACAGGCACCACCAAGACGCCTGGCTTATTTTTTCTATTTCTTTTTTGTTGTTGTTGTTCTATTTTTAGTAGAGACGGGGTCTTGCTCTTGCTCAGGCTAGCCTCAAACTCCTGACCTCAAGCGGTTCTCCTGCCTCGGCCTCCCAGAGTGCTAGGATTACAGGTGTGAGCCACCGTGCCCGGCCTCTTCTGAGTCTATTTAAGAAGAGATGCACTCTGGTGGCCACCTGCCTCCATCCCCACCCCAAGAAAACTAAAACCCTGGAAGTTTTGCCATCTGGTTGCACCTGGCCTGTGATGGCATTTACCTTCCAAAAGAAAACTATAGGGACAGAAGGAGAACCTGTCCCTTTACAAGCCACCTTAGACTAAAAGCTGACAGGCAAAAGACTGGAACCCTAAAAGCACCTTACTTTTAGATGTGGTGTCTAGACTAGGTCCAGGGGCCAGAGGGTCTCTGCGTTGACTGGCCACATGGCAGCCTGGCCTGCAAACGGAAGCTTATAATCATGAGCAGCTGGGCCTTTCTTTCACAAGCCACGATTCATTAGGGATATCAAAACTACACAGATTCTCTTCTTCTTCTCCGCTCAACACACAACTTGGAGGTTTCATTGATGACAAGGCATCAACCACACCATGGTAGGCATGTCCCAGTCCCCAGAGCTGGTTCAGAGGAAAACTGCCACAAAGATTTTGTAAACTGCTCTCTAGTCTCCTGCTAGTTCCCTGGCAGGGAGGTGCTAGCTGTCTGAAGGCCTTATCTTTGTTGATGCATGATTTCTATCTCACCAGTAATTTGGGCTTTGTGTTTTGAGGGTCAGAATTACCTAATTCTATAGTTCGTAGGGAAGGAGGAAGGAAATTACAAATATCCCATCACGATTAGGTGGAAACAAGGAAAACCACCATACAAATGCATTTGGCCTTCACTGCCGTTTGGCTTTGGGGAGAACAGAATTCTGAAAGCAGGGGAGGAGCAGATCAGAAGGATTGATGCCTGCGTGCACTTCCAATGCAATGTGCTTCTGATTAATATTCCTCCACAATGACAATTGAGCAGAGGCTCAGGAAGGGCAACGAGACTCTGTGCCCCTGAGGAAAGCACAGCTGCCCAGACGCAAGAGGACGTTTGCTCTGCAAGTTCAGGCAGAACTCTGTAAGGCTGGGGTCGAACACCTCAAGTGTTGATATAGTGGCAGCAACCAGGTGGTGAAGGAAATGTGCCTTTAAAATACTGGAGAGTCCAGGAAGCCACAGCTGGGTCTCCTGGAGAAAGGGGTCCGAGGAGGCCTTACCACCTGCCTGGATGTTCAGAAGGAGAAGGGCCCCAGGCAAGACCGGCCAGGGAACTCGGAGGCTGTGGCAGGGCCCCACACTGCAGGATGCCAGCCTGTCTGGTTGTGTGAAGGACGCCAAAATATTTTCCTGCTTAGGAATGTAAGAGCTGCCTCCTTGTGCTTCATAAAGCTCAGCCCCACTAAGATGTTTTTCATTTTTCTCTATAGACCTCCTTCCTCTCAGGGCCAGGTCCCACAGGGCTCCTTGGAAATGGCCGCCCAAGTAGGTTCCTACTCTCACCGTCAGACCAGGAGTGCTGTTCCTTGGTTGCCTCGTCTGCCCTTGCCCTGGTTTTAGTATGAAGAAAGTGACGGCTGGACGCAGTGGCTTAGTCCTGTATTCCTAGCACTTTGGGAGGCCAAGGCGGGAGAATGGCCTGAGGCCAAGAGTTCAAGACCAACCTGAGTAACATAGTGAGCCCTGTCTCTAGAAAAACAAAAAAAAAGGTAGAAAAATTAGCTAGTTATGGTGGTGTGTGCCTGTCTCAAAAAAAAAAAAAAAAAAAAAGAGACAAAATTCATTTGTATTGTAGGATGTTTAGTAGCAAAAAAAAAAAAGAAAAAGAAAGAAAAAGAAAAAAGGCACAGAAGAGGGCTTTTTTTCCTGCCCAAGATCTCCCGTCCCACATTCAAAGCTAATGAAAAGGACTGATTTTCATCAAAAGTTTAACTCTTTACATATGCTGGCACATTTAATTCTCACAATAACCCCATAAGGCACTACTATTTTCATGTCCATTTTACACATCGCTAGACTCACAGAAGTTAAAGTCAAGCCCGAGCCTTCCCAGACCGTGACTGTGCAGCTCGGTGCTCTCTGCTGAAGCTTTGGGCCCGGGTCACTGAGAGGCTCACACTCGCTCCGAATCCTGGTGCTTAGATGTGGGAAACATGGGAGAAGGAGATGGATAATGAGAACGAGATGCTGGGAAGAAGCTGTGGCGTGCCGCCTGTGGGTCGCTGTTGCAGACATTCAGCAAACAGTGTCCTAACGAAATTAAGACGATAAAATTAAACGAGACTCTATCAACTGGCAATGGACTACTATTTAGCAATTAAAAGGAAGGGAAGCTGATACATGCTACAACATGGATGGATCTCAAAGACGTCATGCCAAGTGAACAAAGCCAGACACAAAGAACTACACATCGTGTGCTTTCATTTATATGAAATTCCCAGAGAGGGCAAATCTTGGGAGACAGGAAGATTCGTGGTTACCCGAGGCTGGGGGTGACCTAGCGAGGATGAACTGGAAAGGGGCTCACAGGATCTCATTCGAGTGACGGTTGCACAACTCAGTCAATTTAACACAAATCATTGAATTGTGCATTTAAAGCAGATGAATTTTATGGAATTTAAATTGTACCTCAATAAAGTTTAAAATAAATAAATGAGATATATCTTCCAAAAAATTTTAACTGTACAAAGCAAGCAGCATCTACGTAAGTACCAGATTATTAAATGATGGACACATTGTGTCAAAAGCACCATTACGAAGGAGGCCACAGGCAAAGTCCCCTTCTCATCGGGGAGCTCCGACCCTCACAGGTTGCTTGCTGGGGTCAATCTTGCTCTCAGCTATGAAGATCTGGAAAGTTCCCTCCACATGGTCATGGTCACAGAACTGCCCTGCTAAGCCAAAGACACAAAAGACTACGTGTAAACCATGGCTGGCCGGTTCCTTCTCTCTGCTTGGGGAGTCTCTGCAGGCAGCCGGGCCGACCGAGGGCATCTTCACGGTCAGTCGCCTGTGCACGCCGTCTCCGTTCCGATGCTCCTGGTACTGTGAGATCCCGGAAATCTTACCGGCCCTTCTATGACTCGATTTTCTCACTTGTAAAATAATAACTGCTTCAATCATGAGGATAAAATGAGTTAAAATAAGGAAGGTGGCGCACACAGGGCCAGGCCAAGAGTGCTCAGCTGCTCGCAGCTGCGGTCACTGGCCACGTGGCCTTGGGCAGCAGCTGCAGACAGACTCAGACACTTCTGTGCCAGCTTGTTGCATCTGCCAACACCCTTACGCTCATCAGTCTTTCCCGAGCCAGGGTATGACGTTTCCACTTTCTCAGTGACATTCCCATATGGTTCAGCCTCAAAGAGGCTGTACACACGGTAAAACTTTCCTATTAGTTTTTGCCCAGACAGTATCTGAACCCCCACTTTGTGTTTAGGGAACTCTCCCCCAACTGTTACCGCATGAGGCAGAGCCCATTTCTCTCTGCAGAAGCTGGAGATGCCCAGCTCCCCTGCCCCGCCCGGCCCGCCCGCCGCCCACACCCGCTCCTGGTGGGAGACCACGGGGCAGGGACGTCCTGCCTAGAAGTGGGGGATCCAAGTCCACCTTCCAGCTTCCTGTCTTCTCAGGTGAAGGCAGGGTGCTGGCTGCAGAGTGGGAGTCTGAGAGTGGAAGAATCCTGAATTCCCGCCGCCCGCAGCTGCCTGGGGGCTTCCGACTTTGTTCTTCTCCCCCTCCCACGCTGCTGCCAGGCCAGCAGTGGGTGCCTGAGTCCATCTAATCAAATGGAACTGGGTTGGATCTTCTCGTTGCTATGGCTACCCCCTATGCATCACGGGTTACAATGTCTTTTGGTGTTGCATTGTGCTGGGGTGGGGCACAGAGGGCTCACGTCAGTGTTCCTACTCCACCCTCAGCTTTCAGCCTCTGCACAGCTCCACCCTGTCCTGGCCTGTGGCCCTGTGCTCGCTAGTCTGAGAGGTCCGTTTGCTCCTGTCTGGGCCTGTGTCCCGGGCCTAAGGGATGGGCTTAGCTGATGACCCTGATGCTCCCCGAGTAGTGGGGGCTTCTGTCTAACCACCTGGGTCCAGGATGGTCTCGTGCCCCTTCCCTAAGGTACAAGGAATGTTTCTTTTCCCCCCAGCTACCTCTTGTCTTCCCCTTGTCACTCTCCTTCCCAGCAGCCATGGCTATTGCCCACAGGTGGGGCTTCGCTTCTTCCCCACAGCGGCAGCTGCCCCCCGCCCCCGGGGCCTGCGTGCCCGGGGCCCCACCTGCACCAAGCCTTTGCCGCGAGTGTCTGAAGAACAGATGTTTGGGTCACCCTGCCGAAAACAGCCCAATCTGGGGAGGTGCTGGCTGAATGCAAGGTGAATTGGAATGGATGTAGATAAATTATAATGGTGATACTTGTCAACCACTGTCTCAAGACCAGCTGCAGAAATGAGGATTGTGGCAGTGAACTGTAGTTTCTTGTTGTATGATTAAAGTAACATGTTTACATATTTTAGAAATGTATTACATACAAATTTTTTTTCTTTTCTTTTCTTTTTTGAGACAGAGTCTCGCTCTGTTGCCTGGGCTAGAGTGAGTGCCATGGCGTCAGCCTAGCTCACAGCAACCTCACACTCTTGGGCTCAAGCGATCCTACTGCCTCAGCCTCCCGAGTAGCTGGGACTACAGGCATGTGCCACCATGCCCGGCTAATTTTTTCTATATATATTTTTAGTTGGCCAGATAATTTGTTTCTATTTTTCAGTAGAGACGGGGGTCTCACTCTTGCTGAGGCTGGCCTCGAACTCCTGACCTTGAGCGATCCACCCGCCTTGGCCTCCCAGAGTGCTAGGATTACAGGCGTGAGCCACCGCGCCCAGCCTACGTACAAAATTTTAAATATAATTATATATTTTAAACTATTGTCCACTTCCTGGACAAATATTCTGTACCGTTTTGCAGTTAACTTTTCAGTTTAGTCCACAGGTTGCACAATGCCCAGACAGAATCAGCATAAAAAAGAAACGCTGTCCAGAAATCCCAGAGGTGGGACTGGACACTGGTTGGCCCTGCGCACGTCAGGATGGAAACAGTTACAACACGTGCTTGCACAGTCTCCTTGTCACTTGGTCTTTACTCTCTATTCTCTTCCCCCTGGCCTTAATACAATTATTTTACCATTAATTTATTTTACCTAGTTTTAAAACTTGCCTCAGATCTTTGATAGCTGTCAAGGCGTAAACTGAAAAGAATCACTGACAGGAGGTGGTGAAGAGACAGACCCTTAAATGAAAGTCACAACATGGGCCCTACAAGCACAGCCACTTTACGCCTAATTCACTTTCCCTTTTTCCCCAACTCATTTCTTAGAGTAGCCCTTTACCTGCTGTTCAATCTGATCAATAAGACCTAGAATTACCAAAGTCCCTTGGGGCTTTTGAGTTGAGACACCTCACATTTCTGTTTAGCTATTTAGATGCCTTTTGTTTCCAGAATTTTGTCTATGAACATAACTGCCAAGATATCTGTGGCATGGCTGATAAGAAGCACATTTGAGACTTTTCCACAGGTCAGATTAGTTAATAAAAGATTTCCAATCTGAAGACATTGCTGAGAACCACTTCTCTGCCCCGTGTCGGTGCTGGGGTGACGGTGAGAGACAGGACACAGCCTTGAGGAGGAGAAGGCTCACATGGAGACAGAGCACAGATCAGTGTGACGTGGGCACAATAAAAGTTCACACAAAGAACTATGAGAGTCCAGAAAAACGCACCGTGTCTGAATGACTGGACGGTCAGAGAGAAGGGGAGGTGAGTCTTCAGAAAAGCACTGTTGAGTTAAATAAGATTTCATCAAGAGGGAGACAAGGTAATTCAGACTGGGTGGGGAGATGGGGAAAACGCGGATTTGGAGGTACAGTATTTCAAATCCCAGTTATGGAATTCACTAATTATGTATGCCTGACCGAGGCAAATCACATGTCAGCTTGAGCTTGTCATCAGCAAAATAAGAGGGTTTGCCGGCAAGATCTCTGTGATTCTTCGTGGTATATATTTGTAGCCATCTACACCCCCGGCTATAATCCTTTCAAAGCAGTAATGATACATTATACATTTTATATCTATCTTCGTATGTTTCCCTGATTCTAGACTACATACATGTTCTGTATCCCACCTTTACCACCAAAACAAAGCATTTTCCATCTCCCCAGCATCTGCCATTTCTCCCTCCCCACTGGGTTGTTCTGTCACAAAATGGGCTTGGGCACAAGCTTCTCATACCTTAAAAAGAAAGCAAACCTTCACCTGAGTCTACTTTGTAATTACCTTAGTTGCCTTTTGAACAGCAGAACTGCTCCCAAAAGTTTTAGCTCACCATCCTCTAACTTCTACACTAGCTGTTAATCCCATCAATTTATCAAACCTGCTAACGGATTGGATGAGAGCAAGTAACAAAATACTGAAACTATCGCCCACAGACAATGAGTAGCTCTAACCTGATCTCTCTTTCTGATGCTTCCAATGTCACTGCTGGTGCCCTCCCTTAGTCCCATACCCTCTGCCTCTCCTGTTATGCCTAATTCAATTCATCGCACATTAACTGAGTGCCTATCACGTGCCACGAGAATAATGAGCTTGTGTATAAGGAACTTACAGTCAGCTGGGGTAGAGACCTAACAAGAATATAAGGTGGAATGTATGTTAAGTACTGGAACTGTTAAGTCCTCTGTGAGATTTGGAAAGGTTTCATGGTGGTGCTAGCATTTGGGGGTAGACTTGAAGGATTAAATTTCAAGTTATAGAAATGAAAGAGAATCACATTCCAAAAGAAGAAACTCATTTTAAATGCACAGAGGCAAGAAGCACAATGTATACTTAATGAACTATTACTACCGGGAGAAAATGGAAGAACTTTTAGTATAAACTTTTATTTTTTATAAGAAGAATAAATGAATGGTGGCTAAAGAAACAAAAAACTTATTATGAAAATAAGTCTTCTGCCCTAGTACCTGGACTTACTTTTGAGAGAGAAGCTCTCTTAACTGTTTCTTCAGAAAGTTGCCATCTTTTAAAATTATATGCTTTAAAATTTTTTAATTTATAAATTCTGGATATATCTACAAATCTGTCCTGAAAGATGAGAATTTTGCACTCTTGGAGATAACCTCTTCCATCTTGCAATACAGATGTATTACTACGTTTGGTTAAATCGATTATCAGTATTCATTGCATTGCAAATGTTGTTCATGAAGAGCTAAATTTTATATTTTCATTATATGTCTTCTCTTGAGAGGAGGATCTGTAGGATATTAGTTAAGGGTTCTGGAGCCATACTAGGGTTCAAACCCTAGATGAGGCACTTCCTAGCTGGGTTAATGCTGAGCAAGTTATTTAATCTTTCTATCCCTGTTTCCTCAGCCATAAAATGAGGACAAGACCTACATGGCCTTGGTAAGAATTAAATGAGTTAGTATGTGTAAAAGTAGTCAGAACAATTGATACTTACTATACACTCAAAAAATGTCAGCTCAGCCAGGTGCCACCTGGTAGTCCCAGCTGCTAGGGAGCCTGAGGCGGGAGACGCTTGAGCTCAGGAACTTGAAGTCACAGTGAACTATGACAGCACCACTGCACTCCAGCCTGGGCAATAGAGACCCTGTCTCTAAAAAATAAATAAAATAGAAATTAAAAAATGTCAGCTCTATCACTGTCGAGTTTTGTCCTAGAGTTTATAATTAATTGTCTTTCTCTTAGGTATTTCCAATTGCTCCATCCATGTAGGACACGAACCACAACCTCAAGGATCTCACTTGCATGGAAAGCGTAAACAGGGTTATGCAATGGCTGCCATCTGTCTCCATAGTGAGTATTTTATCAGGTCCCCTTTGCAAGGGTCCTCCCTCCCAAAGCCTTTGGTCTTTCCTGCATTGCTCTCCTGAGGTAGATCCATTGTTTGACTTCGAGTATCTTTATTTTTTTTATATACTCCATTTTGCTACAGCATATCTACAAGCAACTTAAGATGGTGGACCTAAGTAACATTTCTGAATCTTTGAATGTAAAAAAAAAAGTTCTTATCCCAGCCTAATGACTTACAGATTGGATGAAAATTTACACTGAAAATAACTTAAATCAGCATTTAAAAACTGTTCCACTGTCTTCTAGAATACAGTGTAGTTTGTAAGAAATCTGATGTTACTGAAAAGGGTAAGAAAAAGGGTATTCTGACTGCTGTGTGGCAAATGGACTGTTGGAGTTCAAGGAAGTAGGGAGACCTATATAAGGATAATTTATTGTCAAACCAAATGTGACAAGGGCTTGGTTAGGGAAGTAGCAGACACAGGAAATGAAAACCAGAGCCAAAATATATCTTGAAGTTTGAGTTAATTAAAGTTGCTGATGAATACAGGCTATTAGGGAAAGGAATAAAGGATGATTTGGAGGGTTTTGGCCTGAGCAACTAGATATATTGGTACCATTCAACTACCTAAGGAAAGACAGAGGAAAACAACAGGTTTAGGTGGTGGTAGAGGAGGAACAAGGAATCTATTTCTCTGCTTCTTTCTTTTTTTTAGAGACAGGGTCAGGATCTTGCTCTGTCACCCAGGATGGAGTGAAGTGGTACAATCACAGCTCACTGTAACCTCAAACTCCTGAGCTTAAGCGATCCTCCTGCTGAGTAGCTGGGACTACAGGCATGCACCACTGCATCTGGCTAATTTTCAAAAATTATTCGTATAGATGGAGTCTCGCTATGTTGCCTAGAATGGTCTCAAATTCCTGGCCTCAAGCAATCCTCCCACCTCAGCCTCCCAAAGTGCTGGGATTACAGGTGCAAGCCACAGTCCCCAGCCCCTTTTCTCTCTTTAAGGTGGAGACATTATAGCATGTTTGTACACTGAAATAAAAAGAGTGAAATGAACAACATAGGAGAAAGAGATGGATTAACTAAAAGAGCAAAGTCTTTGAATAGATGAGAAAACAGAGTATATGACAACAAATGCAGATAGGCAAATACATTTGACAAATTGTATTGCTCTTTGCTTCAATTTCTCAGTAATATAACAAATTAGTTCATTAGTTGGTGGGGATTAGAAGAGTAATTGATAGAACAAGTAGGTGGAAAATCAGTAAGGCCATAGATGACCTGAGCAACACTATTAACCAAATTGACCTGCCATTCAGAATACTCAACCCAATAATGGCAAATTATACATCCTTTCCAAGAACACATGAAACATTCATCAACATAGACCATTTACTGGGATATAAAACAAATCTTAACAAATTTAAAATAACAAAAATCTTGAAAAATATAATCTTAGAGCATGACAGATTTAGAAATCAGTAACAGAAATATCTCGAAACTCCCCAAATACTTGGAATTAAACAATATACAATATTCTACATAGTAGCCCTTTTATCAAAGTACAAGTCTCAGAGGAATTTAAAAAATAATTTGACCTGAATGAAAATGAAAATATAGCAAAATTTGTGAGATGCAGCTAATGCAGTGCTTAGAGGGAAATTTATAGTATTAAATGCTTTTTTTTTTAAATGAAAAAAAAGAATCTAAAATCAGTAACCTAAACCTCCACCTTAAAATACTACAGAAAGAAAATAAATTAAACTCAAAGAAAACAATAAAGATTATCTCTTCTGAATATTTTTATGGACCAAAAACAAAAATTAAATAAAAACTAATGAAAATGAAAATAAAACAAAAAATAATAAACAAATAAATAAATGAATAAAACAAAAGCTAGTTGTTTAAAAAGATTGGTCAGGTTGATAAATCTCTAGCCAGAATGACTAAGAAAAAAAATGGAGAACACATAAATTGTCAACATCAGGAATAAAAGAGAAGATAGACATCGCTGTCCCACAGACATTAAAAGAACAATAAGGAAATTAATTATACAAACAACTCTGTGACCATAAATTGAATAGCTAGGATGAAATGACCACTTCCTTGAAAACACCAAAATTCAGGAAGA